>OX276455.1:37537231-38128353 GCA_946251905.1 Cryptocephalus moraei
AAAAATGGAGAGTTGTCATCGATTATAGACTACTAAACAAGCAAATAAAAGATGGTAAGTTTCCATTACCGTGTATAACTGAAATTTTAGATTCTCTGTCAGGCGCGTTATATTTTTCCCATCTCGACTTGTCACAAGGATATTATCAAGTAGAACTAGATAAGGAAAGCAGACCTTACACGGCATTTACAACTGATCGCGGGCAATTTCAAATGAAAAGATTGCCAATGGGTCTGAAAATAAGTCCTAGTGCTTTTTCCAGACTCATGACGGTCGCACTATCCGGTCTAAATTACGATTCATGTTTTATTTATTTAGATGACATAATTGTATTCGGCAATTCTTTGCAACAGCATAATCGAAATCTTGTTAGAGTATTAGAAAGACTTAGGAAAGTAAATTTAAAATTAAATCCGCGAAAATGTGACTTTTTGAAAAAAGAAATTTTGTATCTGGGACATGTAATATCTTCCGAGGGAATATCACCCGATCCGGATAAAGCCAAAATAATTGAAAAATACCCTGTCCCTCAGAATGCTAACGATACGAAGCGATTTGTAGCTTTTGCAAATTATTATCGTAAATTTATACTGCGTTTTGCTGAAATTGCTAAACCATTAAACGAATTATCTAGAAAAGGAACAACATTTCATTGGTCAGAAAAATGTCAATCAGCATTTGAGACTTTAAAAGGAGCTCTTATATCACCACCGATTTTGCAGTACCCGAATTTTTCAGACAACAATACGTTCATCCTTAAAACAGATGCCAGCGGGATTGCTCTCGGCGCAGTATTATGTAACGAGAATGACGCTCCAGTTGCTTACGCGTCGCGCATCTTAAATAAAGCGGAACAAAATTATTGTACGGTAGAGAAAGAACTATTGGCAATAGTATGGAGTGTAAAACATTTTAGACCATACTTATATGGTAGAAAGTTCCAAATATTTTCGGATCATCGCCCTCTCATATATTTATTTAATATGACCAATCCTTCTAGTAGATTAACTAAATTTCGACTAACCTTAGAAGAGTACGACTTTTCGGTTCACTATATAAAAGGTTCACATAACGTTGCAGCAGATGCTTTGTCAAGAGTGAAGTTAGAACTAAGTGAACTCAAAGAAATGTGTGCAATGGTAATGACCAGGGCACAAGTAAATAAACAAAAACCACCAGAAAACCAACAACAATCAAATCCTACTAATATCAGGCTTGATCACCCTGGTGTAGTAGAAATTTTAAAACGTCCAATTAACAGTGTTGAGTTACAAATATACGACAAACAATCTTTTGAAAACATTTCAAATAAAAAAGTTCCAGGCCGTTATGTTCGCTACGGTGATTACGTGTTTGATGAGATATCTCAAATAATTTACTTAATCCTAGATTACCGATCAACGTTTGACTTAGGTACTTCGTTGAGGAGTCTCGGGAATTTATGTAAAAAATATAAGATTGGAGAACTATGCATAGTAAAAAACGGAGGAACACAAAAAATTTATAAAAGACATATCGCGATATAAAAATGAAATTAAGCATGCTAACATTAAAATATCGATAATAAAAGACGTAAAGCGTATAGAAGACAAAGAAATGAGACAATTAATTTTAAATGATTTCCATAACCTACCTACAGGAGGACATGCTGGAATTAACCGTATGTTCAATAATATTAAAAAGTTTTACATTTGGTCAGGGTTAAGGAAAGACATCGAAAAGTTTGTTAAGAAATGTGACGAGTGTCAAAAATGTAAATTTAGTAGGAAGGCTAAACAAACATTAACTTTAACTTCTACAGCTACATCAGCGTTCCAAAAAATTTATTTAGACTTGGTTGGTCCTCTTAAAATGGACACTGACAATAATTTATACATTTTAACTATCCAATGCGACTTGAGTAAATTTGTAGAGTGTTACGCGTTACCAACTAAAGAAGCTTGTGTTGTTGCCAAAGCATTTGTAGATAATTTTATACTTCGTTACGGAATCCCTCAGGATACTGTAACGGATCAAGGCAAAGAATTCATGGCAAACGTTTTCAAAGAATGCTGTAAATTATTAGAGATAAATACTTTAAATTCTACAGCGCACCATCATGAATCGCTTGGAGCCTTGGAAAATTCGCATAAGCATTTAGGAGCCTATTTACGAATGCAAGTATCGAAGCATGGTGATAACTGGAGTGCTTGGTTACCATATTGGTGTTTTGCATATAATAATACAGTACACAGTGAAACCAAATATACCCCCTTTGAGCTTGTATTCGGTAAAATAAGTAATATACCTTCAAATCTTCTAAATAACTTAGACCCTTTATACAATTTCGACGATTACTCGAAAGAACTTAAGTATAGACTCCAAAGTGCGTGTGCGGATGCTAGGAATAAATTGATGACATCAAAAAATAAAAGAAAGGAATATTTTGATATAAAGTGTAAAGATGTATTATATTCAGAAGGAGACGAAGTTCTCATAACTAATGAAAATAGGATAAGTAAGTTAGATCCATTATATTTAGGGCCATATATTGTAGTTAAGGATAAACATCCCAATGTAGTATTAGAAATAAATAAAAAACGGGTAGAAATACATAAAAATAGGGTAAAAAAATATTGTAAATAAGGTAAATATATATAAAAAAAAAATATGTATTGCAACTATTTTTTTTCTTTTTCACCGGGGAGGTGTACTGGAATAATACAAGTTAATGAACTTTATTCATCATTAATAATCAATATCACATTTCAACGATACGTCCGGTACGTTTACCCAGGTGCAGTGTAACAGTTATTCAATATTGTATAAACTTACGTTTAGCGTAAATCGGCAAAATGTTCATCGACATCCGTCGTATAAAATATCCTTACTATTGTTAATTCCATAATTCGTAAAACTAAGCAATAAACAGCGTCAACGATCCTGTATTCGAATATTCATGAATAAAATAAAGTCAGTTGCAATCGAACCTCGAAGCGTTTCAGTCCACTTATACCACCCTTAAAAATTACCTGCAACCTCGATCATCACACATATATATATATATATATATATATATATATATATATGCGGCTGGACTAAGTTAACCATAAAAGTTAAATTTAGCGGGAAGCAGCCTTAATTGCGGGCATTAAGAAGACAAATCTCTTTACACTTTGATAGCTTTCGCCAATTTATTGTCGGCTTTGTCAATCTTAAGTGCTTCTTTTTTCATTAATGTGAAGTATATCGTGCCAAGTGACAATATGACAGAAAGAATACATCATACATCCATCCTTTCTGTCATATTGTCACTTGGCACGACATAATTCACATTAATAAAAAAGAAATCCTTTCTGTCATATTGTCACTTGGCACGATATACTTCACATTAATGAAAAAAGACCTTTCTGTTATGTTGTTTTGGCTGGTTTTATAATTTTCTCGCGCACTTAAGATTGACAAAGCCGACAATAAATTGGCGAAAGCTATCAAAGTGTAAAGAGATTCGTCTTCTTAATGCCCCCAATTAAGGCTGCTTCCCGCTAAATTTAACTATATCTGTGAGTCTTGACTGTCCTAATGTATGCAGTTTCAGTAAGAGATGAATCTCCGTCTAGGGTTGCAGTCAGGATAGGGTGGGTAAGAAAGGCTGAGACTTGAGACTCACTTGTACAAGCTAATATATGAAACTAGCAATCATAAATATCGCTTACTGACATTACGGTTACATTAACACAAAGGTAGCACGTTCTTTTTAAAACATAAATTAACTTAAGTCAGATAACCTATATACCTATATATAAGAGCTTTTTCTTTCTTGCCCACCCTATCCTGACTGCAACCCTAGACGGAGATTCATCTCCTACTGAAACTGCATATATATAGGATAACACATATTATATATTTTCCTATGTGAATCAAGTTGTTCATTATAGACTGGGGATTACGAGCTTGACAATTTCTAGTAACTTTTGAAATCTGTTAAATTTATGTTTAAAAAGTTTTAAAGGATCCAACTGTTCCAAATATGAAATGACGGGTTTTAAAAATGTGACAGCTTTCTAATTAGTCAACGAACTAGGAAGATTAAAGAGTTTTGCATTATATAGAATTCCAGAAGGAGGATGCAACAGTTAGAAATTGTTTTTGTATACAAGATATGTCAAAACGGAAACGGAAAAATCGAATAATTCTTAAAGATTTCTGGGAAGTTATGAATAAGGTAACTTCAAGAAATTTTGTAAATGAGTTCCAAGCTCATTTGAATTCAAGCCAAAAAAATTGTTTTTAAAATATTAGCCAATTTCAATAATGTTAGGGTCAGGATATTGAAAAACAGAAACCTCTGCAAGACCCATACTCATCAGGTAGATGTAAAAATATGTGACCATAATGGAATCTTGAATTCAACAATCTTGAAAGTGTCCTGAGATTTAAACTTACCAGGCAGGCTAAAAGTACCGTGGAAATATGCACTTGATTTAAGTAGATGTAAATTTGAACGTAGTTAAATTGCATCGAGTAAGGGAATAACGAATTTTAATTTCTCGAAAGTTCTTTGAAATGCCTATGAACTAGGTGGACAAGTCATATAGAATTATCTATCTAGACCCACGATTCAAAAATTGTTTATTATCTGAATGGTTCTAAAAGAATGAATCAACTAAAAATGGTTCAAATTTTGGAGGCGTTGAAACATAAGGCATCTCGGAAGCTGGATAACCGAAGACCTGGATCCGGTATTAGTAAATTCCAAGTACCAGTTTTTATAGCTAATTATGGAAGGAAATATCGAAGGAAGAAGAGGCATCGGGAGAAACAAATAATAGTGGCTTAAGAACATAAAAGGCTGGACAAACCTCGATGCCCACACACTGTGCAGAATAGCGCAGGATCGGAAAGAGTTTGCCACAATTGTCGCTAACATTTATTAAAAGAATATGGCACCTTTGGAAGAAGTCAAACATGAAATTGTTTGTGTATTGTGTAGTGCATATAGGCAAAAACTGAAAGACGTAGTTGATACGAGTTGTCTCTTTCTAATGTGCTTGACATATGTTGCATCTTCTCAAAATCACTCTTGTACTCATACATTCTCTCAAGGGCAACGAAAATAAATTGTCATAACATAATATATAATACACTACTTTATAACGGTTATCGATTAATACTGACCGTTCATGTTAGGACTGATTAAGTTCAAAGCTTTATTTTCCTTACACCATATCACCAGCATCAACTTTAAAATTTCCTCAAGCTTATGTCTGAATTCAAAGTCGATGATAACTTCATCGGGTGAAGAGATACCGTTTACTACGAAGAAGAGAAAAAAAAACAATTAAATATTCCAATACACCGTAGAATATAACTAAGAATTTGAAGATCTCATATTTTTCTCTTACCTAAAGCCATTTTCTTTACTAAAACATGAAAAGGGGTATCAGTTCACCGATTTTACCGCACAAACATATTTCTACCTTCTAACCTGCAAACGTTCAACTCACGAGTCGAATTCCATAAAGTTATTTTCAGTGTATCTCGCATACTTTTAGTTTTCAGTCTGAGAGTAAAAATAGTCGTTGCGCTCATAATTTTATTTATATTTTTCTACTGTTTGAATAGAAACATGCGATGCACATCTAATTTAGACGGGTTGTGAATTAAGAAAAAAGACGGTCGCCAATATGGGGAATTATCTGATCTGTGGCGTTATTTTTATGTACCGATGAACTCCTGTTTCCTTACCAAAAGATCTGCTATTCTGCCTCTTGTACATCTCCAGGCAGGATTTACGGTGGACCATTCGATGTGTAACGGATTCATATCTTTTCCGGAACTCCTGTTCTGATTCGGTGCTCGTTAATGACTCTCTTCTCGTCGATGGTTCTTCCTCTAAAGATATGGAAAAGAAAAATATAAATCGATAATGTTAGAAGGATATCAACGATAATTGATGATTTACACGTTGGACATCGGTGTTGAATAGCGAGATTCTAACAGAGTGCTACTCTGTCCCTCATAACATTTTTAAAGTGATTATTAACCGGTGTTATGTATCCGTCATGCATTTTTTACGAAATGTTATATGAATAAACTGTAACTATATTGTTTTCTCTTGGACCGACATCAAGGCGATGCAATAATCATTCTTTAATAGACATATTGGAAAGTTCCAAATAATATTTGTCTAATGATAGAAAGTTGAAGGAAACCTCTACCTATTTCCGTTTCATTAGCAAACATTTAATTATCATTAGCGACCAAACTATATAATTCCCAATTCATATTCTATTTTAACAGACTAGATTTAGATTCCTTGGTGTAAACTTGTAAAGTAGGTACATTATTATATTTCAACCCCCAATAAACTACATTTATACCTACAAACAGTTTTTGAGTGCACGAGAACCACAACAGAACTCTTGGCGCAGTCAGTAGGATCACCGACTGCTGAAGAACGGGAGAAAATAGATTCTTGGATCGACCTCTAGCTGTTTCTCTCCAGACGGAGAATTTCCATTCCTTACGGTGAAACCTTCATGGAATACCTCCAAGGAAAAAAGCTGCAAAATTTTGGACCATCTTCTAGCTGCCTTCAATGAACTGAAGTATCCTCGTAATCTTGGGTAAGTGCACTCTTACACTGTCTGCATTTTTACCCTGTGGCTTACTGTACTCATAAACCCTACAAATCTTTTTCATCAAATCATTTTCAAATCATTCTAATCTTTAAAAAATGTCCCGAACCAATATTCTCGATACCCAGAATTTTACCGACGCTTATGATTCTTCCAGTATCCCAGAAAACAACTTCTCGATAGAATTTTATGAAAATTAATTCCAAATCAATTTTCTGTAATAGGTTTGAATTAGGATAATTTATAGCAAATTGTAACAATGCTAACAAATGCTCTTGCTAACAAAAACCAAAAAATTTTCCTTTTATCATCCAGATCATTTAATTCATTTAATTCTTCTCTCCACAAATAATTCTACATTATTTGAGCTGGAATCAAAATTATCGAAAAATTAAAACGGAAAATTTTTATTCTTAATAGATACAGGGGCAAATATCTCCTTAATTAAAGCTAACAAATTAAATCCTGAATTCAACAAATATCGCTCTAATGATAAACTAACCTAATACGGACTGAGTGCTAACGCACCGGTAGAAACCGTAGGCAGTTCTGTCAGTTCATTAACCAACCATAAACACGAATTACACGTGAAATTTCATATTCTTAATCAGGAAACAAACGTCCCGTACGACATTTTAATTGGACACGATATTTCATCCAAAGTGAGAACGTTAAAATAAATTATGCAAAATTAACATTAACCCTAAAGTCTTTACCGCTTCGCGTTCCACTAAGAATCAATACGAATCTTTATTCAAACTCCAATTTCTCCCTAGGACCTCGAACCGAAACCTTGATTGAAATTAATGTACTAAATCCTAAAATTAATGAAGGGATAAGGGCTAACTTAGAAATTGCAAAGGGTATCTATTTATCTAGAGCAATCACAAAGGTTAATTCTAATAATAACGCTTTAGCTACAGTCTTAAATACCCTTTCTATTCCATTCCAATTAGAGTACATTCATGTTAATCTAGAACCAATTCCCAGCATCCAAAATATTTTTCAAACTACAAATTCTGTTACTAAAACAAAAATAAATAATCGGGATCAACTATTAAAAGTAACCTTCGATTAGATCATTTAAATGGTGAAGAAAAATAGAAAATTCAGGATATATGCTATAAATTCAAAGATATACTTTTTCTGCCTGGAGATCAATTAACAGAAACAAATGCAGTGAGCATGAAATGAAATTAATAGATCTAAAACCGATTTTTACCAGAACATACAGATATCTAGGAGTTCATAAAGCAGAAGTCAATAAACATTAACTTAATTAAACATAAAAAGATGCGATATTTCAGTGGACAAAGGAATGAAAAAAATCATTCGATAAATTCAGGACGATTCTGACATCACAACCGTTACTTCAACATCCAGATTTTTCGAAAGAATTCTGACGCTTCAAATTTCTCCATTGGATCGGTGTCCAAGCGGTGTAAAGTTAGCGTATTTTCTCAGCGTACAATTTAGCCGAGGATGCAAGAGCGGTCAGTAGCGCACCGAGACGAAATGTATTGGGGGAAAGTCAATTACGGTGTTGTTCTATCCAATAAACGTTTACAATTAAACATTTATCGTCTGATTTCGATCAATAAACCACAAAGTGATTCTCAGAACTCATTTTAAACAAATATGATGTATATTATGAGGAAAATATATAGCCGCAGATTTGGTTACCTAAGATGTCGGGTTTTAAATTTAAACGGTTAACTCGAAGTATTCTCACAATCAATTTTGTGGACGTTTCACATATATTCGAAATATGCTATAACAAATGGACTTTCCATAGAATAACTAGTAGTTCAAAAACCGCTTGGAGCGATTAAGAAATAAGCTCAGTTTGACGTTGCATCCACGTCGACCACTTGGATTTTAATTTTTTTGAAATTGTTCCGGAGAATCGATTTCGTTTAAATTTTGATGGAATGTGGAGAATTGAATGGCGAATCGACTGATCGTAGTCCGATTAGTTGCTATAGATCGCTAATGGTCACTAAGGGCCAGCCTGCAATTTGTGTCTGACCGAGCTTTGACGTCGACCAGTGGGATTTTAATTTTTTTTTAAACTGTTCCGTAAAATAGATTTCCTTTAAATTTTGGCCACATTTGTGAAATTGAGTAGCAAATCGATTGACCATAGGCCGATTAGTTGCTGAGATCACTAATGGTCACTAAGGGCCAGCGTACAATTTGTATCTGACGTCGAGAGCTCGGATTTTTTTAACTGTTTCGCAAAATGGATTTCCTTTAAATTTTTATCACATATGTTGGCAATATGGCAGGCGGCAATATAACTTTTTCTTTAAATATAGGGTTTTTATTTGAAAACTTATTTTAAATCGCGAATCGTTAACACATGTAGAATTTAATAGCGCATCGATTGACCATAGTCAGATTAGTTGCTCAAGATCGCTAATGGTCACTAAAGGCGAGCGTACAATTTGTATCTGACGTCGACCATTCGATTTTTTTTGAAACTGTTTCGCAAAATGGATTTCGTTAAAGTTTTGGTCAGATGTGTATCTGAAGACTGTCGACCACATAAATTACATCATTATCAGTTAAGAGCAAAGGGAATTTTACTCGTAATTTTTAGTTTTTTTTTACTTCAAAAACTGTTCCAAAGGTTTTTTTTTTAAACTTTGTTCAACAAAACGAAATAAGGAAGGCCTCTGGCCTTGTGTTGCGCACTGGCAAAACGTAGATGTGGGGGAGAGAATTCATTTCTTGTCGAGTGGCCGGCGAGTGCACGTCAATGCTCCTGTGTGCCTTGTTGCCGTATTAGTGCCGCTACGTAGCAAACGGAAGAGGGTGACGACGAATCTCCGGCGTCGTAAAACCGGAAGATCGAAAATTCGAGAAATATTATGACGTTTAGCAACATCGCTTGAACGCTCGCTCTAACTTCATTACGCTGTATCGCTCTCTTCCCGTTCTGCGCAGGTGAGCGGCCTTCCTTATTCCTGTCTATAGTATGTTTACTTCACTATTCAGTTCTTATTGATTGCCGTTATCGTCACCTTGAAACTTTCTCCAAAATGGCTTTACCGATTCTTACCAAATTTTAGATTTGAACTGGCCTGACTAATAGCGACAACTATTATTTGAAGCATTTTTTTCTAAAACCTCCCTAAAGGGCACTTTACTTCTAAACATTTTCAATTTCTCAAATTGTTTTCAAAAAGGCTTTGAATGTTTTGTTATGAGAAAATTAAGTCGAATTGAGAAGAGCTGTTCTAGAGATTATGTAATATGAAGTAAAGAATATTACGATACAACTTGTCTTACGCAAGGCCCTTACACAATGCTTTCGCAAAAGTCCCCCTCGATCCTATCGTAGTAATCCAACACTTTTAAATATACAAAATACACTAAACTTTATGCTTGAATTAACATGGTAAGTATATACAATGTTTATTTAAAATATTTTTTCCTAAAAATGTCTTAGGGCTGTTCTCTCAGAGCACTCTTTTACGGTATGCAACACATATCATTTATTTTTTATTTGATTACAAAAAAATTTTGGTAGTAAGTTTAGAATTAATATACAAACAAATCGTAGTTTGTACTTTTTTGTTGTAGGTAGTCATATCCCTAATAAAAATTAATAACCAAAAGAAGAAAAATTCATTTTTCGAATGTTAAAAAAAAAGAACTACAGTGTGAAGAGAATCGTATGCTGATATGATCTTCTTCAATGAATTTTTTTCTTAGATCAAAAATAAATGTGTATTTATGCAAAGAATTTTATAAATATTCGAAATTTTGGCGAATGCACTACAAACAATACACACGTGTTACAGCTTAAAATTGTGAGACTGAGAGGTCCGAATATTGTCGGGTGTAATAAAAAGAATACGAATGAAAGCGACTTTGTGAAGAAAGCAACATTCGATTTTCGTTGACGGTTTAACAACATTTTACGATATGGACTGTGTACCTCTCACAATCGGATTCACATCAAGTGAGATAACAGCCTTAGAGGGCATTTTATTCTTAAGAATTTTTATTTTATTGTACAATTTTCTTTAAAACGGTTTTGGTGATTTATACCAAATATCATAATTTAAATTAGATGTTTAATGCCTATACCTTTTGATTGAAACATTTTTATCTGAAATTGCCCCTTTAGGGCACTTATCAGTTAGACTGAACTCTGAGCCCTGAGGAAACCTGTAGTTCTTGAGTTCGTTTCGTTGTTGGAGCCGGACCTGGTAGCCGACCTTCAGCGCAGGATACGACAATCTGCTGATTATCTGCTGAGGTGGCTACGGCTCGAGGAATCACTGGGGGAACTGCCGGACCGCGGAGAGAGAACCCGGGGATTCACAGCGACGAGAGGACCATTAAGGGGGAACGAATCAGGTCATTGGTTGCCGCGCAGAGATAACGGAAAGAACATGTTACTTGTGGTGGCGAATAAAGGGAGTTTTTGTAATTCGAACTTTTTATTCCTAACAGAATGTTAGGAGTCGTTAGGACATTAGGAGCCGGCCCTGTACCAAACCGGGGCCCTGAATTGCTGACAAGGCAGAAACGGGTTCAGGAGTAGGAGAATGTTCGCGAGCGGTACAAAGAGACAGAACAGCGTGTGCTGGCGAATGAGAATGAATAACAAATTAACTATCATTTTGCGTAGAAGAGTGCCAATATAATACTTGATAGAATTGAGGGGTGTCCTCATTTCAACCCTAATAACGTCAGAAGTGGGATAACGAAAACCATAGTGCCCAAAGTGCAGTGAGAATATCAGTTTGTGTCAAAAGCCCGGAACGGTATCTGCTGACATCAGCAGAACCAGAAGCCATGGACGCGGACGCGACACGCCACCGCTGTCTGAGGAGCTGAGGATTCGGCTGAGACCAGAGTCGCTCGGAGGGGAAGAAGGCGACCTATCTACTTCCACGGAAGCATGGGCGCGGGAAATAAGCTTGCTCCGGCAAGAGATAGATAAGTTAAAGGACAATACAGGTAAGGTGACCAATTCTGATCCCTTCACCTGGGAGACGATACCAGACTATAATCCGGGCGAAAAGAAAATTTCCGTTAACAAGTGGATTAGACTAATTGAACAGAAAATGTACTTTGAACGGTGGGATGACGTTGCCGTGACTCGTTACGCGATTGGCAAGCTTTCGGGGCGTGCCCGCGAATGGTTTTTGAACTCCGAAGCGTCTGGTACCGGGTGGAACAAATTTAAAAAACTTTTGAGAGATACCTTTGATAACGATCCTCGAGCGATTGGAGAATTGTTTCGCGACGCGGCCGTGTATAATTCGTGGAAAGATGGTACTTTCGTAGACTTTTACGGCCACAAGTTGGCTAAATTAAATAAACTTCTGTGGGAAATACCGGAAATCGATAAAATTAACATTATAATTTCCAGTATAATGGAAGACAATATAAGGCAATTAGCACTGGCGAACAATTACGAATCGTTAGACGCGTTATTCACATTTATGAAATCGTGCGATCAAAGTAAACGTTTCCGATTTAGTGCCAGTAGTTCAAAACTACCTGAGATGAGTGATAAGTCAACGGTGTTTAAAATTTATTGCTATAAATGCAATAAACCGGGACATAGAAAAATAAATTGTCCTACGAATAGGTTCATTGATAAACCAGGAACTTCAACTGATCTTAAAAGTTCTCTTACTAATGGAAGGTGCAAAATTTGTAAAAAAATCGGTCATCTGGAAAAAGATTGTTTTTCTCGAAGAACTGTCAATTTTGTCGAACAACATGCTACAAACTTATTTTATAAAACTATCATGATAGAAAATATGAGATTCTTAGGGCTTATTGATACCGGAAGTGAATGTACTCTTATTCAACAATCTGCTGCAAACAGGCTTAAGTTGTGTACGGTTAAAGATGCGCCTTATTTCGTAAAATCATTGTCAGGAAATGTAATAAGGGTGAACAAAACTTTAATTGGCGATATTTGCGTAGATTCTGTTGTAGCGGAAGAACAACTTTTAGTGGTACCTGACGAGTGTTGCCCCGCTGAAGTATTATTGGGCAACTCGTTTATTAACAAACCATTTGTATCATTTTACAAAGAGGGTGGTGATATTAAATTCATTGACATGTCAACTGACCTTTGTTCACAGGAGGAAGTGAAAACCAAAGATTTGTCGACATACCTTGACCCTGAGCAGAAATATAAAACCGAATTGTTGCAATTATTAAACAAATTTCAAATGTGTATCGCTACAAATCTAGCGGAGATGGGTAAAACAAATTGTACAGAAATGGTTATTCGATTAAATTCAGCTCAGCCGATACAATATAATCCGTATCGGTTATCTGAAGATCGAAAAACAAAACTAAGGGAAATAATAAAAGAACTATTAGATTATAACATTATACAACATTCTACATCGGAATATGCAAGTCCAATTCTCTTAGTTCCCAAAAACGATGGTTCATTACGGTTGTGTGTTGATTATCGAAGGCTAAATAGTGTCACAATAAAGGAAAAGTTCCCATTACCAGTGATCGATGATCAAATTGATAAATTGTGTAATTTCAAAGTTTTTACATCTTTAGATTTATATTCGGGGTATTACCAAATACCCATGGAAATGAATTCACGTGCTAAAACTGCTTTTATCACACCTGAGGGAAAATACGAGTTTCTAAGAATGAGTTTTGGATTATGTAATGCACCATTTACGTTTCAACGAATGATGTCAAACATATTGAGTGAATTACCTCCAGGAACAGCACTGGGGTATTTAGACGATATAATTATACCGGCAATAACGCCACAACAATGTTTGGAAAAAACGGAATTAGTGTTAAAATTACTGAAAAAATACAATTTAACGTTACAGCTTAAAAAATGTAAATTTTTTATGGAAACTTTGAATTACTTGGGGAAAGAAATTTCGGCAAAAGGAGTCAAACCAGATCAAAACAAAATTTTAGCACTGGTACATTTATCGTATCCTAAGGATAAGAAGCAATTGCAAAGATTTCTGGGTTTAGCAGGATACTTTCGAAAATTTGTACAAGGGTTTGCCGGCTTGGTTCATCCACTCACAAATTTATTGAAGAAAAATGTAAAGTGGAAATGGGGTCAAGAGCAGAGTGCAGCAGTGGATAAAATTAAACAGATATTAAGTACACGCCCTATCCTTAAAATATTTGATCCGAAATTACCGATAGAATTACACACAGATGCAAGTAGTATAGCTGTGGCGGCGATTTTGTTACAGCGTCATGCTGATGGTGTGCATCCCGTGGCATACTTCAGTAAAAGATGCACGTATGAACAGAGTAAATATCACTCGTACGAATTAGAAACGATGGCTATTGTTCTCGCTTTACGACATTTTCGAGTTTATTTACTAGGGGCGGAATTTAAAATTTTTACCGATTGTTCCGCAATCAGAACATCGTCTACGAAAAAAGATTTAATACCGCGTATTGCTCGCTGGTGGCTTGAAATTCAAGATTTCTCCTTCGAAGTCTTTTATAGACCAGGGGTAAAGATGGCACACGTGGACTGTTTAAGTCGCGACGTGCACGCCGAAAATTACAGTATCAATTGCGTGACAAATCTTACCGAAAAAGATTGGGTCCGGGCAGTACAAAGCCAAGATGAGACAATAACTAAGATTACCGATATTTTGCTTGGAAACAAAACAGTGGGTAATAAACATTACTTTGATAACTTTGTCCTAAAAGAAGAAATTCTGTTTAGGAAAATTGAGAAAGTTAATAAATGGGTAGTGCCCAAAGCTTCTCGATGGTTGATTTGCAAATTGAACCATGATGAAGCGGCACATTTAGGTTTTGAAAAAACTTTAGCGCGGATTAAAGAAAAGTATTGGTTCGCGGGTATGGCCCGGTTTGTTAAGAAATATGTTCAAAGTTGTTTAAATCGCATGTACATGAAAGGATGTAAAGGTGCGAAACCGGGATTGTTACATCCGATACCCAAAAATTCCGTTCCATTTGAAACTTTGCACATAGACCATGTGGATGTGGGTCCCTTTGTGAAATCCAAAACGGGAAATACGTATCTGCTCGTGTTGGTCGACGGTTTTTCCAAATATGTATTTATCGAAGCGGTTAAATCTACTTCATCTAAATACGTGATATCTACGCTCAAAAGTTTTATGCTTCTTTTTGGCGCACCGACTCGTTTGATATCCGATAGGGGGTCGGCACGTGCCCTGAGCACGGACGATCCGGATGAAAAACTGTGGGACACTCACGTGAAAAAAATTCAGTTTGCTCTTAATACATCTCCTAATAAAACTACGGGAGAAACTCCTTACAAAATCTTGATTGGTATTAATCCCAAACTTGGCGCAGATGCACATTTAACCAGTACGCTGGGAGAACAAGGGTGTCGGGAAAATTTAGGCGAATTACGTAAAAAGGTAGCGTCAAAAATGACGGAGGAACAGAAAAAGCAAGAAAGAAATTTTAATAAAAAACGCAGAAATGCACCAAAGTATAACAAAGGGAACCTAGTGTTGGTAAAAATCACCTCAATTCAACCCACGGGTATGAGTAAAAAACTTCACCCCGTCTTCAAGGGCCCTTTTCGCATTCAAAAGGTTCTTAAAAATGATCGGTACTTGGTTCGAGACCTCAGGGACAAGAGGCAACATGAGACAGTCGTAGCTGTTGACCATATCAAACCATGGATAGTTCTGGATGACCCCCAGGAACAACCATTTGAGTACGTAAAACATTTTTTTACGTTGGTAATCTTTGTTGCATAAAGTAATTCGCATTGGGTGTTGCCATATTACACCGGTAACACAGGGTGGTTACGGCCACAGTTTCCGGTAAGCTACGGCTTGGAAACAGGGTGGTTACGACCACAGTTTCAGGAAAGCTACGGCTTGGAAACACAGGGTGGTTACGGCCACAGTTTCCGGAAAGCTACGGCTTGGAAACAGGGTGGTTACGACCACAGTTTCAGGAAAGCTACGGCTTGGAAACACAGGGTGGTTACGGCCACAGTTTCCGGAAAGCTACGGCTTGGAAACAGGGTGGTTACGACCACAGTTTCAGGAAAGCTACGGCTTGGAAACCCAGGGTGATTACGATCACAGGTTCAGGAAAGCTACGGCTTGGCAACAGGGTAGTTACGACTACAAAGTCAGCTAAGCTCCGACTTGGCTCTTCATTCATGACACTTGCTTGATTAAGATACTAATGCCGTGTTGGTTTCCAGATGCTCCGATGTTTCTTCGGAAGAGTTGTAGGTTGTTTCGAGGACGAAACACCTGTCAGGATGGACGAGCTGTTAGGAGTCGTTAGGACATTAGGAGCCGGCCCTGTACCAAACCGGGGCCCTGAATTGCTGACAAGGCAGAAACGGGTTCAGGAGTAGGAGAATGTTCGCGAGCGGTACAAAGAGACAGAACAGCGTGTGCTGGCGAATGAGAATGAATAACAAATTAACTATCATTTTGCGTAGAAGAGTGCCAATATAATACTTGATAGAGTTGAGGGGTGTCCTCATTTCAACCCTAATAAGAAAAATTACTCTACAAACCGATGCATTCAAATAAGTGCTTGTTATCAAAAGTTGCTGTCCTGGCACAATAAGGAACGGAGTGATCTCATGACGCTTGGACTTCGTGGTGTGAAGACTTGCAGACTCAGGAGTTGTTGACGGGACGGGCGTTCTGACCGCAGCTCTTTGTCGTATCAGACGTATTCAAGAGGGTGATTTAGCCGGAGCGAAAGACAAAGGGAAACGTTATTTAACCAGTGATATTTAAAGCTGAGTAATAATAGTAATTGTCCCTATTTGGCATTCGAAACATTAGTCACTGTTAGTACAGTGCCGCCTTTTATCTTAAGGTACCTTGCGCGCTACCTCCCCTAATATCCATTGCACAAGCCAGACGAAAATGGAGAGAGAAAAGATCAAGTATTATACTGTCTGATTTGATATTTGTTCTAATTATCTGATCCTACAACTTCACCAAGCATTAAAAATAGAATTTATTGCTGTCTATAAATTGACAGAGAGAATGAGTTGCTCAAAGACGTTTTTATTTCTTTGTTCGAGAAGTGCCGTCGTCTCGATCTCAATCGTTCTCATATTCAATGTGAGTTCACCTCACCCTCGCCATCTGGCCCACACAAACAATTTTAAAAGACAAATGCCTATGTTTCTTTAATATTTAAATTTAATATTATTATTATCATTATTATAAATTTATAGAGATAAATTAACTTTTAAATCTATTCATTCGCCCTTTGCAGTACAGTAGTATTGACAATATGTTACTATACTACATAATTTATCAGAAGTGTGACTATTATTATATTACCATACACTACACTTTAATTAAAAGTGGGATTATATACTACAATTTGATCAGAATTGGGATTATGATATTATTATACTACAAATTAATTAAAAGTGGGATTACCATAGCATTCAAACATAACGTGCTTGATTGTTTAAGTTCAGTTGATGAATATGCCGAAATTTATGGATGGGAAGACATAGTTGTTTGTCACCTGGCACTTGCCAAATTAAAGGGACCAGCAGAAACCTGGTATAGAGGGTTACGAAGCCGTATGTTCACTTGGGTTATATTTTTTAACGAAATATTTTTTCAAAGATTAAAGACATGACAGAAATTAATAAAACGTGTTGCGTAGTGTACCAAATTTCTTGTTTAAATTGCAGTATTAATACATCTTACATCGGAGAAACTAAACAGTACATTAAAAAAAGGATGTATCCACATCAATTACATATCAATGACCATTCCGGTTTGGTGGAATATTCCCTGACTTTGAATCATTCCTTCGATTTTGATAATGTGGTAATTCTAGAAAGAGAACCTAACTTTTATAAAAGGTTAGTTTTGGAAGCTATACATATTATGATGACACCCAATAACGTCAACAGACAACATGATGACTTCCATAACATTGCTAAACAATACAAATGCGTAATTGATCAATGATGGTTTTATGTTTTTGACATGTTAACAACTATGGACTTTACCGCGACATCTACCTATTCTTCTTGGACCTCGCAGTTATCGTTAATAACCATAGAGAAATATAGTTCAAGAGAACCAACTCAATGCTTTCAAAATTCGACAAAAGCGCCCTCCAACATAGTGACACGAACTAAAACGGCGTTGGCGGGCATTTTGAATTTAACACATATTTTTACATCTTAACATATCAGTTAGTTCCGGAAAACAATTGTAACTGAAATGTCGACAGTTTATTGGTGATGATCCGATTGTAACCACAGATGGTTACAAACCGATAAACTGGCCACATTTCAGTTACAATTGTTTTCCGGAGCTAACTGATGTTCGAATAAGTGAGAGTTAAGGTTGAGAGTTTGAAAAATGAGAATAGGCATATTATTGAACATGTTTAATAGTACATATTCACTTGTAAAAACATTAAAAAGTATACTATAAATGATTTACATTATTACATTGTAATACATTGCAGATAAATAAAAACAATGAAATATTCCATAAGTAGGCAGGTATTTGGTTAGTTTCATGTTACATGGTTTTTGCTTCTTTCTTCTTTTCCTCAAGTGATTTCTTCCCCAACCTAGAAAAATAAAAAAAGTTATGATTTGCAAGAAATATAGGTATTAGGAATTCAAAGATTTTGAAATTACGAATCGCGTCACAAACAATCGTGCAGGGCGCCGTCGTTTAAAATCAGGAAAATCCAAATACACATAAGTTAGTAAATGAAAACGTGTAGGATTAAAAGGCTTCACAAAACGGACGAAATATGTATCTGTTTTTTTTTTAATAGCCATAATCCACTTTATTTATGAAATATGAATAAACTGTTGCAAAAAACTGATGAAATCATATTTCAATAATGTTCCTAATACCATCAACCTATAACATACATAAAACCAATAAATATACGGTAATACCACAAGAATAACTAAGAATCAGAAGACCAACAGAAAGATAGGTCCGATGTTCAGGTAAGTTGTCGGTCGGACTTTGGAGGAACGGGTGTGTATGGCACAAATCGGCAAATATCAAATCACATGCGTTCAGTGTCATTGAGGACCGTATCGAACCTCTCTTTCTGTTGGTCTTCTGATTGTTAGTTATTCTTGTGGTAATACATACATAGTACATAGTACATACGGTATACAATACATACAAATGCCATACTGAAAATATCTACTAAACAAAAGTTACTTTCTCTCACCAAATAAACACTGCTGCCTGGGCAAACCTACAATAAAATACTATAAATCTGTATGTTTTAAAGCCCTCACAAAAACAATATAAAGGCACCCACAGACATCGTTCTTTTCTAGCCGTCTTGCCCCAACGGGTAATTGAGAACTACTGAAAATTAACTGCCAGGAACAGAATAAAACAACACGCTCGTGTGTGTATACCGTCGTTGCTCGTCATTACCCGTTCGGGCAAAACAGCCAGAAAAGAACGTTGTCTGGGGGCCTTCATAAAACCAAAACCATAACCTCAAACTTAATAAACGAGGAATCTACAAATGCACATTGTGATCAAACAATAAATAAATCAGCATAGTGTGCGGGTGCTATTTAAGTATAGCACAATTTAATTAATAGTTTAGATATAAGCATAACAAGAGTGTTAAAAAAATCACTTACCTAAAGCGACACACAAAGACAAATCCTAGACCGCACGGCGCACAACGCACAACAGATAAAGAGACGAAACGAGTGGGCGACGAAGAAGAGACAGAGAGAGAAAAGAGAGTGTATAATGAGATAGAGATATGTTTAGTTCTTGTCACTATGTTGGAGGGCGCTTCGAATCGTGTACATTTAAGTAAATCCTCTTGTACTATATTTCTCTATGTTAATAACAACAAGGTGTTTCCATTAACACATCACAGATGGCACCTAAAACAGGAAAATTTGAATTACGATGGGAAATTTTACAACAAAAAAAAATAAATGAATTTCGTTCACCCATTTGGGGCCCCCGTGAGGACGTTTTATACCTCATTTGGTGCTTGCTATCGTTCATGTACGGGTTTATATTCTTGTAATTCACGAATAATGGCCCCTTTTCGATCTGTGGTCCCACATACGTGAGCAAAAAATATTTGTTGACCATTCTTGACCTGTCCATCGCACATTAGTCTGTTAAAGCTTTTTATGTGGATGACCTGTAAAATGTAAGTCTTTTGAAACAAATGTAAGAGAATCTGAAAATGAAATTTGTGGCTCAGCCGGGATACGAACCCGGATCTCCCAATATCGCGTCAGGTGTTCTACCAATTGAACTACCGAGACACCTGACGCGATATTGGGAGATCCGGGTTCGTATCCCGGCTGAGCCACAAATTTCATTTTCAGATTCTCTTACATTTGTTTCATATACACCATCACTTTGAATTAATTTCGAGAACATATTCCATCTGTAAGTCTTTTGAGTTTGTTATATCACATACTTACCTAAACAATTATAGCGCCATGATTATGTCCAGGATCGTGGACGAAACGTCGGCATTAATAAAAATTGTATTGTGAAACTACTGTTTCATTTGGGGGTTCCACCGAGAACATCACCTCAGCTTCGGCTTTCGGCCCCGAGAACATTCCAGCAACGGTCGATCGATCGATTTAAACGTTTCAAAAAGGCCTTTTTGTTCAATAGATACCTGTTCACTTAGCGCTTATCACAACACTGGTTGTCTGGAAGCCGCTGTTCCCCTGTTGCTCGCTACGTCTCTGGAGCTCCCAGCGCTACCGCCCTTTTTGGCGAGATCGGCGACTGCTTGATCAAACGAACTCGTACTTCGCTCACCGCTCACGCTCACTGCTCACTCGTTCACGTTCTCACGAGTGAGAACCACACGTGTGGTCGGATGTTGTCTCGTTTCCCAGTGCACACACAGTTCGTTAAATGTAATGGACGAAGCGTACCAATTAAAACACGGTTTATCCTTATTTCGGACCGAACACAGAGTCACCACACAGATTTACAAAGGACTATTTTAATACATAGGCTGCTCTAATTTTGGGGTTCTCCAGGCTAAAAGTTTGTCAAAAATTCTCGTCTGAACCCTTTCAAAGACCCGGACCGACTCTCCTGCTGTGTCGTCCCCTCTGCAGAATCTCCCCTTCCCTCTTGACGGAAATGACGTGATCGCCAATAGCTGAACTTGAGCTCTCCCTCTTTCTAGACTTTAAACCTATCCGGGCTTTCTAAACACCCCACTTTGCAATTATGAATCTTCCACCATACGATGACGTCAGTCACGTACTTTTCTTCTTCTTCCTCTAAATATTTCAAAACCGGAAGTAGGTAATAAAAGGTCTCCTTGCCAAAGTGCGACAGATTTCCGCGTTTTGCATTTTATGTACGGATGTACGGATAGTGGTTAAACTAACCAGAGAATCTCGTTAAAATTTACACAACAATGATCAAATAGTTTTACATTAATCTCTCAAAATCTCAGATTTCTACCTATTGTAACGCGAAATGTAAACAGCAGCGCGAGACGTGTTTACTCTTATCGGACCTCGGCGGCCAGTTTAAAACGCTCCGTAATTGGGCCATAAAGGATGAATGATTTATTACCTACCCGACCTCTCTAGACCTTTCTACATAAAAAAAGAACGTTCGAGTTATTTCAGGAACTATCTCGAATAGAATTGAGGTGTATATAAGCGGGCTTGCGGTCGGAGAGAGGGATTAGACGTGAAGCCGCGAGTGAATAAATAGGCGAAAAGCGAGAGCGTATAAATAATTAATAATTAAGAGTGCGATATAAATTAATTAGTTAGGAAATAGTTAAGATAAATTAAGTAGTATGTAGTGTAAAATTAGGATAGTGTGAATAAATTAAGAATAAACGTTACACTATGGTAGTTTTCGTCAGATTGCGATGGCGACACCATGTCGCTAGCATTCCAATAAAAAAGCGTAGGCTTTCACGGCCGGAGTCAAATGTGCAGCGTTTTTCCGGGCTATTTGGCCGTGGTCCAGAAAGGTTTAAGTAACCTGACGTTTCGTCTGATTCTGCGGCAAACATCTTCAGAGGCGATGTGGTAGTCTTCAGGTTACTTAAACCTTTCTGGACCACGGCCAAATAGCCCATAAAACGTTGCACATTCCAATAAAAGTTACCACACGTACTCGTAAGCAAACAAAACATTCGACTCATCTCAAACAAAATTTCGGATCCGCTTTTTGACCAAGCTAATTGGAATGGAGAATATGACGCAGCGCTGCGTTAATATTCGGACTTAGTTAAGTTAACAACCGAGGAATCTTATTGAATTAAAGTTCGTTATGTAATTTGACGCTAAAAAACATAACGTAACAGTTTATTTACGTACAATGGGTGCAAATGGTACTGGTTATACCAATATGAAACAATTCCCGATAATAAACTAGGTCTCAATGGTAACCTAAATCAAGCTATCCGTATATCTCCAGCGAATTTCTTTTAGGTATCTTAGTTTCATGATAAATTTGATTTAATCCACCCGAGCCCCTAGAGAACTGTGATGTCACTGCACTGTGCATACATGTAATTAAAATGGACCGCCAAATATCGGGATACACAGAAAAAATATTTCAATCTGACGCTTGTTTCCCCTCCCGAGTACCAAATAGGGGACTTGGTACTGTTAAACCTACAGGTACCAGTCAGAAACTATTCCCGAAATGGAGAGGACCGTATATATTTACAAAGATTCAGGGATAGGAACGTTACGAAATTAAGGAGATCCCAGGCATAGTTCGTCCGTAAGTGTCATACGTTGGCGTGGAAAGAGCTGAGAACATTAAACTGTGCATACAATTGTTACGAGAGTGAGGTGTAGGTTAGCGCACTGTTTTGGAAGTATTGGTGTCTCGGTTCTTTGGGTTGAGCTCTCGAGTCTACCCTGGAGATGCGTTGTCGAGCAGGGACTGGAAACCTTTTAAGAAGAGACCCAATCAGTTGTCGGAACAGTTGTGGAAGGTAATATAAGGGGTACAACACTGCCATGGAAAGTTGGATGTCTCAGTTCTTTTGGTTGAGCCCTCGAGTCTACCGTGGAGATGCGAGATGAGATGAGATGATATAAGATGAGATGCCGATGAGATTCTCGAGGGGCTAGAAACCTTTGCAGAAGAGCTCCAACCGGTTGTCCGGGAGTGTGACTAGGAGAAGAGTTACAGTGGGAACATAGGGGACGCCTTGTGTTCCAGATCCGTGCTCTCTAGCGTGGGTTGTGCTAGCGCCCATAAATATTGACAAATTTTTATTTCACAATTTTGATAATAGTTTATTTAAAAATTTTGAAAATTGATTATTTCCCAATTTTATTTATTTGTTTATTTGGTGAATGTCTACTTAAGACCCTTCAGTCGACAGCCCCAACACATGTTAATTCATTTCAAGTGGCAGAACTTAACATTTACCGTTTATTTTGATATTTTCCCTGAGCATGAACTAATATGTGCTTCACATATTTGACACTACTGTTTTGCTTACTTAGTGCACCACCGTTATTAACCCTTTAGTTACTCTTTTTGAACTTCTTGAAATAGTAACTAATTAGGTGAACCTCTCGTTCAGGTACAGAATGTCTGAGTGTCGCAAGTCTGTAACCTCCCCATAACAGACGCACCCCGAAGTAAGGACACCCCGGGAGTCAGGAAAGGCCGAATATTATCGAAAGTTGCTCTCATGGTGCAATAAGGAACGGAGTGAGGTCATCACGCCTGGACTTCGTGGTGTGAAGACTTGCGACTTAGGGGTTTTTGGGAAACGCGCGACTGACTGGCATTCTGACCGCGGCTCTTTGTCGTATCAGACGTATTTTGAATCACTAATGCTCTATTATCTATCACTAATATTTTTGAGTTTCTATTTCTGAATTGTTCTTTTAAATATCAACAATTATTGTTTATCGGGAAATATAAAACTGTTTTGTGAAAGTTTTGTGGAATCATTTCATTTACCATTCTCATTAGGGCAATTTTAGATAAAAATGATTCAAATAAAAAGTATAATCATTAAACAGGTAACTTAAGTTATGAGATTTGGTATAAATCACCAAAATCTTTTGAAAGCAAATTGTACAACAAAATAAAAATTCTTGAGAATAAGTCTCTTTAAGACTGTTTTAGGAAAATATATTCTCGTATCAAATTTGTATACATTTAATATGTTAATTGAAATATAAAGTTTAATGAAAACATTCAATGCCTATTTAAAAAAATTTTTGAGAAAGTGGAAATAGTATAGTGCCATACCTTAATTTAGCCATAGCCATTTAGCCATTTAGCCATACCTTACCACGCTGGCAAATGCGGGACAGAAGGGGATGGAAATCTTATGTCCAGCAGGGGATGAGAATAGCCGATTGATGATGATGATGATAGTGCCCTTTAGGGAGGTTTATCAGGAAAATGTTTCAAATACAAGTTGTACCATTGGTTAGGTTAGTTCAAATATAAACTTTGTTAAGAATCGGTAAAGCCGCTTTGGAGAAAACTTGGAAAAACTGCAAACTCACAAAAGTAGAGGGCCCTTCGCAGAAGATCAGTCAACCAGCAATCGATAAGGAATAAATGGTAACATACAAAGTTTAATAAAACCTTGGACCAGTTTTTGAGATGATCCAAAAAAGTTAAAAATTACGAGTAAAATGCTTAAATTATCTTAACTGATAATGATGTAATTTATGTGGTAGACAGTCGTCAGTACACATCTGAACCAAACTTTAACGAGATCCATTTTGCGGAACGGTTTCAAAAAAAAAATTCAAGTGCTCGACGCCGAACTTACGTCTGATACAAATTGTACGCTGGCCCTTAGTGACCATTAGCGATCTTTAGCAATCAATCGGACTATGGTCTGTCTATTCGCTATTTAAACCTACACATGTGACAAAAATTTAAAGGAAATCGATATTGCGGTACACATTAAAAAAAATAAAAACCGAGTGGTCGACGTCGAAGCTAGATCAGACACAAATTGTACGCTGGCCCTTAGTGATCATTAGCGATCTTTAGCAACTAATCGTCAATCGATTCGCTACTCAATTGCACACATGTGGCCAAAATTTAAAGGAAATCCATTTTACGGAACATTTAAAAAAAAAAATGAAATCCCACTGGTCGACGTCGAAGCTCGGTCAGACACAAATTGTAGGCCGGCCCTTAGTGATCCTTAGCGATCTTTAGCAACTAATCGCACTATGGCCAATCGATTCGCTACTCAAGTCCACACATGTTGCCAAAATTTAAAGAAAATCCATTTTACGGAACAGTTTAAAAAAAATTTAAATCACACTGGTCGACGTCGAAGCTCGGTCAGACACAAATTGTAGGCTGGCCCTTAGTGACCATTACCAGTCTTTAGCAACTGATCGGACTACGGTCAATCGACTCGTCACTCAATTCATGTTTGGTCAAAATTTAACCTAAAATCCATTTTGCGAAGCAGTTTAAAAAAAAATAAATTCCGAACGGTCGACGTCAGACACAAATTGTACGCTGGCCCTTAGTGACCATTAGCGATCTATAGCAGCAACTAATCGGACTATGGTCAGTCGATTCGTCATTCAATTCTACACATTTGATCAAAATTTAAACGCAGTCGATTCTGCGGAACAGTTTAAAAAAACTTAAAATTCAAGTGGTCGACGTGGATGCAATGTTGAACTGAGCTTATTTCTTAATCGCTCCAAGCGGTTTTTGAACTACTAATTATTCTATGGAAAGTCCATTTGTTATAGTATATTTCAAATATATGGAAACGTCCACAAAATTGATTTTGGGAATACTTCCAGGTAACTGTTTAAATTTGAAACCCAACAAGATCTTAGGCAGCCAGTTCTGCTGTCATATATTTTCTCATAATTTACATTATATTTGTTTAAAATGAGTTCTCAGAATCACTTTCTGGTTTATTGATCGACATCAGATGATAAACATTTAATTATAAACGTTTAATGGTTAGAACAAAAAATTATACGCTGAGAAAGTACACTAACTTCACACCGGTGTCCATGTCCATAGAGCAAGTAATTTACCAAGTTACTTGCTCTATGCTAAAACTTATAATTTGAGACTAAAGATGGTAACTTGTTCACATATTTTCCAAACGCCATCGTCTTTTCAGTGGACCTAAACGAAAATAATGAATTTTCGCGATCACTCAAACATCACTATAATTTCTTCGAAGATTTAAGTTTATATAATGAATTACATTCTGTTCACAAACTACAAAATGACAAAAAAATACATTGGTTTTGTTTCCTAAACATTTTCATTTCGACAAACTAACTTACAAGGATATTTTCATTTCTCTAAGAGACTTAAGAACCGAACTAATAAAGAATAACTATAAAACAATATACCATCCTGATATTACACGCGCGTTACATCAGCTTCCTAGCTATGAAGTGCTGATGTTGCAGACATGTTTTCTTTTACGTATAAATAAGACCCAACTAGTGGGGATAAGCAATAGTATTTGTAATTATAACCAATAAAGCCTTTAAAAAAAGGCATTATTTAAAGTTGACAAAAATGCAGGGGTTCTTATGTAAAACACGAACAAAGTCGAGAAATCAGGGCACAATGTGAATAAGAACACCCTTGTGATAAATAGGTGTGATTGATGAAGTGCTGATGTTGCAGACATGTTTTCTTTTACGTATAAATAAGACCCAACTAGTGGGGATAAGCAATATTATTTGTAATAATAACCAATAAAGCCTTAAAAAAAGGCTTTATTTAAAGTTGACAAAAATGCAGGGGTTCTTATGTAAAACACGTACAAAGTCGAGAAATCATAGGGCCCAATGTGAATAAGAACACCCTTGTGATAAATGGGTGTGATTATTATTGTGACATAATAAATGTTACCTTCTTATAATTTTGCTCATTCACTTGCAAAGTAATGTAATATTAATAATAATAATAATAATAATGAATCTTAATAATAACAAATAACAAAAAGTGACGGCTGAGCGTAAGGAGGAGTTCGTCCCAGATGAAGTACGCTTTGATCTTCCGAGGACAAATACAGGTACAAGAACCGCGGGTTTAGAGTGTTACATAACTAATACTGAGGTTTTCTTGAAATTTTCACATGATTTCGAATTTAAGTAACTATAACTGGAATCAGTCAAAACATAGCGCCTTGTCTCAAGCTCGTCAATAATAAAATTATTAAAAACTTATATTTATAAAAAAGTATCCTATATCATATAGAAAGATACGAACATATGAAATAGTGCTTTATTGATATAGTATGCTTTATGATACGTGGAAAGAGCAAAAAACCCTGGTTTCTTATGGCAAACAAGAACAAATTTCAAGTTAGAGGAGTCCTTTTGTTTAAATTTTCAAAAGTGTTTAATATTTTTTGGTCCGACCACTATGTAATAAAAATGACCCCTTTTTGATATTTTGTCGTTCTTTTGTAGACCTTTGTCACGTAAGATAGTTCTGCTTAATCATCGACAATGGAAAAGTGTGTAATTATTAAGGATTCCCTAAAGACAATTCGTCAATATGGAATACAGGGCCGCTCTCTACTGAAACATGCCACCACACACCTGATGAATGCGCATTAATTGGAACATGGGTAATCGAGAAAGTATTGAAAGCCCTTGAGGTAGTGTACACATTTTTGGACATTTATGAAATTTGGCAGTATGATACCATACAATTTAATGAAAATGTCCCTGGTCTTTTCACCGAAGTGATGAGTAGGTTTATTAAAATTCGGATTTTTCCGAATTTTCGAATCTTCGGATTGGCCTAAAAACTGTAAAAATCCCGAAGAAAAGGAACATTATATAAAAGAATATTTTCAACGAGAGAATGTCCATTTGGATATTGATAAAATCGAGGATAACCCCGGTTTACGTTCTTTAACTAAGTTAATGTTAAATTCATTTTGGGGGAAATTTGGTCAACGCGAAAATCAATCCAAAACTGTTATTATAAATAAACCTTCGAAATTCTTTAACACCATGACTAACCCCTCTCTTATCATCAATTCCATTTTGCGTATTAATGAAAATACTATAATTGTCACTTACGAAAAAAGAGATGAAACATACTCGGAGCTGTCTACAGTTAATGTGGCCATAGCAGCTTATGTAACGGCCCAAGCTCGTATTAAGTTGTATAGTTATTTATAAAAATTGGGAGAGAGAGTTTTGTACTATGACACTGATTCGGTTATTTACATTTCACGCCCTGAAGAATTTGACATCCCTACCAGTTCGTTTCTAAGTGAGTTGACTGACGAATTAGAAACCTTCGGCCCTGGGTCCTTTATTTCTGAGTTTGTTAGTGGCGGGCCTAAGAATTACGCATACCGAGTATATTCTCCCACTAAAAAAGAAAAATATATCATCTGTAAAGTAAAGGGGTTATCACTTAATTTTACGGTTTCCACATTTGTCAACTTCGAAACAATTAAGGAAATGGTGTTGGAGAAGACTGAACCAATTTACGTGTTCTCCATTCAAATTAAACGAACCGAAGAGCATGAAGTTCTTTCCCAATATTGCTCCAAAATATATCGACCTCATTCTACGAAGAGAATGTTTCAAAGTGATCATTCCTCCACACCTTTCGGTTATAAGAAGATAAAAATGTAACTTTATATTAATGAATATGTTGTTATTATATGCAGTCAATCAAATTTTTGTAAAATGATATATAAACTGCACTTTTTCATTTTTGTATTTCATCTCTGTGAACATTTTTAACTACATTTCTATTGTTAATTTTAATAACAATATTTATATACCTAAATATCTGTAGAGGTGCTTTTAAATTTCAAAATATAACACATATCGATATAGGTAGGAGTTTCATTCCCAGTACCATTTCCCCCTTATATATGTTGCTGTGTCATCCAACGATTATTGAGGTTTTAATTATTTGTAAAATGTTGAACGTTCTTTATTACTTTGCACCGTGTTACTATAAGCATATGTGTTTTAATATACGTCATTTCGCTAAAACTTAGATAAGTGTTCCCTTGCTTTACTAAGATCCCCCCCCCCCCATCTTGGTGAATAATTCCTTCTGAAAATTAAAACTATATTTTTATGTATAAATCATCTCGGGCGAATATTTAGCATTAACAGCTTGCTCTCCATAGTACCTACGTCTCAAGGCTGCTATCAAGAAAATTATTTTCTCCATTCAGCATTGGAGTTAAGGGCGAAACGTTGGCTGCCTAGGTGTACGATGCCTGTTAATGGAACGTTTCTAATGGTACAGGGTTATTTCCTGTAACTATTTTCTTGTTTCCCATAGAAACCTCATATATAATTTTAAAAGAAACGTCGGAGGTCGGGCGGTGAGAGGCAGAAAGCTGTAAAGAAGAGTGTAACACACAATCACGGGAAATTTCGCTGGTACAAAAAAGGAGTTTTCATGATTATTGTCATTAAATCTACTAATAAATTTTTAGTATTACTCATATCACCCGTTTTACCACGCCCAAACCAAAATTAAACCCTACTACCAAAATTCCAATCTAGCAGGATTTTTCTCTTACTCCTAAAATGTAACAAATTCGGCCTCTGTAAAGTCTTATTTTGCATTTGCTTTAAATAAAATGCATATCATAAAAAAGGTGTTACACAACACGACAGTCCCCCATTCCCGTTCCTATTCAGAACCCCCCCCCCCATCAATTAGTTCGAAATAAGTTCATCCCATATCAGAACACCAAGATTACTGGTCCTGGTGATCAGTTTAGCATTTATTGGAACTATTTCAATTTTGACATTCTAATAAACATTTTTATGAAGAGGAAAAACGGTAACATATATAAGAACTGAATTTAGTATTAAAGTAGTAAATGTGGTTCAGTCAGTAAGTCCCATTAAAATGCTTATTACTAAGAATGTTATTCAAAAATATTGATGTTTTCGCTAAGAGGTGAGTAGATGCATTCTTTATGCCCTATATATTGTCTGGTTTCAAATTCATTATCACTTTTATCTTACATTCGTAATTTAAACGTATTTTTTACTCTTCCCTGACAATGGTGTAAATCCCCGAGACAAATATTAATATTTTTCGTACGTTTTCAATATGTTTGATTGTCTACTTATATTAATATCTAGCACATCAACAAATGAATAAGAATTTTCAGTTTCAAAAAGCATTCTTATCCGTCTGGTATAATCAATTCCCTACTAATTTTAATACTCACACTAGAAATATGTACGTTAAACTATTAATAGAGATCTTTTATTTGTAACCAGGGTCTGATAATGTGCGATACTCATGTATAAAGTGTTAAAATGCACTACTTCGCGTTTTCCCATTTGCAATAATAATAATAATAATGATAAAAATCGTAACTGTAATATAATACTGAATGCTTATTTAATTCAACTTTAAAATAGCTTACAGCTATGTAGACTTACGTTAAAAGTAAGTGTAGAAATGTATATAATACGTTAAATAACCGATATAAGTTGATTTTAATTTACCTTCTGCAATGGTGGGTCAAATAAATAATTTATACAATCTTAAAACCCTAATTACTGTTTTGGGAGAAAAAAGATCTCATACGAAAGTGGGTGACCTTGAACGTAAGCACGTGCATATTAAGCGACAATTCTTGCATGATCGCGTTCACCAGATGTTCGCAGTTGACCGTGATAAGAGTGAACATCCCGTTCTCCGAAGGTGCTGCTCCAGGTGTTCTGTGACCTTGAACTCACATGACCACCTGCGGCGGGTGGTGACGTTGAAATCACCTGTAATTAACACACCTGCGTGGGAGGCAAATATCAAAGGGATAAAAATTCCCACGGTCATCAAAATTTTCCCACGCTCAAGTAACCCCCCCTTCTACTGGATGGTTTGAAAACACTACTAATTAATAGTTTTTCTGACCAACGAGACGAAATTTTTCTCAATAGGGACTTAGTCATGCTTAAACAAAGTCCAAATGAACATCCACAAAAATTTTAAGATAGAGTTCTCTATTTACAAAATTTACTATGTAGCTATATTGACACCCACGAGACTACTCAACCAGGAAAAGGTGTAAAAAGACAACTTTACCAAAGATCTTGCTCTTAAAACCTTTTTATCCGGTCTTCGTGAACCATTAGCAACTACGAACCGATTTATGAAACACGCATCATTAAACGCTTTACAATTCGTATTGCAAGAGGAAACCGTCCATTACTTCCAAAACTTTTCTGGTAAACGCATCGTCAAACCGTCAAACCCCAGCATTTAACAATAGTCCAGTAAACGAAGGTCCCAACCTTGACATCAGACAGATCCCGGACTTTTATTTTTTTAACTTGCAGGTATACATGGGTACATTAATTCCTGAAAAAATGTCCACCGGGAAATGTGCGGAAGGGGCTGGAAAATGTCTTCATGGTGTTAAAATCGACTATTTTCCCCGATAATGGCCAAAATATGACACTGAGGCAATTTGTGTTTGAACACAAAAGAAGAACAGTTTATTACCTACTAAAATGATCTTTACCATTTTAGTGAAAAGTGTAACCGTTTCCGAGATAACCGGGCCCAAGCGTAGCCTGGATTTCAAGCTGCTGCGTCGCGTCTCGGAAAGTACGCTCCGTGAATGTAGGCATAAGCGGGCGGACATATTGTCCCATAACTTGGGTAAAAATGAATCTTTTTTTATGATTCAAAGTTCATATGAAAGGAAGAGCCTGTAGCTATAATACCGTATTACTTTTTCCTTTTTTAATGTAGACGCATGTACAATACCATACGTGGACGCCGCGTGGCCGCGCGCGTTGAATAAATGTCACAATCACAATCAAAGAATCAAGGAAGTTTGGAGGCAGAGTTTTTTCGCGTGCACGTATTAAAATACTACATATATACATTGATAAAAAGCTGGGAGTCTGCTCTTTCATTTAGTATAATCATTAACCTCCAAGAATTCAACCCTGAGAAGAAAACAATGATTAAAAACAAAAGGTAGATTTTTCATTCGGGTGAAATTTTCTCAATTTTCCGGAAAACTCAAAAACGTGGAAAAAAATAAAAAATTCCGTCAAGAAGGGGACGTTTTCAGCTTTCAAATGATGTTCATTTAACACCGATATGGTCTTTCATTATTTATCAATTCTCGATAGACCCGAGCATTTTCGAAAACTCCGTAAACCCCAAAAAAACGTGCCAAGAAAACATGTTGTTATACAAATACACAAGAATTATTTCTTGATTCTTTCGGAATACATTCAACACCTATTAAAGCCCCATTATCCAAAAGGATTCAGTGAAACTACTCTTAATTAAAAAAATATAAATGGATTGATAAGGGGGGTCAAATATCGAAGAAAGACAAAGTTTGGCCAGATTTTTCAATATTGCAGAAAAATAAAAAAAAGGAAAAGTAATACGGTATTATAGCTGCAGGTCCCTCCTTTCATATGAACTTTGAATCGTGAAAAAAGATTCATTTTTACCCAAGTTATGGGACAATTTGTCCGCCCGCTTATGCCTACATTCACGGAGCGTGATTTCCGAGAAGCGAAGCAGAAGCTTGAAATACAGGCTACGCTTGGGCCCGGTTATCTTGGAAACGGTTAAACTTTTGAAAAAAATGGTAGGGATCATTTTTGTAGCGAATAAACTGTTCTTCTTTTATGTTCAAACACAAATTGCCTCAGTGTCATATTTTGGCCAATATCGAGGAAAATATTTAATTTTAACAACACGAAGACATTTTCTAGCCCCTTCCGCATATTTCCCGGTGGACATTTTTTAAGAAATTAATGTACCCATGTATACCTGCAAGTTAAAAAAATAAAAGTCCGGGATCTATGTGATGTCAAGGTTTGGCGGTTTTCCGGCCTTTATTTACTGGACTATAAGACCAATGACTTATCAAAACCCATTCCCCGAATTCTCGAATATAAATTTTAGACCACAAATGACTCCGTTGAATACTAACACGCCTAACAATTTCTTTAGAGCTTAAAATACATCCCCTTCACATCCTATTCTTATACGTCCCAGAACGGATTTGCCACCACCAAAAGTGTTCAGACAACTCTCTAACAACAACACCAACCAGAACGTCTTTAAACCAAATCCGAACAGTCAACTACAACTTCCCAAACCTACACCTATGAGCATATCCACATGCAGCAATTCGAAATCACAAAATTACTTCCAAAACAAAAATAAAGGTTCTCCTGATTTTACTTTTGAAGAACTTTACAATACCAAAGTCAACCAGATCGATAATAACAATTTCAATCATCCCTCCACGCCCACCACTTCGTGCGAGAATTGCGATATTTATTAGGATGAAAATGCGATCGAAGAAATTAATTACGAATATGATACGGAATTGTCTGGTACGGAATCCCGACAATTAGAATCCCGACAAATTAAAATCCCGACAAGTTAAAATCCCGACAAATCAGAATCCCAACAAGTTACTATTGTTCCACTTAAAAAAATTTCGGTTTTCCATACAAAAAATTATTGTTATTATTCAAAATAATTATAGGTCCCAACGAAGAGCTGCAAATGCCCCGAACGCAAGTAAAGTTGAGGGTATGATTTCAAAGAAAATCGAGAAGGCCGCAAATGAGCCGATTGCAGGTAGTTACGAAAAAGAGCCTACGTACTTATTCTTATCTACCTACTTATGTGCTATCCCTTGATAGCCATTCCAAGAAAGACTAAAAGTATCAGCTCATTAGCAATCGTTTATGGCGGTTTATACCTGTGAACTGTATTAACTATAAAGGAATTATTTAAAATGTTTGTCTTTCCTAGAAAGGGATTAAATTCCCTTTCCCTATATTTTGTGTAAATAGTTTCTTTTAGTGAGAATTTCAGTTGTAAGGCCATATTCTGAAGACCTAATTAAAAGTCAATTACATTATAAATTTCAATTATTTAAATATTATCGTAATCAGTTGCTAAGCGAATAATTATTACTATTGCATTTATACGTCGATATGTTCGAACGTAGACTCAGCAGAATCGTGTAACACATTCAGTATGCTTCATCGGTCAACGTACGAATATATCACGCGACTACGAGGTATTAAATATATGTGTATTGGCGGATTAAACAGAACTCAATTTCAATTCATTGGTTCATCCAATGCCATACATTCGATATGATTGTATCCGTTGCTATCCACTGGTAAGAAGAATAAAGTGTATTGAAGCTGAACTCCGACTTTTCATGTTCTTTAAAAGGGAACATTACATGGCGATCCTGCCACACGGACAAACATAGGAAGAAGTCTCGGCTCGGTGCTCGACAACTCCAACAAGATCTCACAACATGGGAAGTACCACATCCAAGGAAGAGGCTGTCATCGATTCTCAACCAAGGAAGCCTTAGAAATAACCGTCATCATCATCGCAGCAATGGTAATCATATTTTACTGCTATGGCAAGTGCAAAGTGCGCCTTGAGAAGAAGATTCGACGAGAGATCGCGGCGAGTTAAGAGCTCGCTTAACCCGTGAGATCATCATCCGCTCCAGCAGCCCCATTGCATACGAACCCCCACAAGGACAAACCAGTTCCGGCTAGATCAACAAGAGAAGGCACAGCAGCACAACCACGACGACATATCACGACAAACGGTCAAAGTGTTGCTGAAAGTGAAAAGTGAGAGTGAAGTGTTGTACCATGTACCGAACAGGATATCGTACGCTGGTCTCCTGCTCATCATTAATGTAAGTTCAACTTCGTCTTTCGTGTTGTTCGAACAAATTTTTGATATTTTCTTGATGTTATGACAAATTAAACGATACACTGCGAAAACCGATTCGTAAGAAAATTTATCAACTTGACTGACAATAATAACTAGTTGTACATTTTGTACACAGACACCCACAACATGGCTACTCCCGCGATAGAATTTTTTAACTTCGCGAGCAAAAGCGTCCCACAGGAATTTGATGGTTCTTTCGAAAAATTGTAATCGTTAAATATTAACTCCGAGAATCATTCAGGTAATGCCGTTGGTTTTGTTAAAACTCGGTTAACGGGCAAGGCACGCGACTTAATAGCAACCGAAGCTACTTTGACAGACATAATTAACACCCTTAAGAATGGGATCAAGGGCGAAACTTCTCAAGTTCTCGCCAACAAACCTTCAAATTGTAAACATAATCATAAAGAAGCAACAGTTTTCGCCGCGGATGTAGAGTTACTCGCGGAAAAACTAATGAAAGCCTTTATTTCCAGTAATTTCTAGTAATTTCCATTTTTTTTTTTAGTAACACGACGATTTAATAGTTATTGGCTGTTCGGAAAACAATCATCTAAAAAATCTGGCAAAAGTTTTCGAAACCTGTAAAAATTTTATCTGAAATTAAATTTGATGACCTTAAAATAATTTCTTTGGAAACTAATAAAATTTTAGCTATAACTCGATCTACAGCTAAGACGGTACAAAGTGACAAAAATCGACGTGACGAATCGAAACGATTTGCACTATTGGTGTTGTGAACAAAGAAAAACGATATATTGCAGAGGTAGGCCGACCACAATATTTGTTCAAAACCGACACCATCTTTGCAAGTTCGTAGAACATATTCACGCACTTGAAGCCAATGCAGCGGCAATAAGTAATACTATTGGACAAATCAAGAGGCAAGCGAAACAAACTAGAAATAAACCATGTTAAATTATCCAACAACATATCACAATGTGCCAAGTGTTGCACCATATTTGCCATAAAAAATGCTATTCGACAACAAATTAAACGGGCGAGATATGCAGAAAATCCATCCGAGCCCCAAACTTTATTAGATGTAAATATTCCAGAAAATCTATGAAAAACCTTAACGGGAGATGTTTTTCTTGCAAGAGATTCGACATTTGGAAATGAAAGAATTCTTTTGTTTACGACCAACGAAAACGTGAAGCGTTTATCCCAGGCATCATACTGGATTATGGACGGTACATTTAAAACTGTCCCCACTATTTTCTATTATAGACAAGCCGTACCCGGCATGCGTCGCAATGCCACGTAAAGTTTAAAGAAAAAAGATAAATAAAAATTATTGATGACCCGGTGAAATTCCTATCATCTACATATATTTTTGAAAAATAATGTCAAAATAATACAAAATTTTTATCTACATTAAATTAAATGCAACACAGTTATACACATACTCAATTTAAGGCTTTCGGATCTACTATATTTTCCGTCTTTTTTTTGCGGTGCGTAAATTTATAAAGATGATGGTTTTACGACTCGCGAACACGCGACGTATAATTGTCCATGCGCGAAACCGGGAAACTCCAAGTTTATTCCGCAAACTGTCCTTGTATTAGCAATTGTATATTATCTTTTTAAATTTTTAATAAATAGTTTATGAAAAACTACCCTGAAATTAGGTATGAAATTTCCCTGTACAATATGCGTTGCACCATACGACGTCATTTAAAAGCAATTATTATACGTTGGGATGTTGGCCAAGAAAAATTTAGAGTCATTTCCCACCCCAGAAACTAAAGAAGGTAATGGATCTGGTGCTGGGAACAATTACGGCAATTTTACTTTACCACCAGCACAACATAATCCAGTAGCTTCACCGCTGCATTTTAACGCTTTACAATATTGACAAACTATTGTCATTTTTCCAATCGTTACGGATTCTTCGGCACAATAATCTATTTCCGGGTCGTAGTGGAATGCTACTCGTTCCATATTTAAAGGAACACTGCGTCTGCGGAATCGCTCTATTTCATGATGTCTTGAAGTGCGCTCCATGTTTTGGGCATTTGTTGCTCGTAGTACGTGCATGACCATCTTGGTGTTTATTCTGCCATGTCTTTTTCAGATTGTCTAAGTAGATTTTTGTTTGTTTGTTATTTTTACCTTTAGTTCGATTCGTCGGTAATTCTGTTCGGTCTGTTGTTTGGGTTTCTTCACTTTCGGTTTTGGGTCTTGTATTTGTACCTCATAGACTTATTTCTTGGGTGTTTTATTCGTTTGACGTCAGGTACAGTCGAATTGTCTTGTAGTTTTCCTCGATCCTTTTGAAATAGTGTGATCTAATATAATTGCGCTGATCGTCAAACCCAAGTTCATGGAACGCCTCGTTGTTCTCTTGGGCTTTCCCCCATAGTGCTTCTAAGTGATCAATCCTTTTTTGTAAGTATTCCTTGGTTTTTGTTGCACTTCCGTTTTTCTTGCAATTATTTTGTAGTTATATGATTTCTTGGGCTATTTTTTCTTGTTCTTGAATCAACTCATCTGCTTGTTATATCTTGTCGTAGTTGAAATTGTGAAATTTTTAACTTAATTCTCTGGAAAAGGTGGTTGTGACTTACTCAGGACTTTGGTTGTCTTCTTTACTTCCCGACGTTGTGTTGGTGTCGAAGTTCTTGAAGTTTTGGAGTTGTAATCACTGGCGGCTTTTCCTCCAGCTGCAGTGACTGGATATGTCCGTCGTTTCAAATTTGTAGAATTTGTAGACTTGGTGTCCTGGTGAAGTTGCTTTGACTTACTCAGGACTCTTCTTGGTTTCTTGACTTCCCGCTTTTGTGTTGGCGTCGTGTAGACTTTGTAGAGTCGGTGCCCTGTCGATCTAAATGCTGTTGTATAAGACGTGCCCGAACTCGTTCGATTCCATTATATACTGTTAAACGTAATTCTGTCATACCAATACGAATGTTATCTGTCTCTCACCGGTCGTCAGTCGTCAGTGCCATTTGGACGTGAGAGCTCGTCTCGTTGCACATTTGATTAACTTCGACGACCTAAGTCCATCTTCTCCTTAGCATTTTAAAATCAATAAAGTTCTCGCGCACTGACAAACTGATGATAGCTTGTAATAATCGTCTTGACATTTATTTATTTGACAACCAACTGACACTATACTTTCATTTGTTTGATTATAAATGTCAAATTACAAAACGCACTTTTTCAGTATTTCCCTTACTTATTATTTATGTTTCTCACAATAAAAACCTTCCCTGAACTTCCACAAATATTTCAAGATCAAAATCACCAAAATCCGTCCAGCTGTTCTCGAGTTAAAGGTAGACTAACGAACAGCAATCCATTTTTATATATATAGAGATATATAATATCATATATAAACCACTCAAACACTGCAGTTTTACCTTTGGTATATGCTTTAATGACTGGTAAAAGTGAAGATAACGTAGAACTGAATCCTTTAACAATACTGACGGACCTTGAGTTAGCAACAATGAGCGCTTCAAAATCTGAATTTCCAGAAAATTCCAACAAAGTTTGTTTTTTTATCTATGTCAGTGTGGATGGAGGAAGATTCAACGTGTGGTTTGGCTTCCAGATATGGCAATGATGAACAATGGCAAAGTTTAATGTTGCGTCACTTATTTGCTCTTGCTTTCCTTCCTTTTGGAAAAATTCCCGAAGCTTTTGATTTATTAAAAAGCCATATTCCATTTGAGGCTAATGAAGTGGTACAATGGTTCGAACACAACTATGTTCATGGTAGAATAAGAAGGCATTTAAGAAATGATATTGCTCTTAGTGCTCCACCAATGTTTCCTCCTGAGAATTGATCAGTTTTGGATTCAATGGAATTGGGAACTGTAGTTGGCAGAGCACACACGGGGCTTTATATCGGGTGTTTTTTTAAATTTCACCTCACAGTAGGCTGTAGATAGTGTTTGTGAATGCGCCTTAATAAAAGATGTTATTGTCAAAAGTCAAATCGTTCCAAGCACTTTGAAAACTATCGTTCCGTGGGAGAGTTAAGAGTTGTCAAGTTTGTTTTCACAGAGGTTCACGCATTTAGATTTTTATATTCTTTAGTCTCACTCATCTACGCCTAATTAATATAGCCAAGCTGTCTTTTTCAAGACACTAGTAACTGATTGGATTGCAGTTTTAATTTTTATTAAAAAAGTGAGGTTATGTCAACCCACATCCATTTTTAGTAAGGCGCATTCACAAGCACAGCCACAGCCTACTATGAAGTGGAGTTTAAAAAAACACCCGATACTTTTATTGAAGAAATCCAAAAAGAGCAACAAGTCGACAATACTGTGGAACGTATTCTTCGTAGCGAAGAGGTTACCAAACAAACGAAAACGACGCTTCAAAGACAGAGAAGAATTCGGAAAGTTGTTAAAAATCGTTCAAATGTAACTTTATTAGAATACCTTCGCGGAATTTCTCATACCGTTTCCTTATGAACAGTATCAAAAATTCTTTTCTTTTGTGACGATATTACATCCTGTTATGTTTTTCTTTTCTTCTTAAAAAAATATTTGTGCATTTATTCCACTGGGTTGTATTTTTTATGCGTATAAAAAGTTGGCGACCCGAATCTAACGGCCGGCAAAACGAAATACCAGATAATTTGTGTCTTTTTTGTACCGTAAGAAAGAATTTTGTAGCTTTCACCATCGACGAGCTACAAAAAAAACTGCCAGCTTAAACTTAACCTAGCGGCCTTTGCGATAGCGTGCGAGTGGATTGACAAAAAAAAATATTTTCAGCTAAAAATTTGTGTCTTGAAGAGTACTAAAAGGACATGGGGTCAGAATTTTAATTTGGCCAATTTTTGGCCAAGTTGGCTCAAGTGGGCTAGATGGGGCTGCGAATCGGCCAAGATGTGGAAGAAATGTGCTCTTATGTCTCCGATTCGTTCTGGAATGAAATTTGGAGAACATAGTCCTATTTTCAAATTGGTCAATTTTCGGCCGAATTGGCTAATGAACAAAATGTGTCGTCCAGAATTCAAGAACCCGCGATTTTAGTGAAAAATGATGCATCTCGGTATCTTTTGGTGTTCTGACGCCACGGTAATGGCCTAGACCCTGGACACAAAGGCCCAGGAGACGTCCCAAGACCCCTCCGATGAGATTCAGTCAAAATACCGACTCTCCAGTGCCGGCCGCTGTAGTTACAAATTCGAGAACCTTCGACTTTAGTGGAAAATGTTGCATCTTGGAATCTTATGGTGTTCTGGGGCCCAGGTACTGGCCCAGGCCCTGGACACAAAAGCCCAGGGTACGTCAAAGGCCCCGTGGGCCACTTCTAGTGAAAATACCCACACACCAGTGCCGGCCGCTGTAGTTACAAATTCGAGGACCCCCGACTTTAGTGGAAAATGTTGCATCTTGTAATATTTTGGTGTTCTGGGGCCCTGGTACTGGCCCAGACTCTGTACAAAAATGCCCACGAGACCCCCCAATACCCCTCGATTCACTTCCACTTAATATACCGGCACTCCAGTCCCGGCTGCTATAGTTACAAATTAGAGAACCCCCGACTTTAGTGGAAAATGTTGCATCTCGGAATCTTTTGGTGTTCTGAGGCCTCAGTAATAACTTGTGACCTAGATACAAAAGCCAAGGGGACGTGCCAAGACCCCTTCGGCCACTTCCAGTTAAAATACCGACTCTACAGTGCCGGCCGCTGTAGTTACAAATTCGAGAACTCCCTAATTTATTGGAAAATGTTGCATCTTGGAATATTTTGGTATTTTGGGGTACTGGTAGTGGCCCAGGCCCTGGACATAAATTCCGAGGGGACGCTCCAAGACCCCTTGGCCCACTGGCATTCAAAATACCGACACTCCAGTGCCGGCCGCTGTAGTTACAAATTCAAGAACCCCCGACTATAGTGGAAAATGTTGCATCTTGGAAACTTTTTGTGTCCTGGGGCCCTGGTACCAGGTCTTAGGTCGTCTCCTGGGCACTTGTGTCCAGGGTCTGGGCCAGTACCGGGGCCCCAAAACGCCAAATGGTTCCACAATCCAGCATTTTCCACTAAAGTCGGTGGTTCTCGAATTTGTAACTACAGCGGCCGGCACTGGAGTGTCGGTATTTTGACTGGAACTGGCCGAAGGTGTCTTGGGACGTCCACTGCCCATTCGTGTGCAGGTGCCAGTCCATCACCGAGGCCCCAGAACACCAAAAGATTCCAAGATGCCATATTCTCCACTAATGTCGGGGGTTCTCGAATTTGTAACTACAGCGGCCGGCACTGAAGAGTCGGTATTTTGACTGAAAGTAGCCGAAGAGGTCTTGGTACGTCCCCTGGGCTTTTGTGACCAGGTCCCAGGCCATTACTGACGCCTCAGAACACCAAAAGATTCCGAGATGCAACATTTTCCACTAAAGTCGAGGGTTCTCGAATTTGTAACTACAGCGGCCGGGTCTGGAATGTCGGTATATTGACTGGAAGTGAATCGAGGGGTCTTGGGGGGTCTCGTGGGCATTTTTGTCCAGGGTCTGGGCCAGTACCGGGGCCCCAGAACACCAAAATATTACAAGATACAACATTTTCCACTAAAGTCGAAGCTTCTTGAATTTGTAACTACAGCGCCCGGCACTGGAGAGTCGGTATTTTGACTGAATCTCGTCGGAGGGGTCTTGGGACGTCTCCTGGGCCTTTATGTACAGGGTCTAGGCCATTACTGAGGCCTCAGAACACCAAAAGATTCCGAGATGCATCATTTTTCACTAAAGTCGCGGGTTCTTGAATTCTGCACGACACGTTTTGTCCATTAGCCAATTCAGCCGAAAATTGACCAATTTGAAAATAGGACCATGTTCTCCAAATTTCATTCCAAAACGAATCGGAGACAGAAGAGTTTCTTCAGAACATTTCTTCTACATCTTAGTCGTTTGCAGCCTCATCTAGCCCACTTGAGCCAACTTGGCAAAAAATTGGCCAAATTAAAATTCTGACCCCATGTCCTTTAAGTACTCTTCAAGGCACAAATTTATAGCTGAAAATAGTTTTTGTTTGTCAATCCACTCGCAAGCTATCGCAATGGCCGCTAGGTTAAGTTTAAGCTGGCAGTTTTTTTTTGTAGCTCGTCGATGGTGAGAGGTACAAAATTCTTTCTCGCGGTACAAAAAAGGCACAAAAAAGACACAAATTACCTGGTATTTCGTTGTGCCGGCCGCTAGATGCGGGTCGCTAACTTTTTATACGTATTTTTTATCGGAGCAGGACTTTTGGGCGCAAGCGTTTGGGCGCAGGCGTTTGGGCGCCGCCGTTTGGGCGCAGGACATATGGGTACCGATCATTTGGGCGTCGATCATTTGGGCGCCTACGCTTACGTAATGGATTTAACAAACTGATTTCATAGAAAAACTCACATCTACCAAATAGCTGCGAACAATCAAAGTTTATTGAATAAACGCACATTTACCAAATATCTGTGAATTATCCTTTACAAATAATAAACTAAATAATACCTAGAAGTGGTTGAGTATTATAAAAAAAACTTTTTGCAATTAAGCCAAAAGCCATAATCAGGTAGTAAGGCTAATCAGGTAGGTAGTTAACTAAATAATACCTAGAAGTGCTTAAGTAATATTAAAAAACCCTTTTGCCATTAGCACTAAGCAGGTAATAAGAAGGTAGTGAGACTAATAAGGTAGATAGTTTACTATATAATACGTAGAAGTGCTTAAGTAACATGGAAAATCCCTTTTGCATTACGCATTAAGCAGGTAGTTAGGATAATAAGGTATAAAATGTGATTCTACCTATTTATTATTTAGTATTTGTCTCGCTTAGCTAGAGCAAAGAGTACAATTAAAGTATGGCTACAACCAAAAGTTCCGTGACGAACAGAGGAAAGGAAAAACTTTTCTATGAAGGGTTTTCCTATGTCTTTGATAAGGAAAGCAAGGACAATTCCAAGAAATTCTGGCGGTCTGTGAAAAAAATCTTGGCTGCGTAGGAAGGATTCATACTGGGAAGGACAATACCTTTACAACAATTATTCGAAATCATAACCATGATGTCGATCCAGCAAATTTTGAAGTTTCGAAGATTAGAGAAGACGTCAGAAAAAGAGCCTCAGAGACTGTCGAAGCACCTATACACATTATAAATCAAGTACTATCAAGCACTGGACCTGCAGTTCAAGGACAACTACCAAACAAGGACGCATTCAGAAGATGTATTCAGCGAATTAGATCAAAATCAGATGCAGTTCCACCCTGTCCAACAAGTCTAAATTTGTTAGAAATTCCAGAGTCCTACCAAAGATACGAATATGCTCCACAGGAATTTGAACGATTTTTGCTTTTAGACACCGGGCATAATGATCCAAACAGATTGTTGGCATTTGGAAGAGAAAGTAACATTACTTGGAGTCAACATATAAAATCAATTTTTATGGATGGGACATTTAGACAGGCACCACCACTATTCGCCCAAATCTATGTAATTTTAGCTGCACGTGATGGATTTGTACTACCAATTTGTTATGCACTTTTACCCAATAAACAGCGGGGCACATATGAGAAACTTTATACAAGCCTTAGAGAGATGTGGCCAGAGTTTAACCCGGAAACAATATCCATTGACTTCGAAGCGGGAGTTGTCGGTGCTATAAATTCAGTATTTCCAGATGCAAAAATACATGGCTGTTTCTTTCATCTCATGAAAAACATCAAGAGAAAAATAGGTCAACTGCATCTGACACGTCAATATAACGAAGAACCTGAGTTTGCACTTAATGTTAGATGTGTTGCTGCCGTTGCATTTGTCCCGGAAGCTGATTTTCCAGCAGCTATCGAAGTTTTAGAAGATACAGTTCCCGAAGACCTCCTGCTATTGGTCAACTGGTTTGAAGATAATTATATCGGGAGACCTCTCAGAGCTGGAGGTCGAAGGAGACCATTATTCCCACCAGAGATGTGGAATGTGTACCGCAGAGTTTTATCAGATCAACCCAGGACCAATAACTTTGCGGAAGCAGCGCACAGGAGGCTCCAAACGGAGTTGGATATGGACCACCCTTCGATATGGAGATTTATTTCCGGTCTGAGGACGCTTGAGAAAGGAAGAGATAGCAGTTATGAACAGTTTTTAAGAGGAGATGCACCACCGGCTAAAAGAAGAAAATATTTGTTGGCCGACGAAAGGATAAAAAATATTGTACAAAATTATAATAATAGAACAATTTTAGAATTTCTTCGAGGAATTGCTCATAATTTCTTAATAGAATAAAAGTTTGTGTGGAAGCCGGTGTTTTACATTTGATTGTTTAAATATAAAATAGTGTTAAAAAATATAAAATAAATAAATGCTGGAAGTCGGTGTAGTTTTTCTTTTATACTTGATTGTTTAAAACCATGGGCGCCCAAATGCCCTAGCGCCCAAATGAACGGCGCCCAAATGAACGGCGCCCAAATGCCCGGCGCTCAAATGCCGGTGTCCAAATGCCGGCGCCCAAACGCCCGCGCCCAAAAATCACGTACCGATTTTTTATCGCTATTTATTGTCAGGATTTATATTTATCGGGATTTTTACTTGTCGGGATTTTACCTTTGCGGGGTTTTCATTTGTCGGGATCTTAATTTGTAGAGATTTCGATTGTCGAAATTGTAATTGTCGGGATTATGATTGTCGGGATATTGATCGACACCGGATACCGATTATACTCACTATCAACCAGACTATAGCTATGATCAGTACGAAAATTAACACCTCGAACAATATCAATCAATCTTACCGATTCAAACGAATTACCATATGTAGTGTTCCCTGAACTCAACTTAAAATTTTTGATTGATTCTGGCTCAACAAAATCTTTCATAGACCAAATTCTAGCCTTTAAAAATTATCCAAATTGTATTAAACATGAACCTTTCATTGTATCAAGTATATTTCAAAAATCAGCACATAAATACAGTGTGGAAATACCAATCTCAAAATTATTTAATGTACACGGTACTCTCAAATTCTATTTATTTAAATTCCATGACGTATTCAACGGACTAATTGGACTTGATAATATGAAATTACTTAGATCCCATTTAGATTTTGGTAATCATTTTCTAATTACTCATCACGCTAAAATTAAATTACGTTATCATGTTACTAACAATTCTGCGAATTATCATGTTACTATACCTCCACGTGTTGAACAAATGATGGAATTAAAAACGTCTCTAAAACAAGGTGATATCATAATCCTACACACTAAAGGTGTATTTTTTTGCTTCAGCGCATTAGAGGACCGCTAGGTAGCGTATTAAAGTATGACGTCATGAATCATGAGATCAAAAAAATTTAAACGCTTAAGCGCTGCAGTAATATTCTATAAATTCCATGATTTGTACTTTGTTTATTAGAACTTAACCTAATTATTTCGTTTTTGTCATATATGGTTTTTGTTCGATTTCATCATCTTCACCTTTTGTATAAGAATGGAGTCTTTAGTACTGGCCTCAGACGATAAAACTTTTTTCACGAGTAGATGGCTTTTGGATACCCTAGTGAACAATATTACAAGTTTAGTCTTATTATTTGAGCAAGAAGAGCATGCCCGCATAGATATATTTTGTGAAGAGTGGTTACAGAAATATTTGGATTACGACTTCTTTCAAATATTTCGAATGTCGAAAGATACATTTCGGAAATTAATTCAACACATCAATCATCCGGAAATAGGAAAGGTATATGTAAAGGTAGTAAGGTAGGTAGTAGGAGTAAAGGTAATCAGTTTGTTGTTTCCAAAACGTTTGGTGTTGCACCTTCTACAGCAGCTAAATATATTAATTTTGTGATCGATGCTCTGGTGAATGTCATAAATGAATTTATTGTTTGGCCTAAGGCAGCCGACTTGATCTTACTTGAGCAGGAATTTCAAGCAATATGTGGTTATCCAGGTATGCTATATAAAATTCTTAATGCTGCATGAAGCCAACCATCTTTCATTTCATGTAGGTGTAATAGGAGCGATCGATGGATGCAGTGTAATGTTTAGGGCCCCATTAAACCAACAAGACAGCTACATAGATAAGAACTCCAACCACAGTATTAAATTTCAAGCTGTATGCACGGCCAAAAAAATTCTTACCAATGTTGTAGTTGGATTTCCCGTATCAGTACATGACGCAAGGGTAAGTATTATTACAATAAGTAGTAAGCAGGAAATCCTGTATTGAGCTATTCACTAATCATATCCACTGTTCAGTAGCCATTTCAAGACGGTTCGTTTATTTTTAACAACATTGCAGGTCGTTTCTATTCTGCATCAGCTAGGGAGTGACCGTAATGTTTCACTCACAATTGAACTATGTTTTTTTGATAGATCATGAAACATTTTGTATTGTAGTTAGTTTAATTTCATAACTTGCATTATGTATGGATTGAACAGACAATTAAAGTAGACTTATGAGTCTTTTCACAAGTAAACCATTACCAAAAAAAATAGCAGTATTTCAGCAAACATGTGGATCAAGCAGTAGATCACACCATTTTGACATTCAATTACTTTCAGATGTTTCGAAATTCCCTATTATACAGAGATGTTATGGAAAATAGAAGAAAATTTTATTTCCCAGAGCAATACCACCTGATAGGCGATAAAGCGTATCCACTTTTAAAGTGGCTTATTACACCGTACAGGTACTTTCAATCAATTATTAATATATAACAATGTCTATTATGTTAAAAGTGAAAATGTCCTAAAAAATATTAATTATGACATTGAACTCCGTCAATGTTTATTACGATTCTTGACTGAAACTAACAATTTGTTAATACCTGCAGTTAATTGTCCTTTTACTATTTCAGACATGAGGCAGGTCAACGAAGAAGACAGTTGAGACATAATAACATAGTAGGACTCGCATCGTGATTGAACATACGTTCGGTATGATGAAATCAAGATGGCGAGTATTGAAAATGGTTGATGTAAATAGTGTACAGAAAGCAACACAAATCATCGCAGCCTGTTTTGTTTTGTACAATTTCTGTCTTATCAACCTTGACGAATGGCTGGAAGAAGCAATCATTGAAGATGAAATAGAAGAAGTTGGCAGAGTCGAGGAAGCAGACATATCTGGGGCAAGAAAAAGGAATGATATAGCAATGTTGCTGTAAGAGATTGTTGGGTGCATGAAATGCTGTCTAAAACACATATAATAAATTGGTATTATAAGAGATAGAGTAATATAAACATTTTAGATCATCAACAAAAAAATCCTTTATTACATGTAATAAACACAACATAAAACAATTCAAATCTCTAGAACTACAATATTAACACATATTCAGACTCATTTATTGCCCATCAATAACATATTGAGACTCATTTATTGCCCGTCAATAAGAAAATAAAAGAACCAAAATATATCTACTGCTAATATAACAAATAAATTGAACTTTTTCATGTTATCTTGTAAACAAAACATAAACACAATATAGGTAACCCAAAAGATAACACTGAAAACTATGCACTAACTTATATAAACAAAAAAAAAACATATATAAACAACAAAAGGGACTACAATTGAAATACTTCACACACTAGTCACTTTCTTCACTACTACTACTTTTTTGCGTTTTCTTCCCTTCTTCTTTTCCAGCAATTTCATTACTTCTTGATGTCTCAATTCTGCCTGTTTCTCCATATAGGTCATCATACGGTCAAATTTCTGCTGCCTGTTCAATGACTCCTCTTTGGACAATGTATAACATTTTTCTAATAAAACATTTTTATTTGGTCCTACAGAAGTTGCCACTTTTGTGAATCTACTCTTTCCCATTGATGTAGATGGTAACGTTGATGTACATGGAGACGTTGATGTAGATGGTGACGTAGATGTAGATGTATATGGTCTTTTTTCATCTGTTTGACTACACGATGCATACGATTTAGAAGTATCAGATGCAGAATCGACTATGTATGCTGGGGAAACTTTATCTTTGTCCCCTAGAATAGCGTGAAGTTCTTCATAAAATGGTGGTGGAACAATTTTTCCTTCACCAGTCCTTTTTTTCTTATCTTCATATTTTAGGTAGGCCGCCTGAAGATTTGCAAATTTATGCCTTACTTTCTCTCTCCCTACGATACCATCGCCTACATAAAAACTTCTTTCATTAAGGCGGTGAGCGATTAAACTCCAAAGAGAGTTGTTCCTACATGTTTTGTCATTGAATTTAGTATTGTACTCCAAGCGAAGCTGCAGCAGTAAAAGTGTGGCTTCATGATCCCGATCGGATGGCTTTGCAGTCTTCCATACGATTGCGTCACTACTTTCCTCTACTGGTGAAGTAATGACATTTTTCGCCTGCAGGTAATAGCGATTAGCAGCATTTGGATCTGTAACACCGTAAAGTACAACATTGCGATTGAAATTGTATTAATATGGTTACAAACCGTTTTCGATTACTTCTGCGGTTTCTTTGTCGCCAATCATTGTTAGGTCGTTAATTTTTATTTGAATGAGTTCGCATTTATCCATTTTGTTCACAATTTTTCCAGAATACACATACGACACATAACAGCAAACAAAGCAAAAACTATAAAAAGCAGTAAAAAGCATTCAACTTCTGGGCTCGACGGAACACTAACACTGACAGTTGACAAGAGTAAGCGTCTTTGAATACATCTGCGAAGCCGCTAGTAAGCTATAAGCAGCGTATTCGTTGGTGACGTCATTAATTTGTAAAAAAATACGAGCGCTGCATAGCGCATTCAATACGCTGAAGCAAAAAAATACACCTTAAGATTCACAATTGTGAGATACCAGATAGTATAAGCACAGCGAGAAACGGAAAAGCGCTGACTACTATTTTAAATAATACAGATGAAACGTTGACACTTGATCTCTCTAACCCTATAAACGTGGAACATTTCAACGAAAATGAACTTTTGGATATATCTTTGAACAACCTTGAAACCATCTCAAAAACTAAATTGGACCTGTCCAGAATAAGAACCGATCACTTGAATCCCGAAGAAATATCAGAAATTTTATCGTTATGCGAACAATATTCTGATATATTTGTCGGGGAGGGTCCACTTGAGACACACGTATTTACACTAGTTTAAGGAATTTGTTTACTCTTAAGGTTTTGGGAACGCGAGTGGTAACATGATACGCTCGGGAAGAGTTGTTGCACCAGCCGGCCGACGGTAAAGACGACATTTCGTGCGAGGCTGGTCCGATAAAACGTTCGGTTCCCAATCACCTCGATAATTAATTGTCCTTACTAAATAAGTGACATTTACTCCGGTAGTGTTAATTGCCATGTTAGTTGGTAATATAACTGTAATCGTTTATTTGCGTTTGTGGGTAATTTCTCCTGCATAAACCCTAATGGAGCCCCTACGCGATATCGAGAAGGAAGGGGTTTCGGAAGACGCCCAAACCGCGACATATTTTAGAGTGAACCTACACCGCTTACACTTACCAACAAAATTAAACAGCAAATTCGTACCACTGACGCAGCTCCCATATACGGTAAATCATATAGGTACTCGTTTATTCACAGAGAAGAAGTAAAGAAACAGATTAAAAAAATGTTGAACTCAAAAATAATTCGTCCAAGTAACTCGCCGTGGTCCTCGACTATTTGGGTAGTCCCAAAGAAAGCAGATGCATCAGGTGAAAGGAAATGGAGAGTCGTGATTGACTACAGGAAATTGAACGAAAAGACGATCGACGACAAATACCCATTGCCAAATATCGACGCCCTTCTAGACAAGCTGGGCAAATGACAATACTTCACCACGTTAGACCTCACCAGTGGCTTCCACCAAATCGAGATGGGAGAAAGTGACATCGAAAAAACCGCCCTTAACACTGAAAAGGGCCAATACGAATTCCTTCACATGCTAGTCGGTCTATAAAATCTCTAGCCACCTTCCAGTTTGTTATGTATAACTTACTGCGAGGGATACATAACGAGAAATGCCTAGTTTATTTGGACGACATAATTGTGTTTTCCACATGTTTAGAAGAACACCTTGAGAGATTAAAAACTATTTTTCAGAGATTAAGAGAGTCAAACTTTAAAATACAACTGGATAAATCGGAATTTCTTACAAAAGAAGTCGCTTATTTAGGTTACGTTGTCACACGAGACGGAATATGACTTAATCCAGACAAAATTAAAGCCATTCAAAATTTTTCACTACCAAAAACTCCCAAATTAAAGGATTTCTTGGACTTTCAGGCTACTACCGGTAATTTATGAAAGATTTCGCTAAATTAACGAAACCGTTCACTAAATGTTTGAAAAAGAATGCAAAGAAATGTATAAGTAAGCTACGAATATTTGACTTCTTTCGAGACTTGCATAAACATCTTAACTAATCAGCCGATATTACAATACCCCGATCTCAGTAAACCATTTAGTCTCACTACCGATGCTTCAAATGTCGCCTTAGGAGCTATGCTTTCGCAAGGAATAATAGTAAAGGATCTGCCAGTAGCATACGCATCCAGAACCCTCAATGACCCAGAACAGCACTACTCAGCAATAGAGAAAGAATTACTAGCGATAATATGGGCAACCAAATATTTCCGACCATACTTATATGAAAGAAAAGTTAACGTTAGAATGGGCAAATTAAATTTCAGATCTTTTCTACAGAGTCGCAGGATGGGATAAACGTAAGAGCGAGAGAAAGGCCATATAGTTCTCGTTCGCTAAACAGAGAAAGAACTTTTGCGATGTTGCTAGCTCGCGAAACATCACATTCATCCGCTCCGCACACATCCGAAAGTGTAAAGCGATAAGCGATACGCGTTGACTTGGACTGCCTGCTCGGCAGGCAACGTTGCAAAACATCGTTCTCTGTCATACTAACGAACTACTATAAGTTTCTCGTTTGCTCTTGTTGATTTCCCACCATGCGTTTCGATAGAAAAGCTCCGTATATAATAATATATGATAACAATTGATTGGATCGTCCTAAGAGGAAATAAAACCCCAGTCCACTATCGCTTTTCAACAACTTTTTCGTTTTCAACTTTCAAAGGGGAATCTCTCCACTAAAATCTGTCATAGTTTGGTAAACCAAAATTTCACATTAAAATAAAGGCATTTATCAATTCAAAGTGTTTTTCCGCCGGAATGGCAACAGTTTGTGCGGTTCTTCTCTAGTTGAAACGAGTAGAGAACGCATTCTATATATTAATATTCATAAATATGTATAATGTTAAGGGATCGAACGAAGAAGATGTATTAAGTAACGAATATTGCTGGAAAAGGACTATAGGACGCGTAAGAAAACGTCCGAAATGTAAACTACGAAACACATACATGCGCGCGCGCACGTATAATTAAGATGGAAAAGGGAAGAACCTTGCTAAATCAACTTTACCGTTTGGTGATGAATAAGAACACGGCGTCGTTTTGGCAATCTCGTCCCTTTCGTCGACATAAATCCAGGAACCTTCGTTATAAGGCACATCGTAAACGCCGGTGTCGTCTTCCTCTTCCGGTTCACCGGGTAGCACACTCGGGCTTGAATCAGTCGACTTCAAATGCTCCTGGCTGCTTGTAGTCGATTTCGCCATTGGTCGCAATTTGCTACGGTAAGTTTTCGTAGCCCTCTCTTCAGACTGGAGTAGATATCTAATACATATCCAATAAGGAAAATGGGTCTTGATCATTTCTTACTTTTGCTCTGACATCCTGCTTGTATCTGTGCTTCCTGTTCTCCGTGAGGTTTCTTTCTTCGGATCTGATCCTCCTGTCGAGTTTCTTAAAGAGCCTATCCTTTGTCTTCGACCTGGGAGAATCCTCGAAGCCAGCAGGCGGCTGGACGATATCCTGCTGGGTCTCGTTGCTACTGATGCTCTTGTCTGGGTCGTCGGTAGTTACTATGTCAACTTCTTTACCTAAACAGGAAATAAAATCAGGGATTATTGAAAAGTAAATCAATCGGGTACTTCCACGTTTACCGCAGTGCAAGCAGTGGACGTGATGGTGGTCGTGGACGGCTGCATGACTACTCGGGTCGCTATAGAAGACGCTGTCGCTGCCAGGGCTCACGGAACGTAGTGATTCTGCACTGAGGGCCTTCAGTTTGGTTGTGTCTATTGAAGGGTGGACCGTTTTCCTCGTCGATGGTGGTGAACCGATAGGACTAAAAAATGAAAATAACGACGGCGACGTTAACATTGTACTGGTAATAAAAATATTGGCAAATCGTTGAAGGCATATGCGACCCCAATACAATCATGTTGGCGTGTTATTGTAGTAAACTTGTAAAAGAGATAATGAGCAAAGTCATCTGTACTCCCTGTTGCATATCGTATCTACAGCGACCACATAACTCTTGGTTTTAGTTTTGCCTTAATAATAAGTTTTACGAAGTTTGTACCGCGGAATTAATCGTTGGAAAGGGGATGAATAGGAAATTAACATATTAGGTAAGTATTTTCTTGACATTTCTATAGCAGATTCTTAGTGGCACGATGTTTCCTTTAAAGCCGAGTAAGTTGGCAAACGAATTTGTTTTGGCCTGCCGTATATGCCTAATATTTAGTCGAGGCAATGAAGCACTAAAAAGGCCAAAAGTTCGGAATTTTTTCCATAAAGACGGATCGGAATTTTTTGCATTCTCTTCCAGAAATTTTTTGTAAAAAATGTGGCTACTTTGTGTTTCTGACAAACCAGAAATTGCATTACTGCAGCCAAAAATGCATTTTTTGAGACGCCTTTTGGGAGATATCAAAACTTTGTAAATGAGAGTCAGAACTGACTCTTCGGGTCCTCTTCGTCGGGTACTAGAGGGTTTGGGGTCGCAGATTACTATTATGATGTTCAAATTGATCCCCCGAACACAAGGAGCTTAGGAACGCCAATGAACATCATCTCCGTGGGACTCTCCCACAAATCACGCGGGGAAGGAGAGGAAATCGGCGTCCGGGGGTTTTTTGGGTCGCTAAAATCAAATATGCCATCGTCGAATACCCCCCGGACACCTGGTGCGCCCGAACCTGGACGTAAACGTCATCTCCGACAATATTTCTGACAAGATTAACAAAAACAACCCGAAAATCATTGTGGGGGCGTTTTTTCGGGCGCTTAATCCAAATTTCACGTCGAAAACGACACGCTCGAAATATGCCACAGTACGGCAAAAAATTACTAAACTGGTTTTATTTAGCAATTGTTAAAATATAATGAAGCATTGTCATATTTAGAGAAAAATTGCGTTTTTAATTTTTTTTTTATTTTATTTCCCAACCCCGTAGGTCAACAGTTAAAATTTGACTTGAACGTTATACTGTCTGCATTATTACTTTTGTCATTTTCCTGATGAAATATTCAGAGAAAATCACGTTTACTGGTAAATAAACATAAAAAGATTAAAAAATATTTAAGAAATGCGCGAACGTTCCATTCAGTAACATAAGATAGAAAGAGATAGATATCCGTAACCAATGCGGGTTGCCTATGCAATCGTTTTGCCTCACTTTTCGCTCAAGGCTTCCAGGTACGTAGTACAGTGTTCACTGGCGGCACCTAGCTAGCAGCGTTTAACACCTCTTCTGTGCGCCCAGGTATTTTTTAGTGATAAAGGCCTTTAAATCAAATCGATTGATCGAATAACTTTTCGTAAAGACTTGTAACTTAGCAGACATTTGTGATTAACGTAAATTAGAATGGGAATTAGTAAACTTTGATCTGTTATTAACATTGGTAAATTAAGATTTATTTGTTGCCTGGTAATAATTATGACTACCTATTTACTGCTGGTCTATGTGACAAAAAAATGTCACATTAATATCTTGATAACATGTCATAGCCATGACATGTTATCTTTGATGTATCTCAAGAATTAGTTACATTTATATTTGGGGATTATCAAGAACGTTCCTGACTAAACTGTATTAAACATTTTAAAGAACATATACATGTTTTTTCTTTAAATTCAAAATAATTACTAATGGGCTGTCCCGAACAAAAAACGGATCATTTCTGGACGTTTTAAAAACGTCCAACAAAATTCCTATATTGGGCTAATTCAAATCAGTAATGGATATTTGTGGGCGTTTTAAAAACATCCATTAAATGTCATTTAATAGGCTGCTTCATTCCTATAACGGATCATTTCTGGACGTTTTAAAAACATCCTTTGAAGGTTCTATAAAGGTCTACTTTGTCATAAAATTGACCTTTTCTGGACCTTCCAAAAATGTTTTATTGTGTAACAAAACGGTTTAAAAACGTTTTTGAAACGTCCTCGGGCGTTTTAAAAAACGTTTTTAAAACGTCCTCTGGCGTTTTTCTGGACGTTTTTAAAACGTCCGGAACGTCCCGCCCAAACGCTTTAAAGACATTTTAAAAACGTTCGGGTGCTAATTGGGTTTTATAGGAAAATTTTCTGAAAAAATTCAGTTCTCAATGTTGAATGGATGAAACGATTTTGAATTGAATTTCAAAATCGACCGTTTTCGTCCGGTGAAATGATCACAGCGATAGGGCGTATGAGCATTTGAATGATGATAACTTCTTTGGCGATTATTAATAACTAAAGTTAGGTATTAAATAATACACATTATGGTAACGCCATACTTGAAGAATATGTAATATATTAGATATTAAATTGACATACTGTAATCATATATTGTAAAATTCCATTGAAATATTTGGACTATTCGTTTATTTCACCTGCATTATTGGCACACGAATTATTACAATAATCGTAAGCATCCCCTCATTTTAAACTTAATAGTGCACAAGGGCAAAAAATAGATTAGCAAATATTTTACCCACCGCTGGAACAGAAATATTTTTATATCACCTCCATCACAGTAAATCCATTACAAAATTCCAAATGTAATTTTTCGTTTTATAACCACCATCCAAAATTTGCTACATCTTTAAAAGTAATTGTATATTGTGCTGCTTGCTTTCTTTTATTAAATTACGGAAGGGCTCTCAAAATATGCTCGAGCACAACTGGTTCCGACGAAGGATGTTTTGCGATACTAAGTTTTGTCGACTGCTAAACTGAAACTTAAAGAATGCTCATCACTCTGAATGCGTTGACAAATGCAAGTCAGCAACACATTACATAGCATACCAGCTGTGACACGCCGCTCTCGCTCACTCACTTATTTGAAAAAGTTACAACTAGAATGTACCCACATATATTGCTTGCATGTTAAGTTGTAGGTCCGGTACAAATTAGCTCTGGCAGCATAAGAGGGAGACGAGCCAATTAGTCGCGTCGAATTGTGACAAAACGTACATCTAAACTCTGTACGCTCGCAAATTTTTAATTGTTTTTTTTTTGTTAGAGTATTTATGAACATAATATGGCAAATATCATATGCGGTTCAACGAAAATGCCTGGGAAATGTTCTCTCGGGGGTTTTCAAGGTACCTCTTTATCACTTTGGTGTTAAATATATTAATTATTGCTAAATTGTTGTAAATTGGCTAATTAACAACTCAACGCCCGAAATTACTAAAGAACAGAAATTTTTTCCGATATCTCTGGCTTCTTAAGGCAAGCCATCGGCACGATTGTTGCAAATATAATTGTTTATTGTTCTATTGTTGCAACCTTGCTACTTAACAAATTAATAACTCTACTCCCGGAATCTCTTGAAAACCAGATTTTTTTTGCAATAACTCTAGAATCATGTGGAGAACCATTGGCACGAGGTTGATGCACGAAACTGTTTATTTTACAATTGTTGCAATCTGGCTAATTAACAAATTAATAACTCTCATCCGATAAATGTTAGAACACTGGTGTTTTTTTTCTGTAATGGAAAGGGGGCTATTGAGAACTCGTAGACAAGGGCTTCAAATTGGTCTGGTATTGCATCTGTGTAGGTAATAGAAGGTTACTTGAATATGTGCAACAATCCCGTCGCGGTAATTAAATGTAAGAGAATTTTTTTTTTGAAAAAGGATTGTAGCTCAGCCGGGATTTTAACCCGGATGTCCATGATATCGCGTTAGGTATTTTACCACTAAACTACTGAGATACGTACCAATTTCGAGCAATATTAATGATTGCTCTTTATTGACTTAGTTTCGACCGGGCCGCAACGAATCGTTGGGAAAAAGTTTAAGTCTCTTACGTTTGTCAGACGAGAATTATCCATTTATTAATTAGCCAGGTTAGAAACAATTAAATAATAAATAATATTATTATATTTGCAAGAACCTTATGTTTCGCCTCAAAAACCCAGAGTTATTGGAAAAAATCCTGATTCTCTAATGATTTTGGGTGTAGAGCTATTCATTTGTTAATTAGCCATGTTGCAACAATGGAACAATAAACAATGAAATTTGCAACACTCTTGTGCCGATGGTTCGCCTTAAAAGGCCAGAAATCCCGGAAAAAATCCGGTTCTCCAGTGATTTCGAGCGTTGAGTTTTTAATTTGTTAAGTAGCCAAGTTACAACAATTCAGCAATAAATATTAAATCTAACTCCAAAGCGATAAAGAGGGACCTTGAAACCCCCCGAGAGCACATTTTTAAGGCATTTTTGTTGAACTGTGAGTGATATTTGCCATATGTTCATCAAAACTTCAACAAAAATGGGTCATTTGTTACAGAAACAATAAAAAATTTGCGAGCGTACAGAGGTTAGATATACGTTTTGTTATAGACTATTTCCTGAACATTTTGCAGGAAACCGCATCTCAAACGGACCTCTTCGCAAAAATATGTCCATTTTCACTTTTTCATGCTAGTTTGACGCGACTAAATGGAAGGACGCAGGACGAAAGTTGAAAAATGATGTAAAAATAAGTCCGTGGACGCTATTATGCCATGAGAAGTTTTGTTAGGTGTGCATCCATGCGGAGTAAAACTGTAGGTTACCTGATAGAAATAGATTGAAGCGCAACTTAGGAATGGCAAAACAAGAATATAATAGCGCAAATATTCTTATAAGAACATTCAAATAATCAGCAGTTTTCAAGAATAAACACGGTTATGTCATTTGGTTAAGATACGTTTTGTGTCATTTTTCTGAAATTCCAGTAAAATTTTTCATATTTTTTCAAGAATAGCATTAAAAATGGTTGATGGACAAAAATGGACAGTGTGTTGTGGTCTTGATTTAAGTCACTCCTAATCCTAAACCGATGTGTGTGAATGCATTTCGGGAGACCTAACTTCACCCCAACCTACAAGCTCTCACGTTACGCCCTGAGAGTTCTACAAGATCTTCAAGATACGAAAACCTCTAACTTCGAGATCTTCAATCTCGGATCTGCATGTTACGCCCTCAGATTTACCGCGGAGAGCACGTTACGCCGTCTCTCCACACTACAAGAGAACTTCAACCCGGACCTACACGTTATGCCCCCAGGCCAACATCGGAGAGCACGTCACCCCCTCTCTCCAGTCTACAAGAACCTCACCCCGTATCTGCACGTTACGCCCTCAGATCTACCCCGGAGAGCACGTTACGCCCTCTCTCGAGGACCACGAGATCGTCTTCAGCCTTACAATCTGGAGACAAGATTCATCTCCGCAGCCACCCACGAGCTACGAGAGATCCTATACAGTCCACTCTATAGAGATCACTTCACACTTCGTTCATGGTCCTTCGAGCCTTCGGAACTTTCGTTCATGGTTCTTCGAGGATAGTAACTAGCCACGATAGAAGAGGACTTCAACGCCAACGCAAGCGGGAAGTCGAGAAACCAAGAAAACTCCTGAGTAAGTCACAGACACTGCAGTAGGACAACGAATCTACAACTCTACAAGTTCGATACGACGAACAAATCGAGTCACTGCAGCCAAAGAAGAAGCCACCAGTGAGAAACAACCACACAACTTCAAGAACTTCTACGCCAATACAAGCGAGAAGCCAAGTGTCCTGATTTGATACGACGGACACATCGAGTCACTGTATCCGGAGGAAAAGCCGCCAGTGATTACTTCAAAACTTCAAGAACTTCAGCACAACGCCGGAAGTTGAGAAACCAAGAAGACTCCTGAGTAAGTCACGGCCACTTCACCAGGACTTCGAGTTCGATACGACGAACACAGCGAATCACTGCAGCCGGAAGAAAAACCGGCAGTGATTACAACTTTAAACTTCAAGAACTTCTACGCCACTACAAAGCGAGAAGCCAAATGTCCTGAGTAAGTCACAGCCAATCTTCCAGGGAACTAAGTCGACAAGCCTACACTTCAAGCAAGAAAATGGAGCAAGCACTGTCCCATTTTAAATACAGCCACAGAGAATTCCAAAGGGAAACTGATGCACTCCAAACAAAGAACCAGGAAATTCAGGAAGAGAACAAGGCACTGCAAAGACGAAACCCGGAACTCCAGAAAGAGAACTTGGCGCTTGAGAAACGTAACCAAGAACTCCAGGAGCAGTACAAGGCGATCCAGAGGCGGAACGAGATGATGTTAGCGTACTACTGTGATCAGTTCGAACTGTTGGAGGCGCAAGTCGAGAAGCGGAAAAGCTCCCTCGATAAGCAACTGGAAATTAAAAATGTCGAAATACACAAGTTGCAAGAAAACTTGATCTTGAAGAATGAAGTCATCACCAGACTTCAAGAAAAACTCATCAGCAAGAACAGTAAGCAATCAGAGGAATTGGGAAAAATCACAGCCATATTAAACGACACAACTCAGCTGTACCGTCGACCAAATAACAAATACAATACTGAAGAGAAGAGATGGAAATCCAAACTCTTCAAAAAGGCATCCGAGACACTCAACCCGTTGATGAGACTAAATGAGTTCAAAGAACAACTTGGTAGAAGGTACGCCTCTACCCTTTCCTCGGCAGCACCGCACTACGGCGGTTCATTGGCGGCCGCAGGAGAATCAACAAAACACCCTCTAGAGCAAGAATTCGACAACAGATCGTTTTTATCGAAATATTTCTTAAATGGATGTCCACTTACGAACCTACAATACGCGATGTGTGTTACGCATTGTAGTACATGGCCACTCCAGAGGAGATGGGACGTGTAATCGCCACCGTTTGGATGTACGGACGTTTGGCCCTTTGGACGTTTGCACGGCGGGACATTTGGATGCGGAAAATTTGGTCGTTTATTGCAAACAACTTAAACACTATTGTTAAGGGGCATATAATTATTTAACACAGGTATTTCATTGGAATTCGTAAATTGATTTCGGAAATTATTTCTGAAAAAGAATCCTTTGAAAGAAATATTCAAGAAAATTTACAATAACGAGTAATACGGTAACGAACCTAATATCCCGCGCGCTATAGGCAATTATGTGTAACGCGAAATGTAAACATCAGCATGAAGCGTGCTCCCTCTTATCTGACGCAGGCGGCGCAGTTCAAAGGAGACCGCTCTGCTAAATTACGACCATAAAATCTCTTCTTGAAGGCGATCCAATATTCAGGAAACATCCAATTAGAGAAAGAATCATCTGGTCCGTTCTGGAAGAACATTATTAGGGGATATATAATTACGGGCCTGTGGTAGAAGAATAGTAGACCAGAAGCCGTCGTGAGTGAAAAAGTGCGATAAGCCGACTAGTGATAAGTGTACAAATAAATTAGCGCGTTGAGTGTAAAATATAAATTAATTAGTTAAGGAATAGACTAAATAAATTAGGTAGTGTTAAGAACTGTACAAGTAAATTAGAATAAACTTTACACATCGTTAGGCCACACACCCGTACCATACGACTTATCTCGTATTGAGGGAACACCATCGAAAAGCAGCGCGCACAAAAGTAAAAAGAATTACAGTCAGATAACACAATTTTTCAGATTTTAAATCAACCGTCATTCCTTTTAAGGGCCACCTAAGTATATCGGTTTGGGGTAGAAAAAATCAGCTTACTGGTTCTTTCACGAGCTCTCGCCGGCCAATAAGCTCTACTCTCTATCCGTTTTCCGAACCGCAGAGTTCCATTTATGAATTTTTAAATTGTACTACCTACCGTTCGTACCACGAATCGAAAATGCATACAAAAACAGCGAATCAAACCCTTGATGATACAGCGAATTCATCGATCGACTACGCGAGTTATGTAATTACTTCTTTGCCGACTACTAACCTGTAACACTCCTGCCTGTAGGAGAATTTAGCCCTCCTCTCATGATTGTAACTAACCCGTTTTAATAACCACCACTCTTTCAATAACACATCGACAGTTACCTCTGAACCTGCAAACCAATAGAGAGCTATTCTATTAGAATAACATCGAATCTAATAAAGAAGCTACTCACTAAGCCCGGCAAAGGGACATCAAACCAACAAGGTTACCACAGAGAGCGATATGCATTGGTTTCAACAAAATTGGTAACTAAAATAGTAACAACTGGAAAAAATGTAAGTGTCACTACCACATTCTCAAGAAATAATACTTACCATAATACTGATATCGTAGATTCCACTCTATGTCATGAATATGTCTAAAACGAATAGACGAAACGTCGACAATTCATAAACACAACGTGTTTCATTTAATCCTGGGGAGGTCATCAGAAAAACCACCACAACATTCATCCTGGTCCCCGAGAACGAACACCACAACCACCACTCTAGTTGCATATTATCAGTGGTAGGCTATAATTTTATCAGTAGATAAGAAATGAGACATCTGTAACAGGAGCAAGGAGCAGGTTAGTGACTCCGACCTTGACCTTGACCTTTAAGGTCGGAATCACTAACCTGCTCCTTGCTCCTGTTACAGATGTCTCATTGGAGTTGATTTATTGACCCCCCCCCACCTGTCTAGACAATGGACCTTGAAAATGACCGGGACCTAACTCCCCCCCCCTGCTGTCTGGACACCCCCCTCAACCTCTAACCTGGGCTATGAGAGTTCTGTAACGGAGGTTAGGAGTCGGTTATGGACCACGAACCCACCCCCCTACCCCCCCCCCCGTGATCACATTCCCGAATAATTTATTTCCCCAGAATTTCAATGTATTTTAATTAAAGGAAAATATTTTAACAACTGAATTTATTTTTGGCTTTAGAAATAACATATAAATACACTTCAATTATAGATTGGACATATCTATGGATTCCCTCGCATTCACTCTCCCAATAATGGCAGGAACACGTATCTGGACCTTCGGTGGTTGAGTCTCTGGACCACGGGCAGCTAACAAAATGGGTTCCAAACCTCGATGTTCGCTTTTCTTGGGCCTGTCGGGTTTTCAATCTGTCGTACATATCCATTAGTTCATCCTTGTGAAATGGTGTTACGTAGTAACCATACTCATCCAAAAACTTGTCAACGTTTACATTACCAAACGCATCCAAAAACTTTGCAACGAGCACACTTTCACCAGCCATATTTAAGGTTATACGATGTAGATACTACGAGCACTCTTAACGGAATGAATGCTAGAAAACAGCAGAGGTGGTAGTGATCGTGGTAGTGGGGGGGCAGCGGTTAGGTGGGGGGGAGTGAAAGTTCGAGTGAATCAAGTTCAAACAAGTCGTTGCAAGTTCCAACTTGATCCCCATACTTAAGAAGAAGATCTAAATCACCTTCAGTTGGTGTAATGAGAAAATGGCCCCAAGCTAATGTGTCATAGGTGTGTGGGATGAGACGTCTCTTATCGTCTTGTGAAGACAGAGCAATTTTATTTTTTAATTCTGTATAAACTGTATGAAGATGGGAAGAAAAAATATACATTTTACGAAAAATAGACCCTCCATTCTCAACAGTCTGAATATAATCAGACATATGAAGTTGATTCTTTATGACATTCTTAGAAATTCCCTTAGCTTTTTTAACAACATCAACCGCTTTCACACAATAAGCTTTAGCACCAGTACCATAGAAACTTTCTACAGGTATTCCTGCAAATTCATCTTTCATTTTTCCTACAACTGATATGGTCTGTGGAATATTGTGAATATTGTTTGTTGGGTAGTTTGACGTGTCAAAGTAGTCGATATTGGTTTTAATGTCATCGTATACGTTTTCGGTGAAAATCTCCAAAATAAGCGAATCTGTGTCAGTGTAGCACAAGTTTGCCTTAGCACCATATTTCTCCTTAATGAAACCATAAAAAAAATCGTAAAGTACTGTTTTAGAAATGTCCAGAATAGAAAAACCAACATAAAGAGGTTTATCATATGATACTTTTGTTTTCCCCAAGTGAATTGCCACCAAATTTTCATCAAAGATTGAACATGATTTAAAATGTGGTTTAGCTATTAACGCTCTGGCTCCAACAGATCCGACTTTATTTTCCCAGTGTGTACATAATTGTATATCTTGTCGTTTATCGACATTTTCCATAGTTTTACCGAAAATTGAATTTATTAGTAATTTGAACAAATCCCTTTCAAATTCATTGGAAGCGGAATTTCTTAAAGTAGTATTGAAGTCGATGTACGGCTTTAACCACGGTGATTGGGAAAACGTTAAAACTCTATGTACTTTTTCTAAAATTAAACCGTATTTTAAACACTGTTGTAGATTTCTATAATGAATGATATATTTATGTTTGCTATATAAATTGGGGATTAATTTGGACATTTTACCACCAGGAGGGATTATAGGTTCCGGACAAAAGGGGAAATCATTGTGGTATTCATGTAAATTGGACGGATATTGTAAATCCACTTCCAATACATATCCTTGTGAGGAATTTTCATCGATTAAAGATAAATCTAACGATGTGATTTCATGTTCTTCTAACCATTTAAAATTACTAGTTGGTAAAGCCTGTTGCATCGAATAACCGTATAAATTTGTGGCATCGAAATAAACAATGTATGAAGTTGGTTTCGAAATATCATAATCGGGTACAAATTTATTATTTGCTACAGCTTTTCTTCTACTACATTGACTAACACCACCGCGAATTCCCCTTTTAAAAAAATGTATGATATCTATGTCAGTGAGAAGTTCAAGTTCAATTTGGGTAAAGCGTAACATGGCATCCCAACTCAAAGAAGGTGCAGTCAAGTAATGGGCCGGGTCTAACTTATACTTGATCATGCAAATCTTTCTGAAATTTTCAAATACATCTGCAAGAAGAAGTACATCAGACTTTAGGTAAATATCGGAATATTCTCCTAAAGATGAACAGTGGAAAGTATGCCACACTTCTTGAGCTCGACTATACTCTTCTTGAGAAAGTGATTCCCCGGTAAGTGTATCAAAAAAATTCTCTATGGGAGGTAATTTTTCATCTAACTTATGAAACGAATCTACGTAACTGTATGGAAAAACCCCCTTACGCCTTACCAAATTAAATTCATTGTCTTGTGGAAAATGTTTGCGTACTTCACAACATTGATCGGAATTTAAATTTTGACTCAACTTATCAAGAGATCTAGACAGGAAGCGGAAAGAGTCAACAAACCGTAATGAAATATAGGTATCTGGTACTTGAGGATTGAGTGATTTTTCAACTAAAATACGTTTTGAAAACGAGACATATTTTTCCTTGTTTTGAGCTATTATTGACATCGTTTCACCCTTTGGACACAATTTTTTAATAAACAAATGACAGTCATAGTTTGTGAGGTTATGAAAGAAGATAGGAATAAACTTTGCGGTTTTAAAATTCAAGTTACAAATGGAGTGGGCGGGGCCACGGTAGAGACCACTCAGATGACAATGGTCGTGGACCTTCTCGTCTTGTGATAAAGGTTTATCACAGATGTGGCAAACTGAACTTTTTTGAAATAGATCTTCTTCTTGCCTGGTTAGTGGTATCATCTGTTTTACATGTTTTAAGTGTGTGTAGTAAAGTGAGTGAGCGATATCATCTAACTGTTGTGTAAATATTTCGGTAACATCAGGACCTCGATATGAATAATATTTCGAATAAGCATCATCGAAATTACATTTAACATACATCCCAAAAGAGTAAGGTTCATGTTCAAAAGTTTTCACCGTAAAAGACTTGTCACTACTTGGTTCAGTATGATGAATCGGTTTCAAGATACTCTCAAAATCGGCATAAATGACAAACGGCACTGACAACTGTTTTTCAATATTAACAAACTTGAGAATATTTTGAGGTATAAGCTCACCACATTTGTTTGTAATAAGATTAGTTGACGGTGTTTTGGTGTAAATGTGGTTACAATCGTTTCGCTGATGCATGGCCAACTTTTCAGGCTTCCTGAAAAATTGCAAGCAACCGTCACAAAAATATATTGATCCATGTCGTTTAGAGAGTTGTTTATGCACTAACCCTGAGAGGTTTTTGAAGAGACAATAATGGTTGTTACCATCATCATCATCTGAAATAAGCAACAAGTTCACATGGGTAGGTTTACGGTGTTGTGTAAAATGTAACGGTCCCACCACCTCGGTGACGTATTTACCATTTTCGAATTTTGTTTCAAGTCCATACACATTGATTGAAATATTATTTAGGTCTTCAAATTTAGATATATCTTTTAACCTAACAGGAAAATCGATTCCTGTAAAATCTAGCAAAATATCATAATGGGGATATGACGACACTCGAGTTGGTTCACCAGTTGCTGGAAATATCGCTGCTATAATACTCCACGCGAAGCACGCATTGTCTGAATTTTTTATGTTTAAAACACATTTTGTGGACTCTATTGATTTAGGAAGTTTGATGTATGAGGACGCCGACACTGCACTAAACTTGTTAATGTTCACATCCAAAAATAGAATATGTTTCAAGGCCCATCCGGAATCACGTTCTTGGAAGTCTGACATTTGTGATTGGATTTCGTCTTTAAAGTCTTCATAAAGTTGATTAAGATCAATAGAAGCAGTGAGAACTTTATTTTTTGTATTAAAAGACTTGACGTCGGAGAGATCCTTTTCAGGTATAACGTAAAGGCCAATAAGCTCCATGTTGATTTTCAGAGTAGGAAATCGAGCTAAGTACTCTGACAGTATATCTAGTACCTTGGAGTGTATTTCTGTAAAGAACGTTTGTGGAGTGATGTGATTCTCATCAGTGGAAACCCTATAGCTGGCGATGCGACACTTGAATGCGTGGTGTAGCTTTTGGATGTTGACTGAAGAGTGTAAAATTGGTCTATGTAGTCTTCTACGATCACAAACTGGAACACTCGGAACAGGGGCACCATTATCCGGAACACTTGGAGCAGGGGTACCAGTAGCGAATTTAAGTTGTTTACTGGTTGTGGCGTCGGTATTACAGCTGAGACGCTTATGACGAGATAAATTATATGAAGTGGTAAACGATTTTCCACACATTTCACAGGTATGATTTTGACACGTACGTAGATGACGTGAGAGACGTCCCATAGTTTGAAAAAGTTTCGCACACTTTTCACACCGCATGGTTAGGCGTCTGGTTGAGAACTAACGTGTTTCAGGAGATACTGGTAACTTGTATGAATCCTCCGTCAGAGGACTGTCTCAACATGTGGGGGGGGTGGTGGGGGGGGGGTACGCTGAAAGTCAACGTGAAGGTTGAAGTCGCTATCCGAAAACAACATCTGCGTCCGATGCCTCATGAACACGAATAAGGTGTGTCGAGACATGAGGGGGTTTAGACGAGGGAGGAGAAGGGGGGTCAAAGTCACATCTGCGTCCGATGTCTCATGGCCATGGTTATTTGACATGAAAGGGGGGGTCTAGACGAAGGGGGAAAGGAGGGGCTCAAAGTGATGGTGGAAGTCAAGAGTACTATCACGGTCAACGTTAAAGGTTATTGAACAAGCGGGTTCTGGTCCGGGGGAAGGAGAGATACTATTTAACACAGTATTCTTGGAGTCTGTTTAGTAGAATTGTGTTTAGTAATCATGTGGATGTGTTATCGGCAATACCCTGAAATTAACGATCTGAAAACCGGTATAACGTATCTACGTAGTAAATTCGCGGATCTGCAGTGGGATGCTCACCACGAGTCGAACTACGGAATGGGGCGCTTTTATGAAGAGGAATACTGTTTACATCTAGCGAGAAAGTATCAAGTTGCATGTGACTTGTGTGATATGTACGAAGAATCAGAGTTATGTATTGAACATTTTGTTCAGGAAATTAAACGAATCAACTTAACCGATTTCCTGTACAATATAAAACAGTACTTACCGGAAAAAATCGCAGCCGAATTTATAGAGGAAGAAGAGGAAGACGAATCCATGGAAGACGAATCAGTGGAAGATGAAGACCTTCAGGGTGGGTCGGGGGAGGACAAGGAGGACGAACTGGAGAAAGAAAAGGAAGCGAACGTGAATGGAAAGATGGGGGATAGAGAAGCCACACCTACCTCTATGGAAGTGGGCGAGAGCGAGGAAGCGAAAGTGGAGGAAAAGATGGGTGGTGGAGAAGGTACACCTGCCTTTATGGAAAAAGAGAAGGTAATTTTTTACGAAATTGAAAATTATAAGCTTAATACAGAGAGAGAGTTCAAGTGCCATGTTTGTAATAAAGAATTTTTTGATATTTAATACGTTGTTTTATTTTTCTAAATTAATGCATTATAAAGTTTTCATATAAAAAAAATACATTTGTTAACGCACACATACAACAATTATTTGAATGGTAAAAACATTTTGGTTCTGATTTTATTAAAGCAGGTTGCTCGGGTAATTCAATAATTTCCTTAGAAAGAAATCTGCGAAGATACTGTGCTTTTTCGGCTCCCTTGACATAAACATGAGATGCAGATGAGGTTAAGTCTTGTAGATATTTGTTAAATTGATGTAGTGGTGTGAATCCAGTGTTCCAAGAAAGTCCATGATGGTGTTTCGTTAACCAGTTATTTTGGGATTGTTGTTCTGGAGATAGCATATCCATTGGGAAAGGTGGTTTAAACACAGTGTGACACAGGTGAGTTCCATCATAGGCAGCTAGTTCTTTCACAACAAAGTCTTTGCGTTCTCGCATAAAACCCTGAATATCGACAACTATTTTCATATCTGAAGTCGTTTAAAGTGTTTAGATATACAGTACACTAGAATCTCAACTCGAAGTTTCCGAAGGTTTGTGTTAAAATTATGTAAATTTGTAGTAAATTCGTGCAGTATGATGTTCTTTCTATGAGGCTTCATAGTATGACTGAGATATTTTGGTCTGAGTGACGCTTCTTAACTGAAGATGGTTGTGTTTTAGAGTGGGCGAACAATTTTCGTCAAAGGGTTATACGTGAATCGTTTTTCATGTAAAATTAAACAGTATGCTGCAACATCGTCCGTTATATTTTCCGTTTCGAATTCAACTCGAAGGGTGACAGATCCTGTTTGAGCAAAATCCTTTTGATGAGAGCAATCAATATGTACGATAGGTGCGAATTTTTTAAATTCTGTTGGGTTAAACAGCGGTTGATTTCCTTTAGTTGGATAATAAGAGTCTTGAAAGTATGCATACATTTCGTAAAGTGTTGCGAATTTATTGTTTTTGATATCCAACATTAGATCGGCATATGGATAGCGTTGAGAATTTAAAAATACCATTATATTCCGTAAAGAAATGTCATCAAATTTACTCATATCAGCAGTAAGTGAATTTCGTTTACCCTTGTGAAAAGCTACTATTACATGTAATGGAGATTCCAATTTAGGTGATGTTTTCACCGCCCAGGTATGACGCGAAGTTTTCAGTAATGATGGATAAACTACCAATTCTGCACTTCTGAAGGTTATTGGGAGTGAGGTTCCTTTATTAACAATTTTGTTTAATCGTAATTGTTCCGCTAAACTAAGTGAGACGTGTGGCATCACCCAAAAGAGTTTTGATATAATCACTTTCGGCTTTTCCGTATCATCTGTACTAATTACTGCATCATAATCGGAGCTGCTACGAATAAGTATTAACTCCTGCTTCATGTGAAGTATAATTTTTCGATAATCTTCGAAAAATCCCATTAAATGTTTTAACGGTAGTATCGTATTAAAATTTCCATTATTATCTGTTATTATTCTTTCTCTTTGAATCGCTTGTTGTTGAGTTTCCCCTGTTTTAGGTGTAGAGATCTCTTTTTTTGGAAACCATCCTGCATTTGCTAACCTATAGCTTTCAGTTGGGGTGTACGCAAGATAACCTTTTAGAGTAGACGCTAACCCGAGATCTCGTACAGAATCGAGTACGATTCCTTCCAATTCATACCGTACTTCTCGGAATAAATGGGAAATGGCGTTGTTAATAAATTCTAACTTGGTAGGCACTGTATCATCATCTTTAACCAGTTTACCTTCTACGTATAAGTAGCTGTTACAGGGGGCGGTATAAGCGTTCAAATCAGGGATCGGGATCCGAACTTCGTCGTTATAATTAATTTCACCAGAAGTGTAGGGTTGGTAAAAGTGATACTGATAGTCTTCTATACTGGTGTCATTGTAGGGTGTTTCTGTTACATCCAAGAGATCCTTTTTCTCCATGTTCACTGTTGAATCAACTTTACGTAACTGAGTAGAAAAATGTTGAATGTGGTCTTTTATATCATACTAAAACTTTAAAACCTAAAGATACTAAAAAGTTACGATTTTGCTTTGTTAATATTGTGGTTTTTCTGCTTTGTCGACGTAGGACTCGAAGCGCTTTATTAAATCGGAAAACCATCTTATTCGGACTTTTTTCGTAAATGTAAACGAATCGTGCGAATGTCGTTCTGAAAATTGATAAGTTCTCCGTCCTGATCGAGTATACGCAGGGTAATGTTGCTAATCTTTCTCACGGTAACTGCATAATAAATGGTGTTGAGTGGAGTTTCAACTATTTTATACCCTGGGGAAACGGTAGGAAAAAATTGGTGAATAATATGTACCGGACGACCATTTAAAAAGGAACCAGCGGCAATGTTGCAATCGATGCATACGGCATTCACTTTAAGAATTTGAACAGGGGTATCACCAGTAACATCACTGTCTGCTTCTATAACTCTTCTATTAAATCCAAGTACTGACCCCAGTGAATTCTCACAATCGAATGAAATTTGTCTGTTTGCTTGTAGCATAACTCTAGAGGTGTTCGTATCAAATTCCATTGTGATTTCTGCATTCCTATCATTTTTCATGATTTCTCTACGCATCGCGTCCAGTAGATTATTTATTTCATATGAACCAGTGGGAATTGTAATTAAATATCGAAGTGTATCGGATTCATTTAGCACAAAAAATGAATTATTTGTGTCATCGACATTTGGTATGGAATAAAAACTATCAAAATTTACAAGTCCAATTTCATAATCTACGTCATCTTCTAGAAACACAGGTGGATTAAAATCAAAACTTAATTCTGAAGATTGCCCGGTGAGAATAAAGCTGCAGGACATTTTATCTGAAGTATGGTTGAATAGCGAATGGCTAAAACGCGTTACAAATATTGATTAAATAAAAATAGGAGACAAAGATGACCACAAATAAACCCAGAATGTTGATAAGAATCATGATTATAATTTATGTGTTTGGTTTTACCATCACTGAAAAAATATTTTATTAATTCTTTTGGTGGTTGTAAATTTCCATAGCTATCTAAGTAGTTGATGACGTCATTCTTCTTTGTATATGTAACCCAGTGAGTACCATCACCGCGCACAGAATCTAAATTAATTATTGCACTTTCCTGTTTATGAATTCTGTTAGGTAAATTGTCTCGAAAAAAGATTCCTCGAAAATGTGGAATTCGTAATTGTGTTACGAATTTTTTCAAATCGATGTCAGTGAGTGCCCGGTGTGGTAATTTTATTGGTAGTTTTTTGGAAACGGATAAGCTAAATGTACTCCCCGACCACGTTTCAATCCTTGACCTTTCGCCTCCATTGCCAAATTATGTCTTTTCTGTTCTTCCAGTTCAGCCTTTTCTCTGTTAGCTTTAGTAACGGCACTTGCTACTCCCGCAGCGCCCCCTATGAGCGGCCCCAATGCGCCCAACAGAGGGAGCAAGAAAGGTAAAAAACCACCTTTTCTTGGTCCACGTCGTTTTTTAATTCCCTTGCCCGTTTTAGGTGTTTGAAGTACTCTACGTTTCTTTTTTGTCAATTTTAAAGCAGCACCTCTCTTCTTTTTGATAGTGTTCTTCAAACCCATGCCCAATTTGCGTTTAATATTCATTGCGCCCGTTATACCTAGTGCAGCAAGACGTTCTCCTAACGATGAGTCACCTGCTTTTACACGTTGCCACGCGATATCTGCTAATTCCTTATCAGCGTGGTGTCTTTGTTCCAACTCTTTAAATTGTGAATAAGCGATGTCGTGTTTTTTACAAGCTTCGTCCAAAGGGTTAATACCCCTATCACCTCGCTCTAAACGTTTGGAAAGCTTTGTCCCAGGTCCACAGAACTTGTATCCTGGAATGTGTAACTCGATAGGAAGTTTATTGATTAAAGTATTCAGTAAACCACTTCCTTTTTTCTTCTTCACGGTACCCCGGTAGATCATTATATAAGCTCGGAAGGTTGACGTTCTGCTTTATATAGTATTCTGAGCTGGTAGGATGAAGATTCAACAACAAAACACTCATTTACCGATCAAAAACCACGAGTCTATACTCCCAGTGGAAACGTATAACAAACATGGAATTTTATTCGGTGGTAATACGAAACGGGGTCTAATTGTAGGGTCTTCAGGTTGTGGAAAAACGGAAGTGATGCTAAGTCTGTTAGAACATCCCAACGGTCTTCGATTTGAAAATATTTACCTATATTCCAAGTCCCTATATCAACCAAAATATACCTATTTGCGATTACTTATGGAACCACTTAAAGATATCGGATACTTTGAATTCAACGATGGGGAAACCGTTATCCCTGCGGAAGAAATAAAACCCAATTCGGTAATAATATTCGATGATGTGGCATCTTGTAATCAAAATATCATTAAAAGTTATTTTTCCTTTGGAAGGCATAAAAGTACTGATTGTTTTTATCTTTGTCAAACCTACGCTGCAATTCCCAAGCAATTGATACGTGACAACACTAATCTATTGATTATATTTCAACAAGATATGACGAATTTAAAACACATTTATAACGACCACGTCAGCATAGATATGCCCTTCCACACTTTTAAGGAGGTTTGTGCTCAGTGTTGGAAAAATAAATATGGATTTCTTGTCATCGATAAAGATTGTTCTATGAAAGAAGGAAGATTTCGCCAGGGGTTTGATAAATTTATTCATATATAAACGTGTGTTCCATTCACCTAGTGTTAGTCAATATGAATAGTCGAGTGGCAAAACAGCTTATAGCTACCAGAAAGGCTTTAAAGCAAAAATATCGAACTTTAAAAGGAGACATCGCACAATCTCAATCTTCTCTGGAACAAACCTATAAACCGATAACACAACCTCTAAAAGAATTGTTAACACAGTTTAAAACCATATCACCTAAAGAAGAACTTAAGGCGGAACGCACATTCTCACAATTGAAACCCGTTCCTAAAGAGTATTATTCTATCGCACCGACGGAGGAGTCGTTCGCATACGACCCAACACAGGACCCCTACAGATCTGCCTACTTCGACGACACTTTCTTAAGTCAGATGCCTCTAGAGACATCCAAAATTCTCGAAACTATACGAGACGAAGATATGGGTCAATACTTACAACAATTCGCCCCATTACCTCGAGGATACATCGAAGATCTTATAAGTACCGGAGCCCGGGATTTTGACACAAAATTTGGAGTACATTTCGCTCCTGATAGGGATGGTTGGAACATAGGAAATTCTCCCATACAATTCGATGATAAAGATATAGTAATTGGAGAAGAAAAATATGAGGGAACACCCGGCCTGTATGAACTTTTGTTTAAGAGCCAGCCACTCGGGTACAAAAACAAAGACCTCCAAAATTATATCGATATTGTTAGAAAAACAAACACACAGTTTATCGATTATGACCCGAAGAAAGGTTTAAGTACTTCTAACGCACCAAAATTTCGAGACATTATTAAACCCCAAATAAGTACGATCCATTCGTTAACGAAACAAAAACAGTTGGAACAATTTCGTAGACGATCAAGTTCGGACCCGAATGTTTTAGCGCTTCGAACTAGAAAGATTGGAAGAGGCCTTATGAAGTGGAACAATAAGAAACTTGAATACCGTTACTTTGATGATTATAATGAGTTGATTGAGCGATTAAAACTCTTGGTCGCATCTCAATATGCAGGAAATACCTCTCACAACAACGAGATTCTATCAATAATTGAAGAATTAAAAGAAGCTAAAATAATTGTATAAAAGGGGAAGATTGTTTCAACAGTGCAGTATTGTCCTAAAATCATTCGTATGGTTAACAATGATAGATAAAGCAGGTCGTCATATGCTAACTCCCCGTCAAGTCCCATATAGTCGTAAAACGGAAGATACAGTGGGTGCGTCACCGATCTCACCTTCATCAACATTTCAGATTTGGCAACCTTCTATTTATCATTACAAATGTCTGTTAAACATTCGCGGCATTGGAAAAGATCACCAAAAGAAGTCTAATAACGTGTGGCTGTTTGTATTGGACAATGCAAAAACGGTATATACTGCACCAGTTACTGGTACAGTTGAGAGTGTTGACACTTATCCCCATGGCGTTTCCGTAAATATTAATGACACACTAATGGACCTTAATCTAGAGACACTTATTGGAAAAACTATAAATAAAGGGGATAAGATTTCCTTTTGGACATTGAGAAAAAATACTGAAGATATTTTATATTACCAAATTGTATTACAGTGCCCTATAGTGAAAAATGAGTAAGCGACAAGTTGTCACTGAAATTCATAAACCCTCTAGAAAGAATTTCAAAAGAAGACGGGTTATTGTTAAAGGACTTGACGATCTTCTACAGGCAGACTTAGTTGAAATGGTTCCGTATGCCAGATTTAATAAAGGGTTTCGGTATATTCTCGTAGTAATAAACGTTTTTAGTAAATATGTATGGACAGAACCAGTTAAACGGAAAACTGCAAAAGACGTCACATTAGCAATGAAAAAAATTTTATCTCACATGCCAACCCCTAAACATCTTCAGACGGACTTTGGACGGGAATTTTACAACACAGACTTTCAACAATTAATGCGAGATAACGGTATTAAGCATTACAGTACTTTTTCCACTTTAAAAGCTAGCATCGTAGAAAGAGTTAATCGAACGTTAAAAACTAAAATGTGGAAAGAATTTAGTATGCAAGGAACTTACCAATGGTTAACACTTTTACCTAAAATTGTGAAAGAATATAATCAATCTACACATTCTACTACGGGTCTAAAGCCAAATGAAATCACAAAACGCAACGCAAAGGAATTATTACGTACGGTTTACAATCGTTTAAAACTGGTGGATCCTAGAGGGCCTAAATTCAAAGTAGGGGAGTTTGTTCGTGTGAGTAAATATCGAGAAGCGTTTTCTAAAGGATATTTGCCCAATTGGTCCACGGAAATATTTAAAATATCATCAATTCAATATACCAATCCCATCACTTACATTCTGGAAGATCAAAACGGAGCGAAGATTTCTGGTGCCTTTTATGCGGAAGAGTTACAACGAACAAAACATCCAAACATCTTTTTAATTGAAAAGATATTGCGCCGAAAAGGAAATCAATTATTTGTTAAGTGGTTAGGTTTTGATAATACTCATAACTCATGGATTCATAAAAACGCAGTTTTAAAATAAAAAAACTTTCTTCAACACAGAGCGTTTTATTTAAATCTTTGTTCAAATATGTTATACCTATGTTTACAATTTAAAACAGGATTTAAAACACTTGCAATCGTCTTAATTCTCCTGTCAAACCGGTTTCTATCAAGGGCTACATGCATCCACACTATATTTCTACATTCATCAAAGTAGGGAACATCATATTTTTTGTTTTTTGATAAATCAAAAATAACAGTTTTTAACTTCGTCTTGAAATACATTAGGTTGTGTAAAAATGAATTCCAACATTAAGTCCACATTTTCACTAGAGGGGTTTCCTTCTGGTTCTAGAAGGTTGTACGTTTGTGTAATCAGGTCACCTGTGATCCCTTGAAGTGCTTTTTGGATTATCTTGAAATAGTGTCGAAACTGTTGTCTGCGGAGGCACTCCATTCGGTATTTGATAACAGGCAGTAGGTCCCACAAAGTGCAGATCGACTCATACGCCAGATGAACGGCTGAATCATCTTTCCCTATTTTGATGATTTTTCCGTACGGTAGTTGTTTGAATTCCAACGTAAATTCACCCGCATCAATTGTGTCATATGGATCGGTGGAATGCAGAAAATTTGTCACAATACCTTGGTTGGTAAGCAAGTTTTCCCACGCACTTTCCTCAAAACACACCTGATCCCCCTTAGTTCCTGCTATACGGACACATGGTGTGAAATTCCATCGGACACTCACTCCAACAGACACGAACTTTGACTTCGAAGGATTCAGAGGGAACCGTCGTTCCCCTAAGACCACAAACGGTTTCGGAGTAGCGAGAGTAGACATTGTATAATTCATTTTACTGAATATTGAACTATTTGTGTTTTTACTTTATACCTCTAACTTTAGTAGAAGGTGGGGGTTTTTAGTGGGGGGGGGGGAGGTGGGGGGGATTGCCTTCTCAAGACGCCTCTTAACCTTCAGTTTACACTAACCGGCTCCTTGCTCTGTTACAAATGTCTCATGGGAGTGGCTTTTGTTGTTCGCTCCCACGCCTGTCTAGACAACCGCTGGACCTTGACGATGACCGAGACAGCTACCGGTCTAGACAGGTTCTGGTCTGGGTTATGTGATTTAGTATACAGTCTGTTTAATTGAACATACCTTGTGATACCGTTGAAGTGGAAACACCAAGTCGACCAAGTAGGTGAAGAAGACGCGAGTCACTTCAGATGATTATGTGAAGGGTAAATTTGTAGACAAAGTTGTTCAGGACGGAGATAGACTAGATCAAAACTTAACAGAAAACATTAACACACCAGCACTGCATTGCTTTACATGACTCGTGAGGAGAAAATATGTATCACATACCATATGTATCAGTATGTACATTTAACATTATAAACATTATGGTAAAAAACAACACATTCTTTTATTAGTAACCATTTTAAGTAGTATATACGAGAATTTACCAGAATGTGTTAACACATTTACCAAAACTATGTTTATTTTGTAATGTATAACATATTATGTGTGTTTCTGGTCAATATAAAGAACTATGTATTACATATGTATTTTTTACTTGACCATAAGCACACACAATATTATTATACATTACAAAGTAAGCATAAATTGGTAAACTCGACTCTGGTCACTCTACTGTGACACACAGCACAATACACTTCTGCCAAGTTCTCGAGTATACCACTGACATGATGATTATTATAAGTAAGATGTAGTTCTTCACCCCAAAGGTTTACACTATTTAATGCACAGTTAATACAATATGGTATATTATTTCCACGCAGAAAATACCCGTGAGTAACACATACCTTTCGCTCACGGAACATGTGTCGTAATGCACTGCCGGATGTATGTACTTGTCTGAAAATTTTTAAATCTACACGAACCCCTTCCTCTACTCTACACCAATATCTCCAAAACCTTCGTCCACATGATCTTCTGCATGGGGCACTTCTTCCACCTCTACTTGGTCGGCGAGTCCATCCACATCAGCGGCTTCACCACCCCCTGCTGGGTTAACCATGCCCTCATTCTCTTCTTCTTCTTCTCTCTCCATCCGTTCTCTCAGTTCTCTCCTCGCCTCGATTCCAGCGTTTATGAGCTCCTCCATTTGTTCATTTATATCGAGTTCTTCCCTCCTCAGCTGGAGTCCGGCGTCGATAATCTCCTCAAACAGTTGATGGATATTAACGCCATCATCCTCAGCTTCTAGGTCGAGGACTTCCCAAGGAATCACACCTTCTGCTGGGGGGTGACGATTGGCGTCTTCAGGAACATCATCAGCAATAGGATGAACTAAATGATTCATTTCGATTACAACTAGATTCACAATTCGATTGTACACTTTTTACTGTGTATAGTTGACTGAAGAAGTATTTGATTTTGTCGAATTTATATCTGGGGGAATCTTAGAAGGAATGTAGGTTCCCACGTTCCCACACAAAACACATCTGCATCTCATTACCAAGGTTGACGCGTCTAGACGAATTTGGTTGAATTATGTCTTTTTTTTCCTTAACAATTACGTCAATTATAATGTATTGAAAAAGAAGAAGGTCAAAGCGTCTAGACGAGACGGGTTTTTTCATACTTGTATATTTTTTCGTATACTTTCAATGACACGTTCGAATTTATATCTGGGAATCTTAGAAGGAACGTCGGTTCCCACACGAAACACATCTGCATCTCATTACCAAGGTTGACGCGTCTAGACGAATTATGTCTTTTTTTTTTCACTAACAAGTTTTTTCATATTTGTATATTTTTTCGTATAATTTCAATGACAAGTCTGACGATTAATTGCATCCTGGAGGTTTTTTGCACAACACTAATTACTCCCGACGACTGGTGTTGTTTTTCACCGCCATTTTTTTATTTCGTATAATTTTAATGGCAAACATTCTCACGCCTCATTATTGAATTATTTCAACCTCGAAGTATCCGTTGACTTACACATTATTTGTTTACGAATTATAATACGAAAGAGAAGCGTGGAAGAGAACAGCCTCTGGCAATTTTTTTTCCCGCAACGTGTTTAGCTTTCGGACGACTCGTGTTAGTCGTGTTTCGGCCTCGTATGTGAGAAGTTCGCTGTGATGTCCACGGAAAAATGAATGGGGTAAGTATTTGTTCATACTTGTATTAGATTGTACTAATTTGAATTACAATAACCAGTTCTATTTTTAATTCGTTACATCGAATATTTTGACCAGATTTGATGTGACTAAATACATTCCAAACTCACGGTACATTTTTTCTCTCTAGGAAGCATATGTTAGGGACTGAGTCACCACTGAAGAGGTACGGCGCATCTCGCAGTAAACGTAACTCGCGCATATCGCGAAACATATGGCGCGGCGGGCTAAGGCAGATGTTCTCGTTCAGACGAGAATCAAGGCGAGACGAGACAGAAGTCGCGAAACCAGAGATGTATTGTAAATGGTGCTAACAATGTGAAATGACGTAAGTAGAACTGCATGTAATTTCAACCATATTTAGAAGGATAATTTTAAATAACACGAACTGTTATTGTTTAATACCTATTAATGAGCGAAAAACACTTGAATTCAAAAGAAGAGGTGTCACAAAAGATCGTGTTTACTCACACATAACTAACCTAGGGAACACCATTAGAATTAATTAGAAGAATTACAACTAAAAACAATATACAACCTTTTAGTGTTTACTACTTCAAGTATGTTTTGATATATAAACACAAGTTGATTTAACTATATTTCACTTAATTATTTCGTAATGTCTTTGATCGTCATCCGAATTAATTTGAATTGATTTCTACATCTATTTTTTTTCTCTAACAGGAATACAGCTGAAGTAACCTAACCAGAGTTCTCGTTTACGCCTGATCAAGGACCGAAGATGCGTTTTGTACTTATTCCCTTAACAATGTGAAAGCGTGTAAGTATAACTTGTATGTAATTTAAACGATATTTTGAGGGATAATTGTAAATAACAAAAGTTCTTTTTTTAAACCTATTAATAAGTGAAAAATAACAAGACTTAATCAAAAGACGTACACTTCACACAGTAATCTGTTCCCTGTTACTCTTCCAATAAAAAATTTCAACCATAAATTGATTTGAATAAATTACGATAAATATTTCGTAATGTAATTTGAATTATTAACCATAGATTCTTTTTCGTATTATAATGTGGTTGATATTTTTGTATACCGTTATATATGAAATAAAGAATAGATTATTACATGTGAAACCATTTTATTAAAAGAAACTACACATTTACTGTATCAACAATTCTCAAGTAGAGACTAATTATCTTTTGCACTTGTTTTTCTTTACTCTTCATCTCTCCCGGATCAATAGAATCCATTTCCTTATTCTTGTTTTTCTGTACTTCTAGGAGGGAGCTCTTGAGTATCTCTTGATGATGTTGGAGCAACATGGGTTCGTATAATTTTAAAAATTGTTGAAGCTTCATCTTTAACTCTGTTACACGTTCTTTACTAGGGCCATATATAATTTTACAAGGCTGTCACCCAGTAACCATGTTGAAGACACAGCTATGTAGACGAGAAGTGCAGTAACTATGGTTTGGTTGCCCAATGACTCAGCTTTTGTACTTGGAGGAATGGTGGGATACAGTTGCAGCCATTTGGAGTCTTCGGTGGAATTCGCACCTCTCTTCAATCGTAATTTATATGTCGTGCTATTAGTAGGTATTTTTGATTGAAAAAATGACTCTGTTTCCTGCATTTTCATCCATTTTGACGGCCAATTACCAGTCGTCTCGTTACTGTTGAAACGTACAAACACTTCATTAGTTTCGTTTGTACGAATGTATAAGACGTTTTGCCACACAGCATGAAGTACTAGAATATTCTTGATCAACATTTTCTTGAGTACTGAGCTCTACTAAATGGACAACAGCTTTTAACTTTTTTTTACCCAATTAGGAACAGAGGGGGGGGGGGAAGTATATCTTTATTAATTGATTGGGACGTTAGACTAGGAACAAACCAGAGATCGAGACCTACCGATGTCTCTTTTTTTCATACACACATATGTAATGGCCACGAATCCATTAAAATAAATTGCGATTCTGGTGAAATAAATTATTCGGGTATGTGATCAAGGGGCGTGACCAATAACCGACTCCTAACTCCCGTTACAGAACTCTCATAGCCCAGGTTAGAGGTTGAGGGGGTGTCCAGACAGGTGGGGGGGGGGGGGAGTTAGGTCCCGGTCATTGTCAAGGTCCATTGTCTAGACAGGTGGGGAGGGGGGGGGGGTCAATAAATCAACTCCAATGAGACATCTGTAACAGGAGCAAGGAGCAGGTTAGTGATTCCGACCTTAAAGGTCAAGGTCAAGGTCGGAGTCACTAACCTGCTCCTTGCTCCTGTTACAGATGTCTCATTTCTTATCTACTTTTATCTCTATTTTTCCGCTTGTAAAAGCATAACTTTTCCCTTCCGTATTGTAAGTGTTGCAATTCCGATATAACGTCGTTTACATTTTCTCTAACTCTAGTAATATTTGAACATTAATTAAGTAACCATTCGTATAACTTTATATGTAAAATATTTTAGTCTTCACCCTCATAGTATTTAATTGAAAGAATTTCCATATCTTAAAATTTATTTAAAATCGTGCCTTTCATTTTGCCGGCAAAACTGCCGACAAACTTTTTTACACTTCTCACACAACTGTTTCATTGTAAATATTGTATATAGAGTTTCCGCTACTTTTCCGAATTACAAAAACGAAATGAGGCACTCTAGGAATGACCACCGAGAGGGCATAGCTTTATATAGTATATTTATATATATACGTCATGAAGAGAAACGATTGGTAGCTAGCGCGGCGCTAAATTCAGCCCAAAATCGCCACCCCTAGAGCAGGCAACCGACAATACAAACAACTGTAACACGAGTTGCCAACAAACAGATAGCGCGGCTCCGAAATAAATCACATTTTTCTGTCTTCCTCCATAACGTGTCATGTATTTTTTGATATACAAGAAAACTACATACTTCTATGTTTCTTATTCAATATTCACAGCTATAGTTAAGAAATTTCGTTTATGTAGATTATCAGCTGCTTGAAAATTTTTCCATGTTAATCTCACAGAAGAAAAAAAATTGTGTAGAAACATGTTTACCAAGTTCTGACCTCACACTTTCCTCGCGTATTTTGAATGATCCGCAGTTGCTTTTTAGTGATTAACGTTATATGTCTGGGAACTCATATTTTACGGTAGGAATGAGATGTTTAAAGACGAGAAGACGAAGGAGCCAAGTCTTGAAACTCGAAATGAGTACTGTAAAAAGACTTCCCAGACAAATATAGTTATGTATTTTATTTCATTCTGTGTCAAACCTCGTTAAAAGAATAAAAAACATTGAAAATAATTTTGCCAAATGTTTTAAATCTAGTTGCGTTTGCGGAGTATCATTAGCAAAGGCGATTTGGCAATTATTTAATTTGTTGATTTTGCGGCGTGTCTTTGTCAAAATGAATTTTGATGCAAATTCTTCGGAAATTTTCCGGAAATCTGCAGAAGCATGTGTAAAATTAATACTACCTAAGAAGTATAGCGAAAAGTACCAAACCCAGTTTAGCCATTTATCCGAAAGAAATAATTGTCATTGTGATGATTAATTACTATTGATGGAATATGTTCTCGAAATTAATTGATGGTAAACGTGTATATATGAAACAAATGTAAGAGAATTTTTGAAAATGGAATTTTGTAGTCCAGCCGGGATTTAAACCCGTGTCTCCCAATTTCGTTAGTCCCAAGTAGTCGTTAAACGTAGAACGTTAAACAAATCGTTATTTGTCAGTAACTAGCCGCTAGTGTGTGATTGTGTCGTCACGAGCGTACTAGACTTTTTAATAACAAATAAATAGCCTATAATACGTGTATGTAATGGTTAAATTAGTTAAACGTACCGCAAGTTTGTCAAGTGAAAGTAATGATTTTCAAGAAGAAGCAGAGTCAAAGAAGGAAAAACCTAAGGTTGTCTATCGAAAATATGATGAGAGCTATGTGAATTATGGTTTTATATATTGCCTAGACAAATCATGCCCAATCCCAAAATGTTTAGTTTGTGGCGAAACTTTGGGCAATAATTCGAAGGTGCCCAGTAAACTTTTGCGACATTTAATTACTAAACACCCATCGATAGCTAAAAAGACAAAGCCTTTTTTCAACGGTCAAGGACCAGTCTAAGAAACAGGTAATTTTCATGAATTCGTCTTTACAAAACACCAGACAAAGCGCAAAAGGCAAACTACGTGATCGCTAATATGCTAGCTAAATCCAAGAAGCCTCATTCTCTCGCTGAAAATTTATTATACTTGATGCAAAGAAGTTGTCAAGATCATGATTAGTCAAGAAGCTGCTAAGGAAATCGAAGAAATACCAGCGTCAGCAGAAAAAAATCTTACGTCGCATTATGATATTTCTAACGACATGGAATCCACGTTAATTGAAAAATTAAGACTCAGTGGAGTTTTTGCGCTACAAGTACGAGTACACTGATATCAGTGGTCACGCGCAGCTCATTTCAAATGTGAGGTACACCGACGGATGTGAAATAAAAGAGGATATTTTATTTTGTCTGCCACTACCTGATTATACCAAAGGAGAAGAAATATTTAAAGTAACAGACCAGTACTTTAGTGACCATAATTTGGAATGGAACAACTGCATAAGCATTTGTATAGACGGAGCAGCAGCTATGACGGGAATAATTATGGGAGTTGTAACCAGGGTTTCTGAAAAAACCCTAATTTTAAAAGTGTACATTGTTGTTTACAAAGGGAAGCACTGATGACGAAGTCACTGCCTGATGAATTGCTGTCTGTCCTACAAGAAGTTGTTAAGATTGTCAATTACATCAAGTCGCGACCGCTGACTTCTGTTTTACTCACTTCTGTTTCATACAGAAGTACGATGGCTTTCTCGCGGAAAAGTGCTATCTCGGATTTACGAGCTAAAAAATGAGACTCAGACGTTTGTAGAGCCCCAGGGTACAGATTTTGCTTCTGTGTTTAAAAAAGAAGAATGGGTATTAAAACTTGCTTATTTGGCGGACATATTCGCTCATTTAAATGAGTCAACAGAAAAATGCAAGGAAGGAATTCTAATATTTTAACGTCTTCGGACAAAACTGAAAGCGTTCGCGCAAAGTTGGTGTTATGGATCAGCCACTCTGTCAGTGGGAGTAATGAAATATTTCCAAATGACATGGCTGCCGATTCAGAAAAAAGTGCAGGATTTGATAGTGAAACATTTGGAGCTATTAGCAGAAACATGAACTGTTATTTACCTAAGTGTGACCTGAAACATATGGACTGGGTACGAAATCCATTCTCGGATAACATTTCCCTTGGACACTTACCGATTGAAGAGCAGGAAGAATTCATGGAGTTAGAAACTGATCGGACATTAAAACTAAAATTTTCCGAAGTAGAGCTGGCACATTTTTGGCTGCAAATAAAAATGAATATCCACTGCTTTCAAAGCGTGCAGTTGCAATTGTTTCACCATTTGCCACAACCTACTTATGCGAATTGGGATTTTCAACTCTTAATACTATTAAATCGAAAAAAAGAGAACGCCTGAGGACGATCAATGACGAGATAAGAGGAGCCTTATCAACGATTGCTTCAAATTTTGATCGCCTGTGCTCAGTTAAAAGGGTTCACATTTTTCACTTAGCATCTTTTTATATCAGGTATTTTAAATAATATTCAGGCGCCTTCACCATTTTTATTATATTACCTTTTAAATTTAAGATAACACGTGTATACCCGTCCAATATTTATTTGCAATTTACGACCCTACCCTTAGCGACGGGGAGTGCAATTAACAGGTAGTAAACTACCGATTTGCGGTTTCTTCGGAATACTGCCGGAGATAATTACTTAAGAACTCCCAATGGTCCGTACTTAATAAATTTAATCAGTAATTCTTAGTGTTTAAAAACTCCAAATGCTTTTTAAATTATTATTATTATTATTGTTGTAATTAATTTATTTTATTAAATAATATAATAACAATATATAACGATATAATTATTATTATATTGTTAAATATCAAATGCTTTTATTATTCGAGTTCAAATAATTACCTATGAAGGTTTAAATAGAGGCCAAAAGTGTGGGGGCTAAAAGCGATAACTACGGACACATTCGAATTAGGGCCAGAAATGGTCAGATTTACCTGCTCCGAAAAATGGACTATCCGAACTAGGGCCAAGACCCACTATAGGTTTATTGCATTTTATACAGGGAGATTTTAGGCGAAAATAGGCGCGTAGTTGTCAGATGGAGACAAGTTTAATAAATTTTGAATTACTACTAACAAGAATTATAAGATATATAAAATCAAAAGAGTGGCATCATAAACACATTATTAACATCAATCATCTTTACATCAATCATTAAAAAAATATACTTAACATATACTACTCTTACTACAAATTTTCGTATCTTAACCTAACTGACAACGTCTTAATAAATTCTAGCTGATTAAATTTTTCTTCTAGCAGTTCTGTGATTTTTTTTCTATCAATTTTATTTTTTCTACTATGTCCGAACGGAGTACCTTTGTTATGCGATAAGCACTATTCATTTTAATATAGTATATATATCAATTTTAAACCGCAAAAGTATTAAGGGGATTAAGGGCAAGGGACAGAGCACATTAAAATTTGCCATTTTCTTATAAATCTTATGATATACCAACAACATATTGATAACAATTTATAAACTTTCATAACTTTTTTTTTATAATCTATTTACAATTCATTATTTATTTATTTTACATATTTCATTTTTATTTTAAAATAAATTAATTATCGTTAAATATAATTTAAAGTTTCATATTTTTCAATGAATTTTGTTTGTTTCATTTGTTATTTACAATTTATCACCTTAATAAAATTGAGGTTGGTACAATTTTATCTAAAGTTCGAATTAGAAATATTCAATGTTCTAAAAATTATTATTAATAGTTAACGATAACACGTAATCTAAATTCTTAAAAATCGCTGGAGTACTACCCTGTTACCTGTTCTCTCAACACAATTTTCACTCAAGTGTTCGGGGCACCCTGTGGCGTTAACAGTCGATATTGCTGATATGGCTTCAGTCATAAATTGCAAATAAAAATTGGACTTGTATACGTCTGCTTCCGATCTTGGTACCGACTGTCTTCACTGCCTCTTCTCTCGCAACTGCCGCCCGCTTTCCCCTTCACCGGTCCACGACTCACGAGAATTTCCTTTTATTATATTGATTTTAACAATAATTAAATATTAGATAAACATTGCTTTTTTCTTTGGTGTACCTATAAAATTTCTTGGTTCGATAGGTGTACCTTGATCCTTGACCACAAAAAGCTTGCGGAACACTGCTCAAGGCGTTAAAAAAGATATACCTTGGTTAATAAAGAAGTAAATAAGATATGTCCTATCTCGAATACGTATATATTTCGATACGTTTCAAATGACCACTCTCATCTGAATCCGTTGCAAAACTTTCGATATACACTTATAAACTTGAACGCGTCAAATCTTTGTTAATATAGGAGGTAAATACGACATGTCTTCAATACCATTATCTTTCGAAACCTTTCAAATCATAGCACTCTCGCCCGAATCCGTTTCAAAATTTTTCAAATTTGTGAACAGACGCACGGACAGACACCTCAGCCATATTATAAGGGCATGTTGAGGTAATTCTACCGAGCCAACCTAAAAGTACAGAACTTCCAGGGCAGAAGATCCGCGGGACACCAAATGGGAAAATCTCGATGAATTCATATAATTTGGATAATGTTCCTTCAACCATTCTCACACATGTGCATAATGAGCAGGAACTCCATCGTGCGTAATTGTGGTACTTAGACTACCAGTTAATAGAAATTTGCGAGAAATTAGTGACGAATTAAACTATTGGGAACGATTAAAGAGTAGAGAAGAGAATAACGTGGGAATAATATTTTCGTTTGTTTATTTGGGGCGTTATTTTCAACGGGGTGGAATGTGAAACTTTTTCCTAAAACATATGTGCACAAAATTACAAATCGAGCTTGGGCCAATGGCAAATTTGCCCCATCATTCCAACGACATCATTTATTGGGATAGTGTAGTTTTAATGTTTGATGAAAGTTAAAGTTAAAGGTACCTTATATATTTCACGTTTTGTCCATTTTCCGGGGCTGGCGTTGGTTGTTTCGGCACCTTCGTCCTTGACAGGCTGCCGGGCAGGCTCGACGATTTCTCTTCCTCGGACCTATTCGAGTTCCTCTGGCTGACCGGCGACCGTGGCATTGACTTCCTCCTGCCGCCGCCCTCCTTGCTTTTTTTACCCTTTCTCGGCGAGTTCTGGCTAGATATCTGGTGGTGATGGTGATGATGGTAGTGTTGTTGGTTTGTGGAACGTGTCATGCCTAGATCGCAACTCGACTCGTCCGAAGTCCCCTTGTTCTCCTTCTCGTCAAAATAGGTAGATTTCTTCGTCTTGTGGTTCTGCATCGGACTACGCATTCTCGACGACTTGGCCCGTTTTGGTTTATCGTTAATCATTGTGATTGTCGTGGTCGCTGCCGCTGCCGGCTCAACCGTTGAGCCTATGGGAGAGTGTTTCTGTGAGTGATCTGCCCGTTTGGAGTTTTTAAATTTCCCGTTGCCGGAGAAGGAATACGTTTCCAGATAGGATTTCGTGTGATTCGCTAGGTCGAGGGTGAATTCCTTTCTGCGTTGCTTATGAGCTGACTGGTACCGTGAGGATTTCCACGTAATGCTAAAATCGGAGAATACATGGAATCTAAAGACAATTTTTTATGAGTAGGGTGCGTTGATATATAAAAAGTATTGGCGCATATAGAGATATAGAGAAAAATAAGGTTTAATCAAACACTTCAGAAAAACCAGTACAAAAGATTTATATGGTTGTTTGATAAAACTTTACAATTGTTTCATCAATGTCTTGATGGCAGGAGAATAGGTCGACTGGAACTGCCTGTTTTGTAATAGTATTTATAACAATTTTTTTCTATGTACTGTGTTATAATATAATATTTGTAAGAAATCTACTGCGTTATAAGAGACATTAGAGGGATGTAGAAAAATACAGAAGGATATAAACAAGTATAAAAGAATATATGGAACTTAACAGATCCTGGCCCCCCTATTTCAAATGTGATACAGGTGGTTTTCAGTCCTGTGACAGGGTCCTCGTTTGTTCTCTAGTAATTTCTCTTTCTGACACTATTTTTGTTTATCTGTGTTTATTTAGTCACTTTTTGATCTATTTCCTTTTCTATGCTCTATGCGCCCCCTAAGTATATGTAAGTAGCTAGTAATTTTTTATTATGTAAGTTGATGTGCACCACTTTGTGTTTTATGTAGTTTAATGGGTTCTTTCCATCCTTTCTTGAACGTATCATGGTATTTTGAAGTTTCCTGTGGCATTTTCCTTCATCTCCTTGGAGATTTTTTTATGACTTTCTCCATCACCATTGCTTTTACTGTTTCTCTATAGTAGCAGGTTGGTTCTCGGGGAAGTAGACAAACCAGAAGGATTTTTCCCTTTTAGCCCCTTTCAACAAATGAAACACGATTGGAGTCCGTTGGAGGTATTTATTCAAAACTCCTGCTTGTCGACGTTTCGTCCCTTAGATTTGGGACATTATCAAGACGACTATTGATAAAAAACACAAAATTACACATTTGCAAAAAAAAACAATCCAAAAATAAAATAAGAGGAAGGTAAAGGTAACATTGTAAATTACGGACAGGTATGTTATAGAACAATTATTAAGTAAAAAATATATATAGACATATAAACAGGTCTTAACAGGTTAAAATTGCCTTAACTAAATACAACAAACAACAAGAAAACAATTATGTTATTTATAATAATCTTTGTTGTATTTAGTTAAGGCAATTTTAACCTGTTAAATCAAATCAGTTTATATGTCTATATATATTTTTTACTTAATAATTGTACTATCACATGCGTGTTCGTAATTTACAATGATACCTTTACCTTCCACTTATTTATTTTTGGATTGTTTTTTTTGCAATTGTGTAATTTTGTGTATTTTGTCAATAGTCGTCTTGATAATGTCCCAAATCTAAGGGACGAAACGTCGACAAGCAGGAGTTTTGAATAAATACCTCCAACTGACTTCAATCGTGTTTCATTTGTTGAAGGGGGTTAAAACTGCTAAAAGGGAAAATCCTTCTTGTTTCTCTATAGATTTTGTATTTCTCGTTATAGGCGCGAAAATGGAGCACTAAAATCGGCAAAACCTCCGAAATTTTTGCAGGAATATGGATTCCATATATTGGATTCGGTTCCTGAAATCGTCTACAAATTTTGTGAACATTTGTTATGAACGAGAAATGCAAAATTGCAGCGGTGCATAATAAAAATGCATCTTTATACGTGCATGTGAAGGTGTCGGTTGTTAAAAAATTTACAACTCTGTAAATAATGACGGAAGTCAGTAAAATTTTGTTACTCGGGGGTTTTTTGGGGTCGCTGAAAACGAATATGGTATCGCCAGTGATCTCCGAAGTACCTGGTGCTCAGGGCGGCTGGTACCAACGTCGTCTCCGAGAGTTTTAGGGGAATTTATTATCCAATTAGCAGAAAACTATTAATCCGGGGGTTTTGAGGTAGCTGAAATCGAATATGACATCACCAGTGGTCTCCGAAATACCTATTGCTCAGGGCGGCTGGTACCAACGGCGTCTCCGACAGTTGTATGAGAATTGATTATAAAATTAGCCGAAAAGTGTAAACCCAAGGATTTTTGAGGTCGCTGAAAACGATATGACAACGCCAGTGATCTCCGAAGAACCTGGTGCTCAAGGCCGCTGGTACCAACATGGTCTCCGGGAGTTTTAGGGGAATTTATTATGTAATTAGCCGAAAACTATCGACCCCGGGGTTTTTGAGGTCGCTTAATGTCAATATCACGACGACAGTGGTGTCCGAAATACCTGGTGCTCAGAGCCGCTTGGTAACCAGGTACTTTGGAGATCACTGGCGATGTCATATTCGTTTTCAGCGACCTCAACCCCGGGTTTATAGTTTTCGGCTAATTATATATTGAATTCATATAAAACTCCAGGAGACGACGTTGGTACCAACGGTTCTGAGCACTAGGTATTTTTGAGTCATGCTTCTACTAATTTCTTAAAAAACAAGTCCAATAGTACTGATCAGATTTTAAAAATTAATCAATATTTTGAAACTTTGCTGTCATTGTCACATTATAATTGAATTTTTCTCAAATATGATTTGTTATGAAATGTAACTAGAATCAATGTTTTGAAAACTTTAGAAATGTATTAAAGACTCATCGGTTGTGTTAGGAAACTTTGAGTGATTAATAGTAAGTATTGAATACTTTTATTATTTTAGTATCACCCATGAAGATTGAAAACTATTTATAGTGCTTTATTAACAACTTTAACAAATGATTACTTAGTCAAAATGTCTTGATATTGCACTACTTGGATTAAACGTTCTGTACGAAGCAGAATAATCGTTGTGGGGATTTATGCAAAATAGGTGTAAAGTTGTTTGATATTACAAGTCCAAATGTTTCGAATATTACATGATCCCTTATGCAGAAAGGGCCCGGAAATGAGGAATAAGTTTGGATAAAGTCAGCCCCCCAGATTTATCTATTACATATGATTTAATCAAATAATTCTATAACTTAGAATATTAATGTCGACAACACTGCAACGCACTTTGTTCGGTAGGCAGCGTCGTCGGCGGCACGACGAATCTGGCGGAAAATTACGTCACTTATTTGAATTGGCGCTCGGTGCGGAGTTCGGGAATTCGGGAAACGGTTTAAAGTCGGTTTACCTCGGGCGCCAGATTTTTAAGGGTTTACTCCCTAAAACCACGGGTGAGTTTAAACTCAGGAGAATGCCAAGGGGTCCGTGAAAATAAAAACATACAGTACAGGGGAAAATACGGATGTTCTATATTACGTTCATTGAGTTAAGTACAGATGAAAATGAATTTAAATTAAAAGTGAGATGAGAATATCGGATCAATCATATTGTTTACAACAATAATGGGGGCGGTTCGGCTGCAGGTTGCCGGTTACCAGACTTTCGGTGAGACTTGGCAACGGTGTACGCTCCGGTTTTACGGATTACCAGTGGGAACCGGCAACATTGCACGCCGCATTCGATCGAGCGCCCGGACTCAGCTGTTCGAGCAAAAACGGTTCGGTCCCTATCTGCACTTATAGCCCAGTCTGTGTAGATTTTTCACGACATTAATTCAGTACCGGACGGGAGTGGTCAAATGGTGTAGGCTCTGGTTAGATGATCATGCCTATATAGTTTTAAACATTCAAAAAGTGTGCATTAACAAATGGGAGGGGTCCAAAGTTAGCAAAAACAAGTTTTTTAATTCTACAAGCCAAAGTATGCATTTTGTGGAGAAAAGTTTCAAATATAAGTTGTAGAGAATTGAAAAACCTATAATTTGAGCTATAGCACGATTAATTTTGTTAAACATTTATTGCAAAAATGTCAAAAACCACTGAAAATGGTCATTTTTTGAATGTTGATTATTTACTGCAAAAATGATATGATTTACGTTTTTACTGCTCTAAAAGATAGCTTTTAAAGTTCCAAATAAAACAACTTTTATAAAAGTCAATTGGTTAATTTGTTGCTGAGATATTGCTATTTGTTTATCCCAAGACGCATAATGTTCATTGCTGTTACGTTTTTTTGGATAAACATTTGGAGATGTACAAAGGCTTATTCTATTTATAAACACCCTTATTTTCATATGCCGTTAAGAAAATATGATAAAAACAATTCTCAACCCCTTATTTATCGCTTTAAAAAAAGGGGTAATTTTTTTTATAAATAAATAGAGCTGGAGCCATTTTCATAACTTGTAGAAATTTCTGACTTACAAATTCGGATAGCTGGATTCAAACCTGAGAACTGAAAAAAAATAACAACTTTGTTCGACCATTAGAAGCCGAGATAGAAATTTTTTTTGAGACTGAGATACGGATATTTTGTCCGCGCTCTGCGGATTTAAACGCTTCAATTCGGTTCTCTCAGCGCGAGCGGATTACCATTGCCATCCCCACCACACCTTCTCGCGTAGCTCCGAGAGTACCTATACACCTTTATTCCTGGGGCGGCGGTGGTCGTGTGGTTTAGGCGCTGGCTTTGAGTCAGGCGATCACTGTCGTCGTGGGTTCGAATCCCACGTAATCCATGGATGTTGTGATTGTTGCGGGAAGTGTGTAAAATGTATCCAAAATCCCGTTCCTATTCACGCCGGTAACCAGGCCGGATAGGATCGGATATCCTGTAGGAGGGCGGGACTAGGATACACACACCCTGAGTCGGTAGAGCACGGAGTGGATCAACTGGGGTGAGAGCCTTAAGGGGGTACAACCGTCCTAGAGGACCGTGGTTCGGAGCCCACGTTAAACTGTAGGTCCCGTCCAAATTGGCCACAGCAGCGAAAAAGAGACGTTAACTTAATAAGACAAGACAAGACAAGACACTTTTATTCTGCATGTACTGCATAATACAGCTTTTTTAACAATAACATTCGGTTTTTTTCTTTTATAATAAACATTTATAAAAACATGAATTTTTAGTTATCGAATAGGGCAAAATTCATTTCTTAATTGTTACAAATAAAAGGACTGTGAATTTTAAAAAAAAATCTTATCTAGGCTCCTAATGGTCGAAAAAAGTTGTTGTTTTCTTTCAATTCTCCGTTTTGAATCCAGCTATCCGAATTTGTAAGTCAGAAATTTGTGCAAGTTATGAAAATGGCTCCAGGTCTATTTATTTATAAAAAAAAAATCACCATATTCTTTAAAGCGATAAATAAGGGGTTGAACATTGTTTTTATCGTATTTTCTTAACGGGCTGTGAAAATATGGTTATTTATGAAGAGAATAAGCCTTTGTGCACCTCGAAATGTTTATCCAAAAAGACGTAACAGCAATGAACATTATGCGTCTTGGGATAAACAAATAGCAATATCTCAGCAACAAATTAACCAATTGACTTTTATAAAAGTTGTTTAGATTTAGAACTTTAAAAGCTATCTTTTAGAGTAGTAAAAACGTAAATCATATCATTTTTGCAGTAAATAATCAATATTCAAAAAATGACCATTTTCAGTGGTTTTTTGACATTTTTGCAATAAATGTTTAACAAAATTAATCGTGCTGTAGCTCAAATTATAGGTTTTTCAATTCTCTACAACTTATATTTGAAACTTTTCTCCACAAAATGCATACTTTGGCTTGTAGAATCAAAAAACTTGTTTTTGCTAAATTTGGACCCCTCCCATTTGTTAATGCACACTTTTTGAATGTTTAAAACTATATAGGCATGATCATCTAATCAGAGCCTACAACATTTCACCACTCCCGTCCGGTACTGAATTAATGTCGTAAAACGTCAAAAAATGACTACACAGACTGGGCTATTACGAGAATTTTTAAATGAATGGAAATACGAACGGATAAAATACATTTAGGTATGAAAACAGATTAAACTATTTACAAAGCGGAAGATCGCAAATTAATAAACTATAATAGAATATTAAACGTGCAGAGTCGGTTGAAGCGGTTTGATGCAAACGGAAGAAAGAGGTAGCTAAGTAGAGAGCGGAACAAGCAAGCAAGGGCGATATTGGGCCCTAAAGGCCCTTAAGGGTGAAAGCGGAAATCTAACGTGCGGTTCTTAGTTTTCGGGTTAGAATTAGGCCTTGTTGGGTTGCGGTTAATTATCGTAATAAAGACGTCCTGGGAAAAATTCGCCGAGAACGCTTCGCTACGAACTACTTTATGCGAGAGAAGCGGCCTAACCCAAAGAGAGACAATATAAGCGGATTTTGAGTACTCACACTGGAAGATGAAACTATCGGTCAGTAACGGGGTAACGGCGGAGACACTCGTACGGAAAACTCATTTCGTGAGAGACGGTGGAAACGGCACGCGACACTCCGGAAAATCCTCTTGTGGAACTCGCGAAAGACGGACGGTCGGTAGATTCTTTCGGAACCACTCGCGAAAGATGGATGGTTGGCACTGCAGAGACACTCTAGGAAATTATTCTCAAGAGAGACGGCTACACCAGATACCTTCTCGGTCTGAGTGAGTTGTTGTCGATACTCCGGAAGCGTAACAGCCTGGTGGATTGGAATTAGCGCCAACCAGCGAAAGAGAAAACAATTACGGCGTGTCTCGGAAAAACCTTCAGTGAAATGGGAAAACTATTACAGTTTCCCTATTGGAACGGAATTACCATATGTAGTATTTCGGGTAGAGAGGGCGCTTCGTTACAACACTATAAATAAAGCACTCCCTGAAGATGTTCCAGCGGAACGTTGGAAATATAAAACGTCCACAACTATTTTTAGAACCACCTCTATATCTTCCCTTTAGTAAAAGTGTTAAGTTCACCGGCTGTTTTTTAACATATTTATGAATTGATTACTGCATTTAGTTTTACACCTCCATTAGATAATAGATGCATCAAAAAAGAAAAAAGTAGACAAACTACATATAACAGACATCCCAGTAGGTAATACTATCATAATGGTTTGATGAAGCGGTAAATTTTGATGACTTTCAAAATTCATAGAGATAATGAATGAAGTTGTAGGTGTCCATTCTATAACCTGACTAATGGTTGAAGAATGTGGTAATTGGTAATGATTTTAAAAACGATTAATAAGAAAATATTTAAGACCTCATGACAACACTACTTAATATAGTTACTTAAAGTGTTCCTGGGAAATGAGTTTCACATCCTTTATCTGTGAAGAAGGTTTGACGATGGAGTTACAATTGGAAAGTATTTTGAAATTCACAAAACAATATTTAAACTTTACAAAATTTACTAATGCTTCTTCATTATTATTTATCGTATAGCTTAGTTAAAAACAGAGGAAAGTACTTTTTCCTAAAAAGTTATTCATTAAACTGTTTGAGAACGTTTGGTGAGCTATACCAATTGTCAAAAGAAGATTTGAGTGATGCCACGCTATGTAACATATTAACATCATGGAATTGCATTTTGCTCTGATTTTAAGACTCAACAATTCATAATGATTGTTCTTAAACTGAGATATTGGGAAAACTCATTCGAATAGTTTATTAAACTACACTTGGAGAGTTTCAAAAGTTTCAAGTATTTCAGTATGGGAATTTTCAAGTTGTCGGTGTCTACTTAACAACCTGAAAAAGTTGGATGAAGTCCCAATTTGTAATAATTTTAAAAATCCTAAAATAATATTTACACTCAGCTTACGGTAAACCCAACTAACATTATTGCTAAATGCATTCTTGGAGAGCTTAATAAGTTTCAACACTTTTTGTAAAGTTGGAGGTTTGACTGCATGAAGGCGATTAGCTAGACATTCAAATGTTGAGGACGGTTTTAACTGGAATTTAGTGTTACCATTTCTATTTTAAATTAATTAAATGTGAATGTTTGTACACAATTTCGAAACGAAAATGTGGTTTTATTTTGATACTACCTATCTCGTGAAGTACTTCATAGGCATTTACTCTTGTTCACTCAATAGATAAAACTCCAGTTATTCTGAAACCACTCCTCTGTGAGTGTTCAATATTAAAAAATTCAACATGTCTATTTTCCGAATGTCGCTAGTTTCAATTCGTTTAGGCTCCATTTCTTCTCCAAAGTAGGCTTGATGAGAGTTTTCACCTAAGGGTTGATTAAGAATTAAAATTAGACATGCATTAAATTGATTAAGGTGTTTGGTATTCCCCTCGAGGTTACGTGTCAGTATACAGATAATTTTCAGTATACAAATTGACATGAAAATAAACGAAATGGACTGTTGTTGCAGATCGGTGAAAATACACGCAGGCACTGAAAAATCATTTTCGGTTATTTACATTGATATAATTTTTGAAAAATGCGTACGGTGGTGATAAAAATTACAAGAACTTCGTCTCTACCACTTTTGCAGATATAATTCATTGTGGTTTCCCAACTTCAAAAACTTGAAGTTTACCGGTCGGCTTCAGAATCCCCTGTGCAATTTCATTTAGTTTTCCAAATCTATCTGGAAAAAGAAAAAAATCCCTTAAATTCACCCCTTAAATTCCAATCCTTAAATTCATCCCTTAAATTCATCCCTTAAAATCAACCCTAAAATTCATCCCTTAAAATCACCCCCAAACTTCATTTTTTGAATCATTTTTTAAATTCATCCCTTAAAAAATCCCTTAAACTCATCGCTTTAACTCATCCATTAAATCCAACCCTTAAAACCATCCCCTAAATAATCCCCTAAAATCACCCCATCGCCCCTAAATTCAACTCTTAAATTTCAACCCTTAAATGCATCCCTTAAATTCATCCCTTAAAATCAACCCTTAAATGCATCCCTCAAATTCATCCCTTAAAATCATCCCTCCATCCCATAATAATTTCATCCTTAAATGTCTAACCCTCGATTAACCCTTCCACTAAACCGGAATGTGCTGAATTATTCTTAGTGATATTCAATTGATGTTGTTGTAATCTCTTTTTTATATATGGTTGTGTTACTCCAATATACACCTTAGGGGGGTTATAATCAGAATATGTGACCTACGCAACTCTGGTTTTTTATAGCTGTTGGGCCTTTCGTTTTGGAGAAAATGAGATTATTGAAAGAAGACAATAAATACCAAGTTGGATATATGTTTAGGGCATTCAGGATTTTGAAAGTGAAATTTTCTATGTTGTTATGGTACGGGAGTCTTATAAAAAGTTTATCTTTTGTTATTTGTGTTGTGTTATGTGGAGAGTTAGGATATTGATATTATTATTATTATTAAGACTGTTTGTTAATTATTGATCTATTCTTTTATGTATGTTGTGTAATATAAACTATATGGGATACATGTCGTTAACAAAACTTTCAAGAACATTCCTGATGTCTTCTATTTCTGTAAATAAGGTAAAGCATGGTTGTCGTTTTTTCGCACTATCGCAAGACCGTTAGTTTTGTACATAGTTGCCGTTTCTCAGAAACACCGTAAACCTTTATTTTGTACATAGTTACCGTTTGCTATTCATCTGTAAATATGATCAACTTGCAATATAGACAATCCGTAACGTCCCGTATTGTGTGTTTTATTTTCACGCACGCCCTGGCATTCTCCTGACTATCAGACTCACCCGTGGTTATAGGGAGTAATCCCTTAAAAAACCTGGCGCCCCAGCGAACCGTTCCGTAACCAGACTCCGAACTCCGTAAACTCCGTAACTATGCGCCAATTCTACAAGTAACCTGTTCCCTTCATCGGAGTCGTGCCGCCGACAACGATGAAGCGAGAGGAAATACGGTTACAGTGTATTAAATGTATATAATTTTTATTTAAAATATTTTCACCTAAAACTATCCTAAAGGGCATTATACTCTTAAGAATGTTTATTTACTTTTATTTACTTCCTTAAGTGCATCGGTTTGTTACATCTCCATCAAGAAAAGTTGTTTTCATTTATATCAAGTCGATGATTGAATTCATATTTGGAAGTACATATGGATATTGAAATTTGTTGTTATATTACATAAGTAAATTTATTTATCGTTTCGATATAGTTAGTAGTATTCAAAAATATTATTTAGAAACCTTTGTCATCTACAAAACAACAAAAAGAAATATTTACTAATGAGAGAAAATGTTGATATTCAATACAAAATTCATTTTATGAAATGGCGATAATATTGCCATGAATATTTTGTCCGGCCATATGAGAAAGTCTTACGATATTACACATCGCTATTTTTTTACACAATTGATATATTTAGAAACCTGTATATTTTAGTATTGATTTTTAAATTAATAACTGAATGTAATTAATTATAAAACTTTAAGCTAATAATGTATATTTGTTAAATGTTAATCTGAATAATATAAACATTTTTGAAACATATTTTGTGCCGATTAGAAAATATTTCTTGGTGCAGTCTTGTAGAAAAACTATTTTTATATAATGTTAAATTCATAGGTTTCTATTGTAAACTGTTGTTATTGATATGTAAAGAGACAAGTATGCAAAATATGTTCGAGGACATTTTGAGATACAACAATTAATTACTAATAGTTCACTAATCTATATCTTAATTTTAAAATTCTCATATGTTGTACAATTATATTGAGTAACTAACGTATTATTGGATTTTTCTGCTCCAAGTTATTTGTGATAATTAACTGTGAACTTGAGGGGCCAATATATTTAAAACGGATAAACTTCATCGTTTGTTATATGTTGTTATTCTCCTGGATTTACGTAATGGAGTTTTTACACTCTAAAATGTGCTTGTTCACTTCAATTCTTTCTGTAGAAACGAAAGGAAAGGAACAAACTACTTTCTGTAGTTTGTTTTATTTCATTATTTGCCGCCCTTCCCAAAATCAGAATTTAATGCAGAAGGAAAAAAGAGATAAATTTGACATATTTAACGTAACGTTGCTCCACACTGGGGGTAGACTAGGTATAGAGAAATTTAGAAATATAAAGAAATGTAAAGTGATAAGGTGATATGTAAAGGAACAGCGGGATAATGAGACCTTTAGAAAAATACAGAGCTATGTATAGATGAATAGAGAGAGAGAGAGAGACAGAGATGTGAAGAAATTCACATTGTAGAGATATAAAAAGCACAGACATCTAAAGAGACATAGAGAAAGATATTACGAGTTAATGAGATATAGGATATAGAGAGATATGGGAGGATATGGAGATATTTAGCAACACATACAGACATACAAAGGGATTAAGGTTGTCGTGCAAAATTAGTTTAAATTGTAATTTCCGCTCACTCGTCCTCCAGCGTTGGGTCGCAATACCCCGACATGGAGTACCTGATGCTGGCCTGTTCCTCGTCCTCCGAATGTCTGCTACGATGACGGTGGTGGTGATGATGGTGATGCTGCCTCTTCGCACCTACTCGGCCTTCTCCAGCGACGGGACTTCCCTCGGAGGCAGTAGCCTCGAGGAGGTCAGGTGTCGACCCAGCGACACTGTAGCTACCACAAGAGGAGCTGCTATCCTCCGAAGGGGTAGATCGCCCGTGTAGTGGCACCGGAGTAATGCTTCGCGGTGACGTGGGGGAGCCAAGCTGGTGGATGCGGCGATGGTGGCTGTGCTGGTGGCCTGGAGAAGGCGAGAAAGATGGCACGATCATGTCTTCGACGACCACACCGCCGGGAGTCGTAAGAACATCGAATCCCTTTGCGCTCTCCAGACTGGAGCCGTCATTCTGCAGATGTAGCCGTATCAACGGGTTATCGCCGTATATCTCCATACCCTACTCATACAAACAAATATGTATTATATATGATTTATTTAGGTACATTTAAAATTCAGATAGGCTCGAAAACTCTAAAGTATATACCTTCAGGGAGCCGCTTCTCCTGGAGCTATCAGTTCCAGAATTGGCGGTGATATAATCATCCGTTGTTGTACTCTCTGAAATGTCGGTGTTTGTCTTACAGGAATCGGTTCTAGCGAGCAGAAGATCTGGAACGACCGCTGGCAGTGGAGATTCTGCCGGGGATTCTGACGTAACTGTCGCCGCTGTAGCAGATGCAGTTGCCGTTCTCGTCCGCCAGCTGGGCAATGAAAGAAATTGTCTCCTCGCCGGCGGCTCCTGAGAGTTAGTGGACGCGTTTTCGACAACGATGCTCGGATTATTCGCCTCCTCTTGGTCCTCGTCGAGAGCCTCCGTGTCCATGGAGGATCTCTGCTGATGCTGTAACAGGAGGAGGTGCTTCCTCTTAGAGGAAGGCGTCATGAGAAGAAGGGAACCTGCGGAACCAGGCGACGTTGCGGCGGTCGTCATCTCTGAACTGCTCAAGGCTGTTCCGTTGTCGGTGCCGGAGTCCACCTGCAGAACGGTTGCTTGGGACTCGTTCCAGATACCACCGTCCGATTGATCTCTATTGCATGACGACGTTAATACATTTTATAACAGCCTAAGCACAGAAATCGAATAGAATTTAGAGATATATATCTCCTTATACATCTATACAGCGCAAATCTTGCGTGTGAGGGAGGACATGCGAACGAATGTCTTAGTCCATCACAGTAAGAATAGACGAACGACGCATTTGATCTCATTCCGTTTCATTGTAAAAATTAAAATGTTTTCTTTTTATCATTAGAAAACGTCCTGTTATACGTTTAAAGAGTAGACATTATTTTCAAAGTAGTACTAAAGACAATTTTATTATGGACTGTCAGCGTAATGCTTAAAAAGCCAGACACAAAAAAGCGAGCCTCCCTCGACAGGTTCGGGTGTCGAGTCGAATCTGCCACCGATAGATGGTAGGGCGAAAATACACGGCGTGGCCAGGTCTCAAAAACCATATAAGCGAGCTTACTTAGTGCCAACCAGAGGCTACTCGCTGAGATATTTTTAAAAATATGAACATTTCGATGAAAGTTCATCTCTTAAGTTAAGTTAAAACTCTTAAGTAATGAATGTCGATGTGATCATTCTGCTATTCCGCTTTAAATATGTTGTCGGAAATCCAATACATTTGTGTATGCAACCACCCTTTCTCAGTGGTGTGCATCAAGGCAAAAATAATAACCTGGACATTTGCTATAATACAAATCCTGCCTATTCTGAAGCTTAGAACAATTGTATAATCTTAATTTACAATAAAAAGGGAACCGAAATCTATATTAAACACCCTACCACATGTGATATTAGGTTATAACATGTGTCAACTGTATTAGGGAGGATTCATAAGTATAATACTTGAAGTGAACATTATAACGAAAATAGATATTCATAGAGTAAACTTAGGTTGTTAATGTCAGATCTTTTATTGATGCACGTTTGGCCATGTTTTTTCATTTGTACCATTTCAAGGAAATTGCGTTTACACGAATCGTCTTCTCTGACCAAGATAGAAGCATCATTGAAGTTAAAAGAGTGGTTTGAATTAATGGAATGCTCAACTAACGCACACGACTTTTTTGACATCTTAAATCACTTTTGTGTAACGTAATTCTATTTGGCAGGGATCGAGAAGTTTGCCCTATGTATGACTTATTACAGTTCCCACAAGGTATGTTATAAACTACACCTGTGATTTCTTTGTATTTCAATGGTCTTTTTAGATGACTGAATAAAGCTGAGATGGTTTTAATATTTCTTTTGGCAATGACCAAATTTTCATTTTTTAAAGTTCCTATTAACCTTGGTGTAAGTTCTGAAACATATGGCAGTGATTTATATATTTTTGGTTCTAGAGGGGGAATACTTCCTTTCGGTGAGACTGTAATATTTGGATGATGTAAATGTTGGTCGAGATCTCTTGATAGATTTAAGATGTTATTGTTGGCTACTACTGAATTACTGAACAGAAGCTTATTCACTAAACTTACAGGATATCCATTTTCATACAAGATTAAGGTAGTTCAATTCCAGACTTAAAAACTGAGGGTGAGTTAGACGTTCCACTCTTGTTTTCAGTGCCATGATTAGATTTAATTTCATTCCATAAGGGTGATATGATCTATAGTTGATATACCTATTACTACAATAAGGCTTTCAGTACCAACGTGTACGAACAACTCGGAATTTTATTGTCCACCTCATTTTCTATTGTGAACTGAATATCCTTATAAGAGTTGAAGATGTCTAATGCTATGTACGCACCATTATCCGGTACTGCTAATATTAAATCGTCCACATATCTTTTCACAAACGGGATATGAAGTGCCATCTTTTTTAATGTACCAGCGACCAACTCATCAAGCACATAGTTGACTAAGATGGGTGAAATTGTGCTACCCATTGGCATTCCAAAAACCTGCTTATAGAAAACATCTTCGGCTGACCTTTTCCTCATTGAACACAAACTATTTAAAAAAGACATATATCAATCGAAAGTATTTTAAAAACGTGTTTCAAAGACACCAGTCTTATAGTGCGGAGACGATCCGTTTAAAAGTTATGGCACTTTCAAAATGCGATTTTCCATAAGAGATTATATCGTCAAAAATTAAAAACTCACCAAAAAATCACCTTTCGTCCATAAAATACTGTTGAACATGATGGCCCACTTCTTTTTTTTTAAATCCCTTCTGGTTTCTTTGCAAAAAAATAATTTCACTTTTTAGGTTAGTTCCCCGGTCGACTCACTGTTCGGCTTCGTTGCTTTCTCCAGACGAACGGGCGGACATCAAATTCATTCCATATCACATGTTTGTGATATGAACGTCAAGGTTTTTATTCTGACTACGAGATCGTCCGGACGATCTTTTTCATAAGCTATTCTTCGATTAAATTCGCATGTTTGTACTTTTATCTTCTTTCTCATACTGTTGGTATCATTTTTTTCACTACTAATAATACAATACAAGCGTCTTTTTACAAAGAATATCCGATAATATAAACTGTTTACACCTAGGCAACCACACATACTCCCATTATTAACTTTATAATTTGCAATTTTATGACTTATTACAAGTGTTTCATACTCTCAAATAATATCATGTAATCTTTCGTCGCTACCAATATATAGTCTGGGAAATATATACCGAAAATAACCATTTCGAGTTTTACCATTTCGAACGGCTGATTTTCGGTGTACAGGTAGCATAAACATGTACAAGATGATAATTATGTTTCCAAAGCGTCAAATCGATTCTCCCATTGTTTAACAGTCATTTTTAACTGTAATTTTAACGATATTTTAGGTTTTTCACTTATATTTTTTTTTCCTCTGATTTTACAAGAAAAAAGTTAAGTACTTTCGTATTCGCCTTCAAAAGGCCTACACAACTAAGCATTGCACGAAAAAAAAATTAATCAGTTCAAAAGTTATTAATAAAACAACCAGTGTTTATGCAATGTTAAATAAACCATTTTAAAACGAGCTACTATCACTGCCCCGTCTCGGCGTTTCGTGAAATCATTCGTTCTCACTCACAGACGATATGTACAAAAGCTGGAATCTGTAAGTGAAATAGTTAACAAGTTACAGCGTTATTAACAAATTAACTAATTATCGATCTACACTAGCTTGAGCGACGTTCAGCGGAAAGAAAATCATTTTTATCGGTAGCTTTCATCCGTAAGTACCACAACGTATAATTATTTTTCAATCCAAAGTTATTTTGTAACAATGGGAGCAATTATTTAATATGACCTTAGTTGTAAAATAGAATAAGTCATATATTAAATAACTTTCTTCAATATATAATTCCATAATCTAATAGAGGGCGGAAAGACCTTTAATACTAGAAAAGAAAATTTAATGTTCGTTAAGAAATAATAGAGTTATAGGCCGTCAAAGTTCAAGGCCTATTGTTAAACAATTTATGCGAGTAGGGCAAAAACAAAGAATTATCAGTATCGGAATACAGAGTTTCATTGTTTGAAATATTGGAACTTTGTATGAAAGGTAAGTGGCTTAAAAACAACATCAAAAGTCAGCGGAACGCTATCATTCTTGCTATCTTTCTCGCGGAGGCGTGGTGGGGGAAGCGACCGAGGCGTCGAGACAAACTCGCCACGGAGCTTCAAACTCGACCGCGCAGCTACAATTACACTTTTCTCGGGAACCGTTGAAGATAAATTGATCTTTTTTTTTTTAAATTTGATAGTACGCGACGAGAGAAATCGATTGTTGTATCGTAAAGTCATGAAAAGTGCAAAATAATACGATTTTTTTAATTGTTATTGGAAACAGCGATACAACAATATTATACGTAAGTATCCAATTGAATAATTATTTAATCCTATTGATTAAGATGAGATGAGAAATATTTAATTTAGTGCTCAAACGTATAGCGTATACTATCAAATTCAATTGTAGTTCGGCCATACTGCTAATTTTGATGTAAATGATACTGAGGCAAATTTCAAACCAAGCAACTGGGGTTGGAAGTACGTCAATAATATGTACAAACCAATTTACGTCGAAGGAAATTTATTGCCCGACGAAATTTTGAAGAGTATAAGATGCAATTGTAAAAAAAGATGTAAGAGTAATTGGGGGTGCAAGAAAAATGATTTGAAATGCTCAGATATTTGTGGGTTTTGTAAAGGCCATAGCTGAAAAAACAAGCAAGAATCTGACGAGAATGAAACTGTCGACGACGCAGAAGATGATGATGAGACTTTACAAAATCAAATTAATGAAATGGAACAATTCTAAAGTGATGAAATTAATTATGACATTCCACCGCAAGATGAGCTTGCAAGCAGCAGCGATGAGTCTGATAACGAGAGCAATGAAAGAAGTGATATTGGCAGTACTCCTTAAAAAAAAATCCAGATTTAAAATCTAAAATTGTCTCAAAATTTAAATACTTTCTATAATATGTAATATATTCGAATAAATATTAGCGTTCATAGTGAGTAAAAACGATTACTAAATATGTAATAATTTGTACTGGAACGACGCCAATGAAGTGTATACATTGTTAATAAAACTATTTATCATTAGTATGCAACAAACAGAATGTTATATGCCTCTGGCACATAATACTTATTCCTCAAATATTACTATCGCATAAATACAAAAAATAACAAAAAATCGTATTATTTTGCACTTTTCATGATTTTTCGATACAACAATCGATTTCTCTCGTCGCATACTATCAAATTATAAAAAATGATCAATTTATCTTCAACGGTTCCCGAGAAAAGTGTAATTGTAGCTGCGCGGTCGATTTTGAAGCTCCGTGGCGAGTTTGTCTCGACGCCTCGGTCGCTTCCCCCACCACGCCTCCGCGAGAAAGATAGCAAGAATGATAGCGTTCCGCTGACTTTTGATGTTGTTTTTAAGCCACTTACCTTTCATACATAGTTCCAATATTTCAAACAATGAAACTCTGTATTCCGATACTGATAATTCTTTGTTTTTGCCCTACTCGCATAAATTGTTTAACAATAGGCCTTGAACTTTGACGGCCTATAACTCCATTATTTCTTAACGAACATTAAATTTTTTTTCTAGTATTAAAGGTCTTTCCGCCCTCTATTAGATTATGGAATTATATATTAAAGAAAGTTATTTAATATATGACTTATTCTATTTTACAACTAAGGTCATATTAAATAATTGCTCTCATTGTTACAAAATAACTTTGGATTGAAAAATAATTATACGTTGTGGTACTTACGGATGAAAGCTACCGATAAAAATGATTTTCTTTCCGCTGAACGTCGCTCAAGTTAGTGTAGATCGATAATTAGTTAATTTGTTAATAACGCTGTAACTTGTTAACTATTTCACTTACAGATTCCAGCTTTTGTACATATCGTCTGTGAGTGAGAACGAATGATTTCACGAAACGCCGAGACGGGGCAGTGATAGTAGCTCGTTTTAAAATGGTTTATTTAACATTGCATAAACAATGGTGGTTTTATTAATAACTTTTGAACTGATTAATATTTTTTTTCGTGCAATGCCTAGTTGTGTAGGCCTTTTGAAGGCGAATACGAAAGTACTTAACTTTTTTCTTGTAAAATCAGAGGGAAAAAAATATAAGTGAAAAACCTAAAATATCGTTAAAATTACAGTTAAAAATGATTGTTAAACAATGGGAGAATCGATTTGACGCTTTGGAAACATAATTATCATCTTGTACATGTTTATACTACCTGTACACCGAAAATCAGCCGTTCGAAAACAAAAAATGTTGATGGCCCTATATTTCCCGGACTATATACCGCAATTTTCATGTAAAGGAATTATTGCATATTGCATTCAGTTTCAGATATGTATTTTGGAATTGTTCCGTACTTCCACTGTTTCTGGGCTTACGACTCAGTCAGGAAGGTTAGGTTGGTTTGGTATGGCTTATATAGTAATGGGGGGGGGGTCCGGTTTTTTATGACCTATTGTTTTTTTCCCATAAATCGATAGAGGGGAACGTGGTGTATCCATCAAGACTATTTTGACGCCATGAAATTGAAAGGGCGCTTAAAATTTCGAATTTGAAAACGTGATGACTCACCCGGTCATTTTTTGAATATTTTCGTGTATCGGCAACAGTGCACACTGGGGTAATAAAAGTCGACCGATCGACCCAGTTAGTCAAATTAAACTTGTCAATTATCCTAGGAATATAAAGGCGACAGGAGAGAAGGCCGACTTGCCTAAAAGACCGTTAGAATTCTGAAGTTTTATGTTTTAAGAACGTGCGAGAAGTTGGTAAAAAGCACAACCTCATTGTTTTTTCGTCAAATGTGTGGTGTAGAGTGAATTTATGTGGATTAGCCACATAAAAGTCGTGGGTCATTCCAAACTCCACCATAGGCAGCTTGCTAGAATCAGCCTTTACCTTTACGTAGCTAACTTCCATGATCTACACAATATCAGAGGAGTAATCACTACTACTGATGTGATTTATTTTAAGTAATATAATTATTAACTTCTCGTTGAAAACCGAAGTAAATGTGCACCTAAAAGTGCAGATATTACTGTCGCCAGGAAATATACGATGAATGCAAAAAAAGGTAACGAATTTCACCAAAACAAATAAAGTTAGGTTATGTTATGTTTGTGTTTACCTTTCGGCTTGTATAGTAATAAAACATTTGTACGTTTCTGGGCTTACGACTCAGTCAAGAAGGTTAGGTTGGCTTGGTATGGCTTGTATAGTAATAAAACATTTGTACGTTTCTGGACTTACCACTCACTCTCTCTCTCTCTCTCACACACACACACACACACACACACACACACACACACACACACACACACACACACACACACACACACACACACACACACACACACACACACACACACACACACACACACAAATGTTATGTCATATTTTTTTGCATATGTCTTGGATGACTTATTGGATAGTTGTATTGAAAAGCTGCCTTTTGATTTACCTTTTTTGAAAAAATATGTTGATGACATAATTTGTACACTACCGGCAGGATCTGAGGATCTTATACTTAATATTTTTAATAGTTATAATCATAACATTCAATTTACGATTGAGAAAGAGACAGCACGTAGCGTCCCTTTCCTTGACACAAAGGTAATTAGAACGTTGGGTCAAACAAAAATCATTGTGGATTGGTACAGGAAACCGAGTAGCTCTGGAAGATTTCTCAATTATTTTTCCTACTATTCCGAAAGAATAAAAATAAATTTGTTATTAGGTGTAAAGGAACGTATAAGAAAGATCTGCCATCCCAGCTTACTGCAAGGGAATTTAAGTAAATTAAAACAACTTTTCATAGACAACTCTTATCCTATAAGCTTAGTTAATAAACTTCTTTTTAATACAACTAACGTAAGGAGAAGTAATCAGGATCAAAATGACAATATCAATAACATTCAGGTAATAAGTAAGAAATATCGTTCACTTCCTTACATACGAGAACTCACTCCGAAACTGATTAATATACTGTAACGTTTATTTTATAATTTATTTACATTAATTGAACACTAATTTATTTAACATACTAAACTACTTGTACACTAGACTAGACACTATTTAATTTATTTGTACTGCTCCGCATTCGGATCGTATGTCGCGTTCACTTCTGCTTCTCTACTTCTAACTAACTCCCTCGATCACAAGCCCCCTTATATATACACCCCCAACCCTGATCGAGAACATTCTAGTACATTCTAGAAGCCTACGCAGCAAATGTTCATAAGGTTACCAATTAATTGCTTTTCGTAAACAACAAACGGGAAAATTCCTGCAGCTGTCTTTACGCGTCGTAGTTGGTGTCGCGTTGTTTACTTCTCGCATTACACTGCCCCCGCCATAGAGACGTTTCGTCTCGGAACGTATCCCTGGTAGGCCCATGCAGGAACCTGCAGTTAGCCCCCCACTTACAGCGAGACGTGACATCAAAATAACAGGGGACCGTCTTCCCGAGTCGACATGGTGCAGGCCCAAAACAGCAGACTAAAACTTCCACTCCGGTATTCTTCAACACCACTTCCAGCATATTCCGGACAACCCTCCAGTCCAGCTGATCTCGTCCAGCACCTAACTTGGGGACAGCTAGCTTCCTGATGTCGAGCTCCAGCAGTCGGTCTCGTAGCCTATGCAAGGTTCGCCATACATCGTGATAACATGGTTTAAGGGACCCGATCTCCTTCGTAACCAGATAAAAGATGTGTCTTACGTTGTCACGTAGTTCCAGAACCTTGCCAATCTCCGGGAGTTGCGCTCTGAGTTGTTCCAAGCGCCCGTACTTCTTCTTGAAAACCGTGGCGATACCTCGTGACATTACCAGGTCGGTGGACACACAATGGGCCAACGAGTATTCTTCAGGTACGCTGAAAAAATCCTGTTGTTTTTCACAGGTTACCCCATACCGTGCTTTTCCGGTACCCCCGTAGGCGCTCATAAATTCTTCGAACGAAAGTACGTTCTCCTGCGCCAACGTGTTTCTTACTCGGGGAACCTCCGCCTCATCGTGCGATCCCTCATAGGGTGCCAACCGATTGAAGTGCACCACTCTCGGCTTGCCATTTGGTAGTTTGCTTACCCGGTAGACCACGTCATTGATTCGTTTCTTCACAACATAGGGACCTTCCCAATTGGTCTGTAACTTAGGGGACAAACCACGTTTCTTCTGTGGGTTGTACAGCCAAACTCGATCTCCCATTTGGTAGCCACCCTCTTTAGCGTTGATGTCGTAACGCTCTTTGATGCGATCACTGGCGATATTTAGTTGGTATCGGACTTGATCGTGAATCTCGTTCATCCTTTGCCGCATCCTGGAGACGTAATCTTCCCCCGAAACGTCCTCGTCCGGTCTAGCGCCAAAGATTAGATCACAGGGCAGTTTAAGTTCTCGCCCGAACAGGACTTTGGCTGGAGTTTGTCCTGTCGACTCATGAACGGCCGAACGGTAGGCCATCAGGAAGAACGGCACGTGTTCGTCCCAGTCTCTTTGATGTGACGAGACCATTTTCGCTAGATAGCGGTTGAGGGTGCGATTCATTCGTTCTACCATGCCGTCAGACTGAGACTGAGACTGAGGACACGTTCTTGTCCTTCCTGGCGCTGCGACAGAACACTTCCAATTCCCACATTGCTCGCGTCGGTGTCCAGGATGAACTGTCCTTCTGGCAGAGGAAAACTCAACACTGGGGCACTGGTCAACTTCCTCTTCAGCTCGTAGAAGGCAGACTGGCATTCCCCATCCCAACATAAGTTTCGTCCTTCTTCCGTGAGCCTTGTCAACGGCTTAGCGACGTCGGAGAACATCCGGACATATCGTCGGTAGTACGTGCAGAGGCCCAGAAAACTCCTCAACTGGTGTTTATCTACCGGTATTGGCCACTCCTTCACCGTACTTGTCTTGTCCGGATCAACGGCGACGCCCTCTCTGCTCACTACGTGCCCTAAGTACGAGACCTTCCTTCTGAAGAGTTGACATTTCTTCGGGTTCAGTTTTAGCCCCGCACCTCGCAGTCTCTGGAAGACGTCCTCTAAGTTTTTCAGATGTCCTTCGAAGGTCTTGCCCATCACGATGACATCGTCCAAATAGACTAGGCACGTTTTCCATGTCAAACCCATTAGCACGCTCTCCATCAGCCTCTCAAATGTCGCTGGGGCATTACAAAGTCCGAATGGCATGACTGTAAAATGCCACAGGCCGTTACCGAAGGTAAATGCCGTCTTTTCCTTATCGGCAGGGTCCATTTCGACTTGCCAATAGCCGCTTTTTAAATCCAAGGTCGAAAATATCGTGGATCCAGCAAGGGTATCGAGTGTGTCGTCGATGCGTGGTAGCGGGTAGCTGTCCTTTTTGGTGACACTGTTCATCTGCCGGTAGTCTACACAGAATCGAGTAGTCCCATCCTTTTTCTTTACCAGTACTACCGGCGAGGCCCATGGACTGCTTGACGGCTCGATCACCCCGTCCCGCTCTAGTTCCCTGATGATTTTCTCGGCTTCTTCCCGTTTGGCCAAGGGTAGTCGTCTTGCTGTTTGTCGAATCGGTCGTGTCTCGCCCGTGTCAATTTTATGTGTCACGACCTTGGTCTTTCCCAGCTTTGCATTCTCGGTGGTAAATATGTCCTGGTACTTATTTATTAATCCATTGGCCTTCTGTTTCTGTATGGGTGAGAGAAACGCACTGGTCTGGGAAAGAATTTGTTTCAAGTCCTGCGGAGTGTGTCTGGACCTTTCTTCCTCACTAACGCCCCTTACGATGGCTGAAGCGGCTATACATGTGCCCAGCTTCGTACCCTTCTTGATGGTGACCGGGTACTGATTGATGTTGAGTAGTCGCACAGGCACTTCACTTGAGAGAGTAACGAGCGCCTTTCCCACCAGTACCCCCCGAGTCAGTCGATTGTCATCGTTTTCTGGTTCTTCCCTCTGGGCAGCGATTTGAGCAGTGATGTCTTCCCTCTGGGCGGCGATTTGAGCAGTGATGTCTTCCCTCTGGGCGGCGATTTGAGCAGTGATGTCTTCCCTCTGGGCGGCGATTTGAGCAGTGATGTCTTCCCTCTGGGCTGCGCTTTCTTCCCTCTGGGCGGCGATTTGAGCAGTGATGTCTTCCCTCTGGGCTGCGCTTTCTTCCCTCTGGGCGGCGATTTGCTTCGTGATGTCGTCGTCTTCGAACTCGAAAACTTCCGGGTCCTGGCCATTTTCTTTCAAAAATGCTGAGAGCCGGTCCTGGAGTTCAGTCTTCCTCCCTCCTGTTTCCAATTCCCGTTCCTCGAGTTCTTTTTTTAACTCGGCCACTTTTAATTCGCGTAACTTCTTCATGATCCGCTCTTCTGACACCATTGTAACGTTTATTTTATAATTTATTTACATTAATTGAACACTAATTTATTTAACACACTAAACAACTTGTACACTAGACTAGACACTATTTAATTTATTTGTACTGCTCCGCATTCGGATCGTATGTCGCGTTCACTTCTGCTTCTCTACTTCTAACTAACTCCCTCGATCACAAGCCCCCTTATATATACACCCCCAACCCTGATCGAGAACATTCTAGTACATTCTAGAAGCCTACGCAGCAAATGTTGATAAGGTTATAAATTAATTGTTTTTCGTAAACAACAAACGGGAAAATTCGTGCAGCTGTCTTTACGCGTCGTAGTTGATGTCGCGTTGTTTACTTCTCGCATTACAATACTAAGACGAGAGGAGGGTTTGACAATAGCAAATAAATCGTTACTAACATTGAACTCAGTTTTTACAAAAGTAAATGATAAAGCTTCGGTCTTGGATAAAACAAACACTATGTATATTATTCAATACGGAGATTGTAATTCAATTTATGTTGGGCAAACCAAGAGAAACTTAAAATATAGAATTACGAATCATAAAAGTGACATTAGAATGAATAAACAAAGCTGTGCCTTGTCCAACCATGCAATAACAACAGGTCACGATATTGAGTTTCCCAACGTAAAAGTCTTAGACACAGAAAGGATCCTCTGTAAAAGAATCTTTTTGGAAATGGTACATATTAATAATACAGACAAATGTATGAATAAGAAATCAGACATTGACAATCTTAGTGTTATATATTCTTATCTGTTAAACATAGAAAAGAACATGTGTAACAATTCCAGAAGGAACACCTTGAGTAATTCTTTGGAAGATCTTGGAGAAAACACAAGTGTTCATAGTACAGGAGAATGAAGGTGTAACTTACGTTAATCTCTTAAGAATTCTTCTCCCGGTAAATTTTCAAATAGAAACAACAAACCGAATAGTTGGTAATACTTTGCCCTGTCACTGACTGATTGCAGTACACATTCTTTTGTTCTATGGTACATAACCTAATTTATTCATTTAGCCTGTGCCTTTTCCAATTCATCTTCCGGTGAAGCAACACGTGGTTTTCTTAGATCCCTTAAAATTAATGTAGTTGCTAGTAAAATTGGTTTGAAATTTTCCTAATACTGTGTAAGGTTAATAGTTTCATTATTTATCCCATTTACAGTAAGTTGACTCAAATTTAGAATTATAACACATTTACCTTGGTGTACTTTTAGTCGACCGATAAAGGAATAAAACTATTCCGAAAGCTCTCGAAGTAACAAGAGTGTTTCACTTAGCCTAGAAGCGGAAATACACCCACCTTTGCTGCATCCCCACGAGCAATTCTTTGATATATATATATATATATATATATATATATATATATCGGATATAACGAAATTTGTCGGCAAACTACAGGTCACATTTTTTAAAGAATCACAACGAAATTTGGTACAAAAATCAGTTTGCCGAAAATCTCGGTCGAGTTCGTTAAAGGGACAAATAGGTCCAGCGATTTCAAAATAGCCGCTTGTTATTTAAAAAAAAACTTTAATTTCCCGTCTGGGAGAAAAATGTTACATAGATTTTTTGGTGATCTTATAGAGGCGAACGACTTTTGCATAAAGTATTTTTTCCAGAAATGTACAGAAAAAAGTTAGTTTTTAAAAAAAAAAAAAAATTTTTTTATTTCGTGTCTTAGAGAAAAATGTTACTGAGGTTTTTGTTGCCTTATAGAGGCGAACAACTTTTGTATAAAACATATCTTTGAGAAATGTACAGAAAAAAGTTGTTTGCAAATATTTAAAAATTTTATCGTTTGTATTTTTTTTCAGACCTCGTATACAATTTTTTGATACATCGTGTCTGTTATACAGCGCGATCGAATAAAAACAATAGTCAAAGCAGGCCATGAAAGAAAAGCCGCATGTCTTTACCTAGTTCCTAAATTGAAAAATACAGACAACTGAAAATACTAATTGACACTGACAAAGTCAACTTGAAGTTAATTTTTGACATCGTCATATGAGTGATTGGCAGCTTCGGCGGGAAAATGTTCCTGGAATTCTTCATAACAGGCAACATACGAATATTGCCATTCACCGTTTTCCAGCTTCACCCCATTTCTAAAATAGGATTCTAAAAGGAAACTTTTCATTTGCTTCGACAACATTGTCTCGTGTCAATGTACGTCAACTTGACATTTGTAATTAATAACCCGAAGAAGAAGAAGAAGAATTTTAGGAAAAGACGTGCGTATTTTAGCTCATGGCCTGCTTTGACTATTTTTTTATTCGATCGCTCAGTATTACTCTATATCGTACCCATAAATCTACCTTTCAGTCTGGCATGCCATGGGGATTTTTTTTTTGAATCTATTTACAATTCATTATTTATTTATTTTACATATTTCATTTTAGTTTAAAAATATATAAATTATCGTCAGATATAATTTAAAGTTTCATATTCTTCAATAAATTTGGTTTGTTTTATTTATTTATTTATTTACAATTTACCACCTTATTAGAATTAGGTGGTAAACTTGGTACATTAGTTGGTACAATTTTATCTAAGGTTCGAATTAGAAATTTTCAATTTTCTAAAAATTATTATCAATAGTTAACGATAACACGTAATCTAAATTCCTAAGAATCGCTGGAGTACTACCCTGTTACCTGTTCTCTCAACACAATTTTCACTCAAGTGTTCGGGGCACCCTGTGGCGTTAACAGTCGACCCCCCGTCGTATGGCTTGGAGTTGTATACTGTAAGTTTAGTTTTATAGTCAGCATAACTTCCTTTGGTGCTTTTTATACCATTTAATAGTAGGAAGCTATTGAATGTCGATTTGATTTATTTCATTTTCCGTTTATCAATATAAACGGGAAACAAACCAGAAACAATTTTCTGGTTGGTTTTTATATTTTATGTTTCAACTTCCGAAATGGCCGGAAATAAATACCGATATATTAATAATTGGGGTGTAAAGTGTAAAAGTAATCCGGGACTTCGAATGTTCCGATTTCCTATTCAAGACCAAGTCATTTGTAATACGTAGATCTCTAATTGTGGTAATGCAAATCTTGTATGCCTCTCACCGAAGGAATTGAAAGGTACATATTCTTGTATTAAGCATTTCTGTAAAGATACTGATTTTTAGAACAGAAAAGAAGTGCTTTTTGAAAAAGAACAAGCGTTGCTATTTTATTTTTTAAGAGATGCTGTGCAACATATACTTTCGACGTAGGAAAGAACCTACTTAAAGGTGTCTTTCTGAAGTAACTGATCTACCCGTTACAATGTACACCAAGGGAGGAAATGTTAAATCTATTCGTTTTGAAACCATAACTGTAGAAAATATGAAGCAAGAATAAAAAATCATAATCGGAATCAAAAAAATCCGTTTGAAATTTATTCTTTCAAATTACAAGTCGTCTGTATGTGTCGCCATACAAATTAAAGGAACAAAAGAACTTTGGTTAAATGATGAGTGAGATTTTAATATTTCTCTTTAGTATAAATCCTCATCGATAAATGAGTTTTTGATATGCGAAGGGATTTCCATGCCAGTACCTTCTACAATTCTCGCGTGGGTTGGAAAGTGTCATTTTCGAACAGGTATTGACATGAGTCTAGTTAATCAACTAAAGGTGAAGTGTAGTAGAATGGGAGAACTTGCAGAAGAGTGTGTTATATCTTTCGATGAAATGGCAATTAAAACTGAATTCGAATTCTCTAAAAAGTTTGGTCTAGTGGAAGGTTTTCAAGACCTAGCGCATCTTGGACGACAGCCAATTCCTGCGTAATATACGTTGGTTTCTTTTCTTCCCGTATCATATTCGAATTGGAAATTGCCGTTACAAAAATTGAATGCGTTAATTATCTTTTTAATTAGCAAAACAATCGATATTGGATTTCTCCCAAGGGCGTTTGTATGTGATCAGAGAACTGGTATCACATCGACATCATATATTAAAGCTGGCAGTAACTGCAGAAAACAATGACTCCTTCGTTGTAGGAAATATCAGAATTTGGTGTACGAGGAGTGATTAAATAGTAAGGTGGCTTTTTGAATTTCGCGCGCTGTGTACACTCTAATTTCAAAATTTTCTGTTGTGTTCGTACTCTCATCAAGTTCATATGTTCACAGTTTTGACTATATACATGTGTTGTTTTCATCTGAGAGGCATACAGGTTTTAGACTCGTGCTTGCGTACTAGACGATTTTTTGGCTGTTGAAAATAATGGAGCAGAGAGTTTGTATTAATTTGTATGTAAACAATTGTATTATATGCTGAAAACTCTTGAAATGTTGACAGTGGCGTACAGTGAGTCAACTCTGAGCAAAAAAAAATGTTAATAAGTGGTATAAGATATTCCAAGAGAGCCGAGAAAATGTTAAAGACGAACCTTGCTTCGGACGTCGCAGCACGTCAAAAACCGACGAAAATGTTCAGGAAGTGAAAGAAATACTGTTGAAAAATCGCCGGATCACGATTAGAGAAATAGCTGATGAAGTTAACATATACCGTTTATCTCATGCCAATCAATTTTAACGGATGTTTTGGGTGTGGCACGTGTGTCAGCGAAATTCGTTACAAAAATGTTGATCAGAAGCAGCCTCGAATGATCATCGCCCAAGACATGTTGAACGACGTCAATAATGATCTTGATATTCTCAAAAGGGTTATAACTGGTGACGAATCATGGTTATATGGTTATGAGTGTTATGACGTCGAAACCAAAGAGCAATCATCCCAATGGAAGATCCTAGGAGAGCCAAGACCGAAAAAGGCAAGCCAAGTTCGTTCGAATGTGAAGTTTTTGCTCACAGTTTTCATTGGTAACCATGGTGTTTTGCATCAAGAATTCCTACCACACGGTCGTACGGTAAACAAGGAGTACTACTTAGAATTTATACGCCAATTGCGAGAATCAATAAGAAAAAAACGGCCGGAATTGTGGAAAGAATATTCACGGATATTGCACCATGATAATGCACCCGCGCACACATCGTCACTATTCAGTAGTTTTTTGAACAAAAGTAGTACTTCCGTCATGCCTCAGCCACCGTATTCACCTGACTTGGCCTCCTGCGACTAAATTTGAAAAGGGCCCATGAAAGGACAAAGATTTGCTATGATTGAGGAGATTAAGGCTGTCTCGCTGGAGGAGCTCAAGGCAATACTCAAAAGTGCATTTCAGAAGTCTTTCCACAACTAGAAAAAACGCTGGCACAAGTGCATTGTAACAAAGGTGGAATATTTTGAAGGGGATAACATAATTTGGATGGATAAATGAATATTTTTTTATAAAAATGAAAAGTCGCCTTACTTTTTGATCACACCTCGTATATATGATGTTCCTCATTTGTCTAAAAGCCTTCGTAATAACATGCTACCCGGAAATCCTGAAATTAGATAATAAATATTTACTTTCAGTATTATCAAAGAAGTTTAGGGGCCGGTACTTTGGGTCCTGATTAAACATCGGATTAAGTTAATCCCCGATTAAAACAGCCAGTCAACTGAATCGCAGTTATAAATAACAAACGAAAGTAGTCGTACTTTAGTTGGTTGGCTGTTTTAATGGGGAATTAACTTAATCGGATGTTTAATCAGGACCCAAAGTACCGGCCCTAAGAATATGATGCAAAATCTAATTATGTTAGATTATTAACAAAAATTTCCCCTAAACATATGTATCCTAATTCTTTTGACAAAATGTCGTGTAATCTAGCTTTGCAGTTTTTTTCTAACACCGCTCCTGTAGCCCTGAGGTCCGCTATCAACTTTAATTTAGTTAATATAACTCGGTACAGATACGGCATATTTTTTGAAATCAATGAAAGATTTATTTGATACGTTAAACAGTAAAATGCCATTTTGAGCCAATCCATTTAATTGTTCGATAAATGAAAATTCTCCGTAAATGCAAACAGATATTACATGATGGCTGGGTATAACAAACGTTGATTTTGTTAAGGAAAAATCATCTCGGACGTATTATTGTCTCGATGGTTTTTATTGTTGTCTCGTGCAATTATAAGTGTATAACATAAATTAGTTAGTTAATGAACAGACTAAATAAATTAAGTGTTACGAACTGTAAAAATAAACTAGAATAAATGTTAGACGGGGATGACAAATGTCGTGATACCCGCCTGGCGATTTTATACAGTACATTTCTAATTTATTTCATTGTTTTGAATGTATAGGTAAGAACGTACTTGTATATGCAACAACTGACGTTTCCTTTTTGGAAAATAACATTTCTTATTTTTTTGAACAATTTATTGACGAATTGCTAGACTATGCAAAAATTTTAACCGCACGAGTTGGAACATTTCCAGATAATTGCATTTATATTTTTTAGATACTCATCATCAAATGTATCAAGATAGCCTTTTCTCACTCTATTAAAAGTGACACCACTCGATGGAAACTTACGTACACTTTAAATAAATATGAAAAATACATTTTCATTTTTGAGATGTATCTAATCAAATTAATTGATAGATAATTGTTTTTAAATTAACTTGAAACGTTCACAAGTACATTTTCTCAGTCCTGTGTTAAGTGGGAAGGAAATTTTGTTTAGTAAGAGTGATGCCCACGATATTCTCGTTTGCGAGAATCTCGTCTCGTCTCGTCTCGTTTTCGAGACGAGACTCGAGACGATACTTTAAATTTTCCTTGCGAGACAAGACGAGACTTTTGAAAGTCTTGTCTCGAATCTCGCACGAGAGTCTCGCAAAAGTCTCGAAATATCGCAGATAAAAATGGCAAATATTATGTAATGCGAGAAGTAAACAAAGCGACACATGTTTACTCCTTCAAAAGAATAACTACGACGCGTACAAGACAGGTGCATGAACATTTGCTGCGTAGGCTTCTAGAATGTACTAGAATGTTCTCGATCAGGGTTGGGGGTGTATATATAAGGGGGTTTGTGATCGAGGGAGTTAGTTAGAAGTAGAGAAGCAGAAGTGAACGCGACATACGATCCGAATGCGGAGCAGTATAAATAAATTATGTAGTGTCTAGTCTAGTGTAAAAGTAGTTAAGTGTGTTAAATAAATTAGTGTTCAATTAATGTAAATAAATTATAAAATAAACGTTACATTGGTGTCAGAAGAGAGGATCATGAAGAAGTTACGCGAATTAAAAGTGGCCGAGTTAAAAAAAGAACTCGAGGAATGGGAATTGGAAACAGGAGGGAGGAAGACTGAACTCCAGGACCGGCTCTCAACATTTTTGAAAGAAAATGGCCAGGACCCGGAAGTTTTCAAGTTCGAAGACGATGACATCACGAAGCAAATCGCCGCCCAGAGGGAAGACATCACTGCTCAAATCGCTGCCCAGAGGGAAGAAATCGCCGATCAGAGGGAAGACATCACTGCTCAAATCGCCGCCCAGAGGGAAGAAAGCGCCGCCCAGAGGGAAGACATCACTGCTCAAATCGCCGCCCAGAGGGAAGAAATCGCCGATCAGAGGGAAGACATCACTGCTCAAATCGCTGCCCAGAGGGAAGACATCACTGCTCAAATCGCTGCCCAGAGGGAAGAAATCGCCGCCCAGAGGGAAGATATTTCTGCTCAAATTGCCGCCCAGAGGGAAGATATTTCTGCTCAAATCGCCGCCCAGAGGGAAGAGATAACCGACCAGATGGAAGCTCAGCGTAAGGAGATTGAAGAGAAGATCAAGCAGTTGGAAGAACGACTAGAACAAGTCAGTAGCGGCGAGGGAAAAGAAGACGAAATTAAACCGAAGACGAAGCAGTTGGAAGAACGACTAAGGCGAGTCAGTAGCGGTGAGACGAAGGAAGAAATAAAGGCGGTCGTTCAACAGAACTCGATATGCACCAATCGAGTGACGCCCCCAACGTTCGACGGAAAAATTCCGTGGGCCAGTTACAAGAAGCAGTTTGAGGCGGCAGCGGAGGCTAATGCTTGGTCCCCTCACGAGAAAGCTGTTTCCCTAACGGTAGCCTTACGTGGAGAGGCGTTGGAAGTTCTCCAGACGCTATCCAGCGAAGAAGCCGGGAATTACAATGAGCTGCTGAGGCGACTGGAAATGCGATTCGGCCAAACACATCTGGAGCAAGTCCATCAATCCCAGATGTCCAATCGCCGTCAGAGATCGAACGAGACCCTGCAGGAGTTCGAAGCGGACGTAGCCAGACTAGTGAGGTTGGCGTATCCCACGGCGCCGGAACAGATGATGGAGTGCCTCGCAGTGCAGACGTTCGTGAGCGGGTTGCGGGACCAGGAACTGCAGATGGCCCTGAGGCTAGCTCGACCGAAAACAGTAATGAACGCGCTCGCCATCGCACTAGAACATGAGGCAGCAATGGAAGCCTCCCGCATTCACGGTTGTGCTCGAGCTGTTACCGAGGAGGTAGGCACAGAAAAACTCGTGGAGAAGGCCGTCCAGCAGATCATGGAGTTGCTGTCAGCACAGAAGACGCGGCCCAAAACAACGGTGCCGGCAAAGGCCCCGGAAAAACTAATGCGGGTCGATAAAAGGGAGGGGACGTCGACCCGTGGCAATAGGAACCCCCGTGCCAGTATAGCCTCGTTTTCCCACCAATTGGGGAGCGCGTACGCCGATGGCACTATCGACGGAAGATCCCACGCCATGCTTGTGGACACGGGAGCTACGAAGACGATCGTACGCTCGGAAGTTGTGAGGGACCGTAGGAAGATTAGGCCAAGTAGGTGGCAATTAAGAACTGCCACTGGGCAGAAGGCAGTAATACACGGTGAAGCGACGGTTAGCATGACGTTGGGACGAGTGAAGTTTGACCATCCTGTACTCATAGCCGAAATTGAGGAAGACGTCATACTGGGGATGGACGTCATGAGGAATCATGGATTCCAGTTGGATTTCGGACACCGAGTGTTGAGGATCGGTCAAGAAGAATTACTGCTACACAATCGTGACAACTTTGTGTTAGACGTAATAATGGCAGAAGATGTGATTCTCCCGGAACGAAGCGAAACGATCACCTCTACCTGTCTGAGGGGTGTTGTGGAAGAGGGAATTCCAGCCGTGATCGAACCAGAAAACGATGACAATCGACTGGCTCGGGGGGTACTGGTAGGAAAGGCGCTCGTTACGCTCTCAAGTGAAGTGCCTGTGCGACTACTCAACATCAATCAGTACCCGGTCACCATCAAGAAGGGTACGAAGCTGGGCACATGTATAGCCGCTTCGGCCATCGTAAGGGGCGTAAGTGAGGAAGAAAGGTCCAGACACACTCCGCAGGACTTGAAACAAATTCTTTCCCAGACCAGTGCGTTTCTCTCGCCCACACAGAAACAGAAGGCCAATGAATTAATAAATAAGTAACAGGACATATTTACCACCGAGAATTGAAAGCTGGGAAAGACCAAGGTCGTGACACATAAAATTGACACGGGCGAGACACGACCGATTCGACAAACAGCAAGACGACTACCCTTGGCCAAACGGGAGGAAGCCGAGAAAATCATCAAGGATCTAGAGCGGGACGGGGTCATCGAGCCGTCAAGCAGTCCATGGGCCTCGCCGGTAGTACTGGTGAAGAAAAAGGATGGGACTACTCGATTCTGTGTAGACTACCGGCAGGTGAACAGTGTCACCAAAAAGGACAGCTACCCGCTACCACGTATCGACGACACACTCGATACCCTTGCTGGATCCACGATATTTTCGACCTTGGATTTAAAAAGCGGCTATTGGCAAGTCGAAATGGACCCTGCCGACAAGGAAAAGACGGCTTTTACCTTCGGTAACGGCCTGTGGCATTTTACAGTCATGCCATTCGGACTTTGTAATGCCCCAGCGACGTTTGAGAGGCTGATGGAGAGCGTGCTAATGGGTTTGACGTGGAAAACGTGCCTAGTCTATTTGGACGATGTCATCGTGATGGGCAAGACCTTCGAAGGACATCTGAAAAACTTAGAGGACGTCTTCCAGAGACTGCGAGGTGCGGGGCTGAAACTGAACCCGAAGAAATGTCAGCTCTTCAGAAGGAAGGTCTCTTACTTAGGGCACGTAGTGAGCAGAGAAAGCGTCGCCGTTGATCCGGACAAGACAAGTACGGTGAAGGAGTGGCCAATACCGGTAGATAAACACCAGTTGAGGAGTTTTCTGGGCCTCTGCACGTACTACCGACGCTATGTCCGGATGTTCTCCGACGTCGCTAAGCCGTTGACAAGGCTCACGGAAGAAGGACGAAACTTCTGTTGGGATGAGGAATGCCAGTCTGCCTTCGACGAGCTGAAGAGGAAGTTGACCAGTGCCCCAGTGCTGAGTTTTCCTCTGCCAGAAGGACAGTTCATCCTGGACACCGACGCGAGCAATGTGGGAATTGGAAGTGTTCTGTCGCAGCGTCAGGAGGGACAAGAACGTGTCCTTGGATACTTCAGCAAGGTACTCTCCAAACCAGAAAGGAATTACTGCGTCACCCGTCGTGAATTATTGGCCATCGTCAAGTCCATCGAGCACTTCCATAAGTATTTGTGTGGAAGGAGGTTTTTGATCCGGACCGATCATGCTGCTCTTAAATGGCTCCTCCAGTTTAAGAATCCCGAAGGACAAATCGCTCGCTGGATCGAGAGGCTCCAGGAGTATGACTTTGTTATAGAACATCGGCCAGGACAGAGTAATGGAAACGCAGACGCACTCTCGAGAAGACCCTGCCCTGATGAATGTCCTCATTGTCATAGAGCTGAGGAAAAGTCCGAGAAAGTCTACCGAACCACCGTGGTCGCCGAGGAATGGACACCATCCTCGTTACGACAAGAGCAAGAAAAAGACCCGGTTCTCAAAGAAATCCTGGTTTGGAAGGAGGGAGGAGAGCGTCCTGAGTGGCAAAAGGTATCACCTGGCTCGCCAAAACTCAAGAGCTATTGGGCACAGTGGGACTCGTTAGTGGTTGAGGATGGACTACTAAAACGCGTACTGGAGAACCAAGACGGGACGGAGGAAAGACGGCAGTTGGTAATTCCCTCCAGTAAAATCCCGGAGGTCTTGCGGCACCTTCACGACGAGTCGTCTGGTGGACATTTAGGGATCAAGAAAACCCTGCAGAAAGTACGAGAGCTTTTCTACTGGATCAATTGTTCAGACGACGTGAAGGACTGGTGCAAGAAATGTACTACATGTTTCGCAAGTAATGGGCCACAAAGACGACCGAAAGCTCCCATGAAACAATATAACGTCGGGAGCCCCTTCGAAAGGATCGCTATCGATATAGCAGGACCCTTCCCTGAGACCGAAAAGGGGAATAAATACATCCTGGTCGTAATGGACTATTTTACGAAGTGGGTAGAAGCGTACGCTCTCCCTAATCAGGAGGCAGAGACAGTGGCCGATGTGCTCGTGAAGGAGCTGATCTGCCGGTTTGGAGTACCCATGGAATTACACTCGGATCAAGGAAGAAACTTTGAGAGTGGCCTATTCCGGAGGATATGTGAGAAGTTTGGGGTACGAAAAACAAGAACCACGGCCCTTCACCCTCAGTCTGACGGCATGGTAGAACGGATGAATCGCACCCTCAACCGCTATCTAGCGAAAATGGTCTCGTCACATCAAAGAGACTGGGACGAACACGTGCCGATCTTCCTGATGGCCTACCGCTCGGCCGTTCATGAGTCGACAGGACAAACTCCAGCCAAAATCCTGTTCGGGCGAGAACTTAAACTGCCCTGTGATCTAATCTTTGGCGCTAGACCGGACGAGGACGTTTCGGGGGAAGATTACGTTTCCCGGATGCGGCAAAGGATGAACGAAATTCACGATCAAGTCCGGTACCAACTAAATATCGCCAGTGATCGCATCAAAGAGCGTTACGACATCAACGCTAAAGAGGGTGGCTACCAAATGGGAGATCGAGTTTGGCTGTACAACCCACAGAAGAAACGTGGTTTGTCCCCTAAGTTACAGACCAATTGGGAAGGTCCCTATGTTGTGAAGAAACGAATCAATGACGTGGTCTACCGGGTAAGCAAACTACCAAACGGCAAGCCGAGAGTGGTGCACTTTAATCGGTTGGCACCCTATGAGGGGTCGCACGATGAGGCGGAGGTTCCCCGAGTAAGAAACACGTTGGCGCAGGAGAACGAACTTTCGTTCGAAGAATTTATGAGCGCCTACGGGGGTACCGGAAAAGCACGGTATGGGGTAACCTGTGAAAAACAACAGGATTTGTTCAGCGTACCTGAAGAATACTCGTTGGCCCATTGTGTGTCCGCCGACCTGGTAATGTCACGAGGTATCGCCACGGTTTTCAAGAAGAAGTACGGGTGCTTGGAACAACTCAGAGCGCAACTCCCGGAAATTGGCAAGGTTCTGGAACTACGTGACAACGTAAGACACATCTTTTATCTGGTTACGAAGGAGATCTGCTCCCTTAAACCATGTTATCACGATGTATGGCGAACCTTGCATAGGCTACGAGACCGACTGCTGGAGCTCGACATCAGGAAGCTAGCTGTCCCCAAGTTAGGTGCTGGACGAGATCAGCTGGACTGGAGGGTTGTCCGGAATATGCTGGAAGTAGTGTTGAAGAATACCGGAGTGGAAGTTTTAGTCTGCTGTTTTGGGCCTGCACCATGTCGACTCGGGAAGACGGTCCCCTGTTATTTTGACGCCACGTCTCGCTGTAAGCGGGGGGCTAACTGCAGGTTCCTGCATGGGCCTACCAAGGATACGTTCCGAGACGAAACGTCTCTAAGGCGGGGGCAGTGTAATGCGAGAAGTAAACAAAGCGACACATGTTTACTCCTTCAAAAGAATAACTACGACGCGTACAAGACAGGTGCATGAACATTTGCTGCGTAGGCTTCTAGAATGTACTAGAATGTTCTCGATCAGGGTTGGGGGTGTATATATAAGGGGGTTTGTGATCGAGGGAGTTAGTTAGAAGTAGAGAAGCAGAAGTGAACGCGACATACGATCCGAATGCGGAGCAGTATAAATAAATTATGTAGTGTCTAGTCTAGTGTAAAAGTAGTTAAGTGTGTTAAATAAATTAGTGTTCAATTAATGTAAATAAATTATAAAATAAACGTTACAATTTATTAACTATTCTAAATATCGCGAATGTTATTGAAACATTTTTTTAAAGCCGCATAATACCTACGTAGCAGCCTGTGTTATCGCAATAAGTTACGACAAACATTTTTTAAAATAAGATCATAATTTATTCATTTTCCTATTCCCCAACATACAATAATTATTACCACCGAAGTTTGAGAAAAGAATCGTATTATTAATAACTGAGATATTAGGGCGATATAATCTATTATACTGTTTTTATATACTGATTATATTTTTTTCTCGGTATTTTGTTTTTGTTCGTTGAAATCAAAATTAGAAGTGATTTTATTATTTTTTGTATTTCATGTATTATCTATGATCGATTTTCGTTTTTTTTTTCTATTTATATTGTTAGAATACTATCTTTTTGTTCTTTAAAATAAAAAAAAATGTACTGATTTTATTTAGATAGGGAACATAAAAAATTTGCGAGACTTTTGCGAGATTCTCGCGCGAGACACGAGACGAGACGAGACTTTTATTGCGAGACGAGACTCGAGACGAGACTTTCCACTTTCTTTGCGAGACAAGACGAGATTTTTCAAAGTCTCGTCTCGTCTCGTCTCGTGGGCAACACTAAGTAAGACAAATCTGTTTTAAAACTGTTAACTGATTTTGCTTTTTGTTCTAAGTAGAAATACAAGTTAATAGCGACTTTGACTAATGGTTTGGACTATCCCTTCCATCATGAAAAATTATTCAAATATCTCCACTCAATCAAGTGTTCATTTCAAATTTCATACAAATGAAATTTCTTATTTATTCCATTTATTTTATTCCGCAAGGGTGGAAAATTGTCAAATTTGACCGCTTCTTCAGTTGCCATTTTTAGTAAAAAAAAGTTTAGAAATGCGCGTTTTCAAATTCAAGACTTCACACTCAATTTATGACAATTAATATTTGTATTTTTTAAAAGGGAGACATTTTTTGCAATCTCGGGATGACTTGTATTACGGACAGCTAGATATTTTTACAAAACGTGGCATATAGTAATGCTATATGCCTATATATGTAAGTGTACAGGGGTACTGACAAAATTCGGGTAGTTGCCAATTCCCCACGTCATTAAAATTTACCCTTACAAAAAAGTTCCAAATCCCCGCAAAATCTGCAAGGTTACTGTGCCAATTTCCCGCTCCTACCTGGGAAGAATTATATAATATACACTTTATATATATGCTCTAAAGTACGTGGAAGCGCAAGGGGGCAAGGATAATCTCAGATAGGTATAATTATATGTTTAAATAGCCGGTAAATAATAACATTGATTGAAGTAAACTACTCAGTCAGTACGAAAATAACTAAGAAAAGAGATGCCGTCGTATACCAGGTATATAGTGGCGGGATCCGTATATAGGTAGACGGGACCCAGGTAGGCGCGGGGAGTTGGCACAGAGACCCTAGCAGATTTCCGAGCATCCAAACTGGGGCCCGAGCGGGCCCGGTAGATTATTTTTCTCCCGAACTGGGGCCAGCAAGGCATCCAAACTGGGGCTTATGATATTTCACGTTCTACAGCAAATTCTGATGAATTTTTAAGTTACCTGTATAAATTACAATGAACCTATTTTTTAAAAGTACTTTTGGAGTTTCAAATTAATACATATATTAAAATGAGTAGTGCTTATCGCATAACAAAGGTACTCTGTTCGGACATAGTGGGAAAAATAAAATTTATAGAAAAAAAAATGGCAAAAATACGAGAGGAAAAAATTAGTCAGATAGAATTTATTAAGACGTTGTCAGTTAGGTTTAGATACGAAAATTTGCACTAATTATATGTTAAGTATAATTTTTTAATGTTTGATGTAAAGATGATTGATGTTAATAAAGTGTTTATGATGCCACTCTTTGATTTTATAATTTTTGTTAGTAGTAATTCAAAGTTTATGAAACTTGTCTCTATTTGACAACTACGCGCTTATTATCGCATAAAATGTACCTGTGTAAAGTGCAATGAACTTATAGTGGGTCTCGGCCCTAGTTCGGATGGTCCCTTTTTCGGAGCAGGAAAATCTGACCATTTCTAGCCCCAATTCGGATGTGTCCGCAGATTTTGTGGGGAGTTGTAAGACTTTTTATTGCCGCGCGGGGAACTGTATTACACCGCAAAATTCCTTATTATCGTGTGCAAGGTCCACGCGTTAACTGCAACCGATTTTTATGATCACCTAAAAATTCGTGCGCTTAGTTGTTGACACTCTCGCTTTTCGTGCAGTGTATACATGTATACACATGCGTGTATACAAGCATTGTTTCGGTGGTATGGCGATGCCGCACGGCGCGATGTTTCCCAGCTCATCTCTCCTAATCATCTATCGTCTCGGTTGAGACGAATTTAAGTATAAATATTCTATAACGGCAACGATATGCCACCAAATGACAACTAAATAGACCGCATGCCTCACTGACGATCTATTGCAGAATGACAACGGGGCAATGTGTTTTTAAAAACTTTAATACCTTGACTGGGTGCCTTCACAATATAAAGAAGACAATAGTTGGAATTAGGATACTGTTCGACACAGCCTTGGATGATTTATTTAGAAATTTCCAAAAATTTTTAACTGGGGCATGAACACATTATATAGAAAAACCTTATTTTATGACATTCTTACGAATATCATTTGTTAAACGATCAAGATAACTTACCAGTAGATATTCTAGGAGAGTTGTGCCCCCACAGAACCCATCTAACCCACCGAACACAACTTTTTGCCAGTGCGCGGGACCAAGGGGCCTTATTTAGTACCACTACTACTAGTAAATAAGTAAACTACTACTGCTAGTACTACTGGCAGTACTAGCAGTAGTACTACTAGTAATAATACTGCTAAACTACCACTACTAATACTACTACTAGTAGTAATTTACTCGATTACTAGTAGTAGTAGTACTATATGCCTCGCCCTGGGCCCGAGCGCCGGCAAAAATAGTGTTCCGTAGGTTAGGTGGCAGAACTGTGGGGGCAGAACTCTCCTAGAATATCTACTCTTACCTGAAGTCGATTCGTTTGGTATTGATGAGATAGAATTCCAAGAAAACCCGTAGCTACCTTTCTCGGTATCGACGACTTTCGACAATCGACTGAGCGGCGTTAGAAAGTACCTAATTGACGACGAGGTCGTAGCACTTACCATATTAGCTTGTGCGTGCATTCGTCATTGACAATACTGTCGAAATTTTTAAGGCACGCCCCTGTCGCGTTATATTGTTACAGTAGTTCCGTTAAGAAGGGGTTTATTGGCTTAGTAGTTTCTTGGAATTCTATCTCACCACATAACAAACGGGCTGTAGTATGGTGTCTCGTGTTGTCGGTTCATGTGCCTCTCCTGTATATCCTCATTATATTCATATTTCAACGTGTTTTACAAAATGCGAATGGTTTATAATAAGGACTCGGCGAATGGGATGGACCGTTGTATCTTCAGAACGGATATCTTATATAATTACGATCGAACATCAGGTAAATCCTTTTCATGGTGTAATTACATTTCGACGTACTGCCCAAGGAAATCATTTATTTTACAAATATGTAGATGTTTATAGATCAGGTTGCGAGATAAATGTTGGTAACGTTTGAAAAGTACAGGGTGCGGCATAATGAAGTCCCACATTTCCAAAGTGAATTGTAGAATAACAGTACAAGTTATGGAAAAAAATCTTTCAATTTACTTAAAGCACGCATAATAACGTCCCCTCGATCAGGGAACAACGGTTGCACAATGGCACGAGAACGACGAGCTGTATGGGCCGTGGCTCCATCCTGTTGAAACCATGATGCGGCCGCATTGTGCTCTTCATGTACAAAGTTGTCCAACATATGACAGTACCGCCATCTTCCTCCAAAAAATAAGGTCCCACGATGCCTACAGAAGATAAAGCAGACCAAACGGTGACTTTGGGGCTATGAAGAGGTCGTTGGTGAAGTAGTCGCGGGTTATCATCAGCCCAGTAGCGACAATTTTGCTTGTTTATTGTTCCAGAAAGATGAAAATGCGCTTCATCGCTAGTCCACAAAATGCCGTTGGGAGGCTCTGTTGTAAGGATCGCATTACAGCAGTCTCTACGTCTTTCTAAATCGTCTGGGCTCAGTTCTTGGGCCATAGAGATATTATAAGGGTGGAATCTAAGGTCAGTGTGCAAAATTCGCCTGAGTGTTCGGTCCGATATTTGAAGGGCCGAGGCATGCTTCCGAGCGGAACGCATTGGAGACTGCTCCATTGACGCTCTGACTGTAATTACGTTTTCAGGTGTTCTTACGGGTCTGGGACGCCTAGCTGGTTTTTTAGGATTTGCAGATCCCGTTCTTCCTAAATTTTCGATCCATTTCAATATCGTTTTCCGAGCAGGAACATTTGCATTTGCATTTAAACCGAAGCGCGTGCGAAATCTCTCTGCGTTGCAGTCACAGACCGAGCGTGGATGTAAAACGCTTCCAGGACGAAGCCTCGGTGCTCACCCGACCACGGCATGTTGACTACTAAAAACTTTATCATCCCTCCGAGCGAATGCGACCTCCCCCACTCCTCTACCTGTGCCACGTCAGTGACCTTGTGGAATATGGGAGTTCATTCTGTCGCACCCTGTATTTGCTGTCCTTTGTAATGGGAAATGTGCAAATAGAACCTGAAAGAGTTGTTAATAATTTAATTATTCACGAGAAATAAAGCGTAATCCTTGTGGAACTAAAAGTAATGCTTGATAAGGGAACTGAGAAATAAAAGAACTTTCTTAAATAGTCTATATTAAACGTCTCCTACTAGAAAGAAATCACAGCAAAATACAATGTTAGTATGCTTGCCGACTTAGATAACTGGCCTAAATTATTTTTGTATCCATGTCTGTCAAGTTTAAGGTTTTCCTGACCCAACGGCTTAAGCATAGTTTTGAGGCTTGCTTATGTGGTTGGGTTATGGCAGTTCGGAAGGTGCATTGACCCTGTTGCTCTGATGTACTCTTTAAGTTAGGACACACCACTACACACTGCTTGGGCCTTACCTTGGGTGTTGAAATATTCATGCATGGTCGGTATATGCCAGTCCAATATGTGGTATACACATGAAGTTCTTCTAATATGCAATCTGCATATAAGTTGTACCGCTTGTGGTCTACAATCTACCCAAATTTATTTCATTTTGAATAAATTTGCGAAAAATTTTTGAGTATAAAAAAAATTAATTTTAATTGGAATACAATTAATTATGGTAGAAATAAGATGCATATTATTTTTTGTTATACATGTCCCTTGAAGTCCCACGTCCCAAGTGTCCCAACAAACTCATGAATATAATTATTGTCGGTAAACAAATTCATCCTATTCCTTAAGTGAACATTTCCAACGAAACGTGATCTAATTGGGGCTGTAAATGTTATATAGGGAGACCATACATTTTCTATAAATTTCTTATTTCGGCATCCAACCGTAATCTCTAAATACCCTGGAAATCCGCATCACTCAACGGATCGACATAGTCTTCTTGGTAGTTAACTGTATGATGCATATAGTTCAGTTGCATTAAATCTCGATTTGCCGGCCATTCGTCTGAGTGGACGACGGAACCTAGCAGCAGCTTTTTGTTGTATGATTGGAATTAAAGTTACTGAGTCCCTACGTTGAGCATGAAAATCAGACCTCTGATGGTGGTTGGTCACCATTTAATATTCGACAACGATTATATTTAGTGTTCTGCAAACCGTGCTTAACCATTTCAATAGGATCAAGATCGGGACCAACTAACTTACCACGAACAGTGTGACTCATGTAGGAATAAAAAAGGAAAGAGAAAGTTATAGTTAACGTTAACATTGGTAAAACTAGGTTTGTAATTTATAATATGTGCACAAATTTCTCGGCACTTGTTGAATCAATTAATCACAGTATTTTGTTATCTTCTCGTACGCATATTTTCTGTTCATGATGTTCTGTTCTAACATGAAAATTCGCTCCAAAATTTTCCATAATCTGTTATTTGTCCTCCCATTTAAATCTATGTAGTGGAAAAATAAATTTCTTTTTCTCACTGATTGTGGTTTCTGGTCAGTATTCACAACCGTGCTCTCATCCTTTCTTGTCTTGCACATTACATAAAAACGGAATAGTCACCTACCAGGTTTATCGGCCGCTGCCGTCGACATTGCGATGTCGAGCACAAAATACAACAGCAAAATACTTAATAAAAGAAACGTAAAGAGACAAACGACAGAGGACAAGTAGAGAAGAGGGATGGAATGAAAGCCTTTAAAATGTCTTATGTAGAGAGCAAGGGATGCCGTACTTCGTACGTATAAAGTAAGTCTAATAAGGGGGTTGAATACAAACAAGCCGTCTTTTCCTAATGCTTTTGATTTTTTTCACATTAACAAATCATGGCTCATGGTCGCATGATGTTCACGTGTCCTCGCGCACTCGCAATTTGCCCCATGTCTCCCATGTATCCCAGTTTTTCAATTCCATTTCTACAAGTCTATAGAGCAATAGCGTACCTGGTATCGTTGGTTAACGAATCATTCGAAGCGAACGGTGAAGATTTCTCCTCCGGCGTTAGATAGAGGGAGGGTACCTTGCCTTCCTCTCTGCGTAACAAACTCGGCTCCTGTCCCGGATTTAATTCCTGCCTGTCGAGGTAGACTTTATTGTAGATTATGTTTTCGTGGAACTCCTCATCGATCGAGTCCTGGCCGTAGATGTTGACATCCAGCGAGGAGTAGTCAAACTTTTCAGCCTCGAACGGAACGAAGATACCCTCGTTCCTTATCGGGGATTTCTGAAAGTACGGCACAAAGTTCCTCTCACAAGCGTCCTCCGCTATGCCCTGTTCGCTGTGAAGGTTATCGTGACTGAGGGAGGTGATCGGCTTCTCGGGGACCACGCCGTCGTCGCCCGTCGATGAAGATGAGGCTGCCGCAACCCTTCTCTGCTCGAGGAGGATCTCGCCGTCAGACATCGTCTTCGTCAACGTCCTCCTCCCGGACGAAGAGATTTGAGGTTTGAAATCGATGAAGATCTCCTTCTTAGATTCTGCTGTCGAGTCTTCGCTCTCGAGGTTCGATAACGAGGACGTCTCACTTTGTTGATTTTGTTCGGCGTTCTGTTCAAGTTGTTGATTCTTCTCTACCAACTGAATATCTTGCTGATAGTCGATGTGATGGTGGTTCCCACTAAAACACAGCGGAGGATCGACGATGAATGGAGACCTCGGAGGTTCATCTGATTGCGTTCTATGCAACGGTTCGTGATGTTCGAAGACTGCCCCCTCCAAATTGTTGTTGTCGAAATTGTTGCTCGCCTCCGAATAAGACTTCATCAGTTTTCTTCCGTTCAGTACGAGACCATTAGTCTGCGCACCTTGCGATACCATCTGCACCTATAGTTAAACACACGCACACGCATACGCACACGCACACACGCGCGCGCGCACACACACACACACACACGCGCACACACACACACACACACACACACACACACACGCGCGCACACACACACACACACACACACACACACACACACACACACACACACACACACACACACACACACACACACACACACACAAAGAGAGAGAGAGAGGTGCGTATTTATTCAAGAATATTCAAAAGTGATACATCGATTGTGTTATGTAATAGTCAATATGAAATGTCTTACCCTATATATCGTCCTCGGACTGAGATTGATATGACTTGGAGGGATAGGCTTCCGTCCCAAACCTATCTCGGTTTGTGTTGCTTGCGTTTTCATCGGCGTCGGTGCTCTTTTGATTTTATCTGCACATACATCGAAGGTATAAGATCTACTGTTCATATTAAATTATGTCGATAAAGTCACCGTTAACTTATCTATGTTAAGATTCTAACCAAACCCATTTTTTGTTGGCAGTTAATTGCTAATACATTAAAAACAATGGCTGTTCCAGCTTTAAGTCATAATTGCTGTCGAACGGAATATATGTCCTGCTCCAACACTATCCCCATCATCCCTTATTTTTAAACTGGCCACCCAAACGTAATCTTTTTCGCCTTCTATGTACTATCCGACGGCTGTTAATTACTAATAAAACATGCAACAAACACCATTCTCAAAATTACGTTTGTTACGAAACCACTGCTTTGGCTACTGCATCTTTTTAAGGTTTTAATAATTGTATACTAATCAAATTAGAAATTATATCTTCCGTCATATTGGAGAAGTGAAATTGCATATAGGCGATGATGGGGATTGACAACGCCTTTTATACCGCTCGCCAGCAATTGATTACGGTTTAATTACAACAAATTTTTCTTTTGACTTTACAAATTTTTCGTGGGTTAAAGTTTAATAAAGGGTCTCTGGGGCTATGCAGGTTGCCAATGTTTGTACGGTACTAGAACCATAAGAAACGTCCACTGAATTATCAGCTCTACTAACAAACTCCACTTCCACGTCCACGTCGTATCCCCTGGGCAATGCAAGGCATACAATAGGTGTGCGTTATGTAACAGACGGAAGAGGGTGGAAAGCGAGCTTCCGGCACCTCAAAACTGAAACTTGCTGCCTAAGGAAATAAAATCCTAGAGAAAATTCTCGTCCCTCAGGTTGGAGGTTAGGAGATCAGGTCAGCAGTCTACCTTATGTAAAAACCAATTAGAGCTCAAAGTATTGGTGATGTGCCTCGGAACAGGACGGATTTTATGGAAATGACCCACGCACGGAAAAGGATTAGAGGATTTAAAAATAAACTTTAAAGGATCGGCACCTGGATAATTAGGTCATTTAATAAGACCAAGAACGTATAGAAGAATTGAAAGATAAGAAAATTGACATATGTGCCATCCAAGAAACAAAGAAAAAAAGATAAAGGAAAAAGAGAATTCGATGACTATATGCTAATATATAGTGGTGTAGAGAGCGATCATAGGGTGAAAGAGACGTCGTTTTCCTTATAAATAAAAAATAAAAAATCCAATAGAAAGCTGCCATTATGTCTCGCAAAGAACAATATGCTTAAAAATAACAATAGACCACAGACCATTAATATAACTAGACCAGTTTGTTTACAAAATAATGTATTGACAAGATCTTAGCACATTCTAAGCATTTTTTTGCGCTGTTGCATGAATGCAAACGAAGAATTCTCGCTTACGATTTGCTTATACATCCAGCCTACTTCGCCTGCGGTTGGTCAGTTGTACGTAAATCTAAAATAATATAGACTTTCGTTATGAGAGGCAACGTGGCAACATCGCGTCATAGTCTGTCACACGCTAACCTAACCAAACCAAAACTAACCGGGAGTAATTTTGATAAAAATAGGAAACATTTAACAATGGTTAATAGGTGCAAGATATGCAACGTTTATAGCGATGCAGGGAAAGCGTCGGGATTTTCTTTTCATAGGTAAATAAGGAGATTTATTAATGAAATTTTTTGAGGTTATGTATCATCTCAGTGGCGTTCTATCAGTGTTATTATTTTAGGTTTCCAGTAGATCCGATTAAAAGAAATATTTGGATTTCTGTTTTGGGACTTAGAGAAAATGATAACATAACAAAATCGTCCTATATTTGCTCAAAACATTTCAGTAAAGATGATTTTGTGTCTAAAATAGGTGCAACCGACAATGCTAGATATTTAAAGAGAGATGCTGTTTCATTGCCGATGCATCAAGTTTTTGAACCTAAAAGTACTACAAGGTAATTAATTTCTACCCTGTAACTGTGTTTAAGAGAAATGTCAAATTTATGAATTTGTCAAAATTCGAAGCGAGACATTTTTTGAATTTAAATTTCAATCTTTTCAATGTAAATTTCAACAAAAATATTATACTAGTTACTGTGAGAAACAATTATTTCTTAAGATATGAGAAAAAATAGTAATTTTATTAACCATTATTAACCATTTTATTAAACAGTAAACAACTTTGAGGAGTTATATCTCAGAAGCTAAAGAGCAAAATAGCAACTTATTATGAATAAAAAGAAGCGTCTTTCCGAGTACTTTCCTGCTGTTTTCAGAAATTCATTTAACAAAAAATTCGCCGAGATAATCTATTTGTTTATAAGCAAAATAAAAACGACACCAACTTTAAACAATGACTGTATCCGTTCTAATAAATATTTTTTAATTCTGACAAAAGTACATGAAAGCTTCTTCCCTCTTATACGGAGCTTTTCTATCGAAACGCTTGGTGGGAAACCAACAAGAGCAAAAGAGAAACCAGCAGTAGTTCGTTAGCAAGACAGAGAGGGAAGTTTTGCAACGTTGCCGGCCGAGCACGTAGTCCAAGTCAACGCGTATTGCGGTCGCGAATCGCTTTACACTTTCGTATGTGTGCGGTACAGTGTGCGGAGCGGATGACTGTAATGTTTCGCGAGCTAGCAACATCGCAAAAGGTCGTTCTCTGTTCAGCTAACGAGAAATATATGGCCTTTCCTTCGCTCTCATGCTTATTCCATCCTGCGACTCTTTAGAAAGGCCTATATGACCGCTAGTTTTATTAAAATCGAATAGTGGAAAAAAATTTAAACAATTTTGAAAATTTTCAATATTTTCCGATTTTTCTGGATTGCAAAATTATTGTGCAAACTCTAATAATCCGATCGAAACGAAATTTACTCGATTCTTTTATTATAACTTGAGGATTTTGTACCTGTGATATGGAAGTCCTAACTACATTTTAAAGTGCCTAAAATAATAAGTTAAAATCACATTTTTTTTGGCCGATTTTTTGTTGTTTATTACTATTTGGCAAAACCGCTAATAAATTTTTGAATTTATAACCTTTGCCATTTTATGTAAAAATAGATTCTGCAACTTTTTCCTCTCTTCAACTTTCTTCTAAATTCAATAATTAAAAAGTTAGAAGCAAAACAATTCGGGAAAAAACGCGTTTTTTAATTTCTTTTTAAATTGTTGAATTTTTAACAATGTTCCCGACCGATGCACTTTGGAGGATAAGTCAATCCTTATTCTAGACGTTATTCCCGAGGTATTCATGTAAAAACATTGCGGTTACCTCTTATGCCAATCTAAAGCAAATTTCTGACAGTTGGGTCTTGGACTATACTTATTGTATGCATTATTACTGTCATGATGATTTTGATAATCTACGTCCTTCTTTATCATTTGTCACTTATTTCGCACCTTTGTTACCTAGCATGTAAAGGCCTTGCATTGGGGCATTGCCCGTTGATCTAAATAATAAATAAATTATTTTCTTAATTTTGTTTCCTTTTTGTCCCTTATTATTGATACGCCTATGGATAGCTACTTTGTACGCTGTCAAAATTCGTCAAAGGCGGCCATATTTTCTTCCCCCTTTACACCGCGCCTATCGGCTATGTTGGCATGTAAACAAAGATCAGTTTCTAATGGGAACACCGGGTCTAGTTATATTAATGGTCTGTGCAATAGACCATCGAAAGCTAAATATTGTCTCTATTTACTGTCCTGAAGATTGCAAACCAAGGGACGAAAGAGAATCCTTCTTTGAGACGTTACAGGACACAGTAGATTTACTACCCCGGGACGAGATACTAATACTTTGAGGAGACTTCAACGTATATATTAGCAATGAAGTAATCCCTGGCATAAAACAACGTTTCAACGAAGGACACCTTTATAACAATTGAGAACTTATAAAAAAAGTTTCTTTCTTATAACGAATTCCGAATAAATAAAACGTATTTTAGACACGAAGATCAATATTAATACACTTTTCAAAATTCTAGTGGCCAAAAATCTATGATCGATTTTATTGTCCAATAGAAAAATTCACCCGGCACAAATAATCGTTGTGAGGATATTAAATTGGGCAAATGTAGGTAGTGAACTAAAATAAATAATGAACTAAAAAACTAAATATCACATTTTATGGAGCGAGTCAACTCGAAACTATATAAATATAGATTAAAGGAGAAAATTGACTTAAACATATTTGACAGCGAAGAGACATAAAAATAAGCTGGCAAAAAATGAAACAAATATAGAAAACGCAACAAAAGAAGCCCTACAAAAACGACCAGGTGCAATAAATCACAATAGTGGTAACAACCGAATACCATGGTTTCGCCAAGAAATAAAAGATAAATGTAAGGAAAAACGAGAGGCATATTTAAACTACAGAACCCTTAATATCCTAGAAGCCTACAAATCAATCCGAAATGAAATAAACCTGTTAGTAAGGTCTATTAAAAACGAGTACTGGGAATAAGTTCTCCACAAATATATAGGGCGATTTTTACGGAACACAAAAACACATAAGGAGATTAATAAAACAACAACGTAGAGAAACACCGGAATTGACTGAAAATACACAAATCACAAAAGAAGAACGGAAAAGGCATTTAAAAGAACTATTCAAAAGGAATAATTAACACAGAAATATTAACGTACCAGAGATCAGGCAAGATATACGATTTGAACATACGAAAAAGTGAAAGAAGCTGTGAAGACGTTAAGAAACAAAAAATCACTAGGACGATATGGAATTCTAAATCAACTAATAAAATATGGCGGTTAGAGATTAACACAAGAACTAACAATTCTTATTCAAAATATCCTACTGTAATGCGAGAAGTAAACAAAGCGACACATGTTTACTCCTTCAAAAGAATTACTGCGACGCTGTAAAAGACAGCTGCATGAATTCTCCGGGATTGTTGTTTACGGAAAGTAAATTGGTGACCTTATGAACATTTCCTGCGTAGGCGTTCTAGAAGGTACGAGAAGCATCTCGATTATGGTTGGGGTGTATATATAAGGGGGCTTGTGATCGGGGGAGTTAGTTAGAAGTAGAGAAGCAGACGTGAACGCGACATACGATGCGAAAGCGGAGCAGTACAAATAAATTATGTAGTGTATAGTCTAGTGAACAAGTAGTTAAGTGTGTTAAATAAATTAGTGTTCAATTAATGTAAATAAATTATAAAATAAATGTTACATTGGTGTCAGAAGCGGGATCATGAAGAAGTTACGCGAATTAAAAGTGGCCGAGTTAAAAAAAGAACTCGAGGAACGGGAATTGGAAACAGGAGGGAGGAAGACCGAACTCCAGGACCGACTCTCGGCATTTTTGAAAGAAAATGGCCAGGACCCGGAAGTTTTCGAGTTCGAAGACGATGACATCACGAAGCAAATCGCCGCCCAGAGGGAAGACATCACTGCTCAAATTGCTGCCCAGAGGGAAGAAATCGCCGCCCAGAGGGAAGAAAGCGCCGCCCAGAAGGAAGACATCACTGCTCAAATCGCCGCCCAGAGGGAAGACATCACTGCTCAAATCGCTGCCCAGAGGGAAGAAATCGCCGCCCAGAGAGAAGAAAGCGCCGCCCAGAGGGAAGACATCGCTGCTCAAAGCGCCGCCCAGACGGAAGACATCACTGCTCAAATCGCTGCCCAGAGGGAAGACATCACTGCTCAAATCGCTGCCCAGAGGGAAAAAATCGCCGCCCAGAGGGAAGAGATAACCGACCAGATTGAGGCTCAGCGTAAGGAGATTGAAGAGAGGATCAAACAGTTGGAAGAGCGGCTAGAACAACTCAGTAGCGGCGAGGGGAAAGAAGACGAAATTGAACAGAAGACGAAGCAGTTGGAAGAACGACTAAAGCGAGTCAGTAGCGGCGAGACGAAGGAAGAAATAAAGGCGGACGTTCAACAGAACTCGATATCCACCAATCGAGTGACGCCCCCAACGTTCGATGGAAAAATTCCGTGGGCCAGCTACAAGAAGCAGTTTGAGGCAGCAGCGGAGGCTAATGCTTGGTCCCCTCACGAGAAAGCTATTTCCCTTACGGTAGCCTTACGTGGAGAGGCGTTGGAAGTTCTTCAGACGCTATCCACCGAGGAAGCCGGAAATTACAAGGAGCTGCTGAGGCGACTGGAAATGCGGTTCTGGAGCAAGTCCATCAATCCCAGATGTCCAATCGCCGTCAGAGATCGAACGAGACCCTGCAGGAGTTCGACGGACGTAGCCAGACTAGTGAGGTTGGCGTATCCCACGGCACAGGAACAGATGATGGAGTGCCTCGCAGTGCAGACGTTCGTGAGCGGGCTGCGGGACCAGGAACTGCAGAGGGCCCTGAGACTAGCTCGACCGAAAACATTAATAGACGCGCTCGCCATCGCACTGGAGCATGATGCAGCCATGGAAGCCTCCCGCGGTCACGGCCGTGTTCGAGCGGTTACAGAGGAAGTAGACACTGAGAAACTCGTGGAAAGGGTCCTACAGCAGATCATGGAGGTGCTGTCGGCGAAGAAGAAGGTATTTCGCTGTTGGAACTGTGGCAAAGTAGGCCATGTGAAGAGTTCTTGCAAGCGGCCCAGAACAGCGACGCCGGCAAAGGCCCAGGAAAACTAATGCGGGTCGATAAGAAAGGGGGAACGTCGACCCGTAGCAGTGGAAACCCCCGGGCCAGTATAGCCTCGTTTTCCCACCAATTGGGGAGCGCGTACGTCGATGGCACTATCGACGGGAGATCCCACGCCATGCTTGTGGACACGGGAGCTACGAAGACGATCGTACGCTCGGCAGTTGTGAGGGACCGTAGGAAGATTAAGCCAAGTAGGTGGCAATTTAGAACTGCCATTGGGGAGAAGGCAGTAATACACGGTGAAGCGACGGTTAGCATGACGTTGGGACGAGTAAAGTTTGACCATCCTGTTCTCATAGCCGAAATTGAAGAAGACGTCATACTGGGGATGGACGTTATGAGGAATCATGGATTCCAGTTGGATTTCGGACACCGAGTGTTGAGGATCGGTCAAGAAGAATTACTGCTACACAATCGTGACAACTTTGTGTTAGAAGTAATAATGGCAGAAGATGTGATTCTCCCGGAACGAAGCGAAACGATCACCTCTACCTGTCTGAGGGGTGTTGTGGAAGAGGGAATTCCAGCCGTGATCGAACCAGAAAACGATGACAATCGACTGGCTCGGGGGGTACTGGTAGGAAAGGCGCTCGTTACTCTCTCAAGTGAAGTGCCTGTGCGACTACTTAACATCAATCAGTACCCGGTTACCATCAAGAAGGGTACGAAGCTGGGCACGTGTAAAGCCGCTTCGGCCATCGTAAGGGGCGTTAGTGAGGAAGAAAGGTCCAGACACACTCCGCAGGACTTGAAACAAATTCTTTTCCAGACCAGTGCGTTTCTCTCGCCCACACAGAAACAAAAGGCCCACGAATTAATAAATAAGTACCAGGACATATTTACCACCGAGAATGGAAAGCTGGGAGAAACCAAGGTCGTGACACATCAAATTGACAAGGGCGAGACACGACCGATTCGACAAACAGCAAGACGACTACCCTTGGCCAAACGGGAGGAAGCCGAGAAAATCATCAAGGATCTAGAGCGGGACGGGGTCATCGAGCCGTCAAGCAGTCCATGGGCCTCGCCGGTAGTACTGGTGAAGAAAAAGGATGGGACTACTCGATTCTGTGTAGACTACCGGCAGGTGAACAGTGTCACCAAAAAGGACAGCTACCCGCTACCACGTATCGACGACACACTCGATACCCTTGCTGGATCCACGATATTTTCGACCTTGGATTTAAAAAGCGGCTATTGGCAAGTCGAAATGGACCCTGCCGATAAGGAAAAGACGGCATTTACCTTCGGTAACGGCCTGTGGCATTTTACAGTCATGCCATTCGGACTTTATAATGCCCCAGCGACGTTTGAGAGGCTGATGGAGAGCGTGCTAATGGGTTTGACGTGGAAAACGTGCCTAGTCTATTTGGACGATCTCATCGTGATGGGCAAGACCTTCGAAGGACATCTGAAAAACTTAGAGGACGTCTTCCAGAGACTGCGAGGTGAGGGGCTGAAACTGAACCTGAAGTAATGTCAGCTCTTCAGAAGGAAGGTCTCTTACTTAGGGCACGTAGTGAGCAGAGAGGGCGTCGCCGTTGATCCGGACAAGACACGTACGGTGAAGGAGTGGCCAATACCGGTAGATAAACACCAGTTGAGGAGTTTTCTGGGCCTCTGCACGTACTACCGACGCTATGTCCGGATGTTCTCCGACGTCGCTAAACCGTTGACAAGGCTCACGGAAGAAGGACGAAACTTCTGTTGGGATGAGGAATGCCAGTCTGCCTTCGACGAGCTGAAGAGGAAGTTGACCAGTGCTCCAGTGCTGAGTTTTCCTCTGCCAGAAGGACAGTTCATCCTGGACACCGACGCGAGCAATGTGGGAATTGGAAGTGTTCTGTCGCAGCGTCAGGAGGAACAAGAACGTGTCCTTGGATACTTCAGCAAGGTACTCTCCAAACCAGAAAAGAATTACTGCGTCACCCGACGTGAATTATTGGCCATCGTCAAGTCCATCGAGCACTTCCATAAATATTTGTGTGGAAGGAGGTTTTTGATCCGGACCGATAATGCTGCTCTTAAATGGCTCCTCCAGTTTAAGAATCCCGAAGGACAGATCGCTCGCTGGATCGAGAGGCTCCAGGAGTATGACTTTGTTATAGAACATCGGCCAGAACAGAGTCATGGAAACGCAGACGCACTCTCGAGAAGACCATGCCCTGATGAATGTCCTCATTGTCATAGAGCTGAGGAAAAGTCCGAGAAAGTCTACCGAACGACCGTGGTCGCCGAGGAATGGACACCATCCTCGTTACGACAAGAGCAAGAAAAAGAGCCGGTTTTCAAAGAAATCCTGCTTTGGAAGGAGGGAGGAGAGCGTCCTGAGTGGCAAAAGGTATCACCTGGCTCGCCAAAACTCAAGAGCTATTGGGCACAGTGGGACTCGTTAGTGGTTGAGGATGGACTACTTAAACGCGTACTGGAGAGCCAAGACGGGACGGAGGAAAGACGGCAGTTGGTAATTCCCTCCAGTAAAATCCCGGAGGTCTTGCGGCACCTTCACGACGAATCGTCTGGTGGACATTTAGGGATCAAGAAAACCCTGCAGAAAGTACGAGAGCGATTCTACTGGATCAATTGTTCAGACGACGTGAAGGACTGGTGCAAGAAATGTACTACATGTTTCGCAAGTAATGGGCCACAAAGACGACCGAAAGCTCCCATGAAACAATATAACGTCGGGAGCCCCTTCGAAAGGATCGCTATTGATATAGCAGGACCCTTCCCTGAGACCGAAAAGGGGAATAAATACATCCTGGTCGTAATGGACTATTTTACGAAGTGGGTAGAAGCGTACGCTCTCCCTAATCAGGAGGCAGAAACAGTGGCCGATGTGCTCGTGAAGGAGCTGATCTGCCGGTTTGGAGTACCCATGGAATTACACTCGGATCAAGGAAGAAACTTTGAGAGTGGCCTATTCCGGAGGATATGTGAGAAGTTTGGGGTACGAAAAACAAGAACCACGGCCCTTCACCCTCAGTCTGACGGCATGGTAGAACGGATGAATCGCACCCTCAACCGCTATCTGGCGAAAATGGTCTCGTCACATCAACGAGACTGGGACGAACACGTGCCGTTCTTCCTGATGGCCTACCGCTCGGCCGTTCATGAGTCGACAGGACACTCTCCAGTCAAAGTCCTGTTCGGGCGAGAACTTAAACTGCCCTGTGATCTAATCTTTGGCGCTAGACCGGACGAGGACGTTTCGGGGGAAGATTACGTTTCCCGGATGCGGCAAAGGATGAACGAAATTCACGATCAAGTCCGGTACCAACTAAATATCGCCAGTGATCGCATCAAAGAGCGTTACGACATCAACGCTGAAGAGGGTGGCTACCAAATGGGAGATCGAGTTTGGCTGTACAACCCACAGAAGAAACGTGGTTTGTCCCCTAAGTTACAGACCAATAGGGAAGGTCCCTATGTTGTGAAGAAACGAATTGATGACATGGTCTACCGGGTAAGCAAACTACCAAACGGCAAGCCGAGAGTGGTGCACTTTAATCGGTTGGCACCCTATGAGGGGTCGCACGATGAGGCGGAGGTTCCCCGAGTAAGAAACACATTGGCGCAGGAGAACGAACTTTCGTTCGAAGAATTTATGAGTGCCTACGGGGGTACCGGAAAACACGGTATGGGGTAACCTGTGAAAAACAACAGGATTTGTTCAGCGTACCTGAAGAATACTCGTTGGCCCATTGTGTGTCCGCCGACCTGGTAATGTCACGAGGTATCGCCATGGTTTTCAAGAAGAAGTACGGGCGCATGGAACAACTCAGAGCGCAATTCTCGGAAATTGGGAAGGTTCTGGAACTACGTGACAACGTAAGACACATCTTTTATCTGGTTATGAAGGAGATCGGGTCCCTTAAACCATGTTATCACAATGTATGGCGAACCTTGCATAGGCTACGAGACCGACTGCTGGAGCTCGACATCAGGAAGCTAGCTGTCCCCAAGTTAGGTGCTGGACGAGATCAGCTGGACTGGAGGGTTGTCCGGAATATGCTGGAAGTAGTGTTGAAGAATACCGGAGTGGAAGTTTTAGTCTGCTGTTTTGGGCCTGCACCATGTCGACTCGGGAAGACGGTCCCCTGTTATTTTGACGCCACGTCTCGCTGTAAGCGGGGGGCTAACTGCAGGTTCCTGCATGGGCCTACCAGGGATACGTTCCGAGACGAAACGTCTCTAAGGCGGGGGCAGTGTAATGCGAGAAGTAAACAAAGCGACATATGTTTAGTTCTTCAAAAGAATTACTGCGACACTGTAAAAGACAGCTGCATGAATTCTCCGAGATTGTTGTTTACGGAAAGTAAATTGGTGACCTTATGAACATTTCCTGCGTAGGCGTTCTAGAAGGTACGAGAAGCATCTCGATTGTGGTTGGGGTGTATATATAAGGGGGCTTGTGATCGGGGGAGTTAGTTAGAAGTAGAGAAGCAGACGTGAACGCGACATACGATGCGAAAGCGGAGCAGTACAAATAAATTATGTAGTGTCTAGTCTAGTGAACAAGTAGTTAAGTGTGTTAAATAAATTAGTGTTCAATTAAGGCAAATAAATTATAAAATAAACGTTACACTACTATTATGTTAAATACCTGATGCTTGGAAAATCAGTATAATGATTCTCATGTTTAAGAAGGGTGATAGAAGGGAACCAAACAAATATCGAAGTATACATTTATTAAACACAGCACTGAAACAAACAACGAAAGTCAAAACAAACAAGATTAATACACTTACTTCATTCGCTGACGAATAACAAGGATTCTGATCTGGAAGATCGTATACTGATGCAGTATTCATCCTACATCAAGTGGTTGAGAAGAGTATCAAGTAAAACAAACCCGCCTATCTGTGTTTCATATACCTTAAAAAGCATTTGGCCGTATCATGTTTCAAGAGTTAACGCACCTGTTATATAGTAGTTATATATATATATAAATGTTACATAATACCAGTCAATAAAATATAGGCAATAGAAATGCCATAGAAGGAATATAACCGGCGACGAAGAAATCCGCATAATGTGTTTTTCAGACGATGCAGTGCTTTTCGCACAAAATGAAGATGATCTTCAGAGACTCACACATTTTTTTTATTAACAATTTTACTAACAATTAGAACGAGGTAGGCATGCACTTTCCTAAAATAATGAAAATGCATTTCGATGCAATGTAAAAACTAAGTTTTGTTTTTAAATGACAGGTATTTCATAAAATAAAATTGCAGAGGGGGATTCTAAACATCTTGTTAAATTGCAAGATTTGGAATTGGACGTACTGCAGAAAATTTTATCAGCCAAAGTGGTTGATACAAAATGTGGAAGAAGTGTGCTTTTAGTATTAATTGAATCACAACTATTTCTTCCGAAACGGGCGACGGAGTAGTTTGAACCATATCTAAAGATTTTAAAATGGGATTTAATCTGCTCCGTTATCCTTTAAAGGCAAAGAGCGAATCTGAAAGGAGAATCCACTAATTCAATTTAGTATTGTGGTGTGTGTGTGTGTGTGTGTGTGTGTGTGTGTGTGTGTGTGTGTGTGTGTGTGTGTGTGTGTGTGTGTGTGTGTGTGTGTGTGTGTGTGTGTGTGTGTGTGTGTGTGTGTGTGTGTGTGTGTGTGTGTGTGTGTGTGTGTGTGTGTGTGTGTGTGTGTGTGTGTGTGTGTGTGTGTGTGTGTGTGTGTGTGTGTGTGTGTGTGTGTGTGTGTGTGTGTGTGTGTGTGTGTGTGTGTGTGTGTGTGTGTGTGTGTGTGTGTGTGTGTGTGTGTGTGTGTGTGTGTGTGTGTGTGTGTGTGTGTGTGTGTGTGTGTGTGTGTGTGTGTGTGTGTGTGTGTGTGTGTGTGTGTGTGTGTGTGTGTGTGTGTGTGTGTGTGTGTGTGTGTGTGTGTGTGTGTGTGTGTGTGTGTGTGTGTGTGTGTGTGTGTGTGTGTGTGTGTGTGTGTGTGTGTGTGTGTGTGTGTGTGTGTGTGTGTGTGTGTGTGTGTGTGTGTGTGTGTGTGTGTGTGTGTGTGTGTGTGTGTGTGTGTGTGTGTGTGTGTGTGTGTGTGTGTGTGTGTGTGTGTGTGTGTGTGTGTGTGTGTGTGTGTGTGTGTGTGTGTGTGTGTGTGTGTGTGTGTGTGTGTGTGTGTGTGTGTGTGTGTGTGTGTGTGTGTGTGTGTGTGTGTGTGTGTGTGTGTGTGTGTGTGTGTGTGTGTGTGTGTGTGTGTGTGTGTGTGTGTGTGTGTGTGTGTGTGTGTGTGTGTGTGTGTGTGTGTGTGTGTGTGTGTGTGTGTGTGTGTGTGTGTGTGTGTGTGTGTGTGTGTGTGTGTGTGTGTGTGTGTGTGTGTGTGTGTGTGTGTGTGTGTGTGTGTGTGTGTGTGTGTGTGTGTGTGTGTGTGTGTGTGTGTGTGTGTGTGTGTGTGTGTGTGTGTGTGTGTGTGTGTGTGTGTGTGTGTGTGTGTGTGTGTGTGTGTGTGTGTGTGTGTGTGTGTGTGTGTGTGTGTGTGTGTGTGTGTGTGTGTGTGTGTGTGTGTGTGTGTGTGTGTGTGTGTGTGTGTGTGTGTGTGTGTGTGTGTGTGTGTGTGTGTGTGTGTGTGTGTGTGTGTGTGTGTGTGTGTGTGTGTGTGTGTGTGTGTGTGTGTGTGTGTGTGTGTGTGTGTGTGTGTGTGTGTGTGTGTGTGTGTGTGTGTGTGTGTGTGTGTGTGTGTGTGTGTGTGTGTGTGTGTGTGTGTGTGTGTGTGTGTGTGTGTGTGTGTGTGTGTGTGTGTGTGTGTGTGTGTGTGTGTGTGTGTGTGTGTGTGTGTGTGTGTGTGTGTGTGTGTGTGTGTGTGTGTGTGTGTGTGTGTGTGTGTGTGTGTGTGTGTGTGTGTGTGTGTGTGTGTGTGTGTGTGTGTGTGTGTGTGTGTGTGTGTGTGTGTGTGTGTGTGTGTGTGTGTGTGTGTGTGTGTGTGTGTGTGTGTGTGTGTGTGTGTGTGTGTGTGTGTGTGTGTGTGTGTGTGTGTGTGTGTGTGTGTGTGTGTGTGTGTGTGTGTGTGTGTGTGTGTGTGTGTGTGTGTGTGTGTGTGTGTGTGTGTGTGTGTGTGTGTGTGTGTGTGTGTGTGTGTGTGTGTGTGTGTGTGTGTGTGTGTGTGTGTGTGTGTGTGTGTGTGTGTGTGTGTGTGTGTGTGTGTGTGTGTGTGTGTGTGTGTGTGTGTGTGTGTGTGTGTGTGTGTGTGTGTGTGTGTGTGTGTGTGTGTGTGTGTGTGTGTGTGTGTGTGTGTGTGTGTGTGTGTGTGTGTGTGTGTGTGTGTGTGTGTGTGTGTGTGTGTGTGTGTGTGTGTGTGTGTGTGTGTGTGTGTGTGTGTGTGTGTGTGTGTGTGTGTGTGTGTGTGTGTGTGTGTGTGTGTGTGTGTGTGTGTGTGTGTGTGTGTGTGTGTGTGTGTGTGTGTGTGTGTGTGTGTGTGTGTGTGTGTGTGTGTGTGTGTGTGTGTGTGTGTGTGTGTGTGTGTGTGTGTGTGTGTGTGTGTGTGTGTGTGTGTGTGTGTGTGTGTGTGTGTGTGTGTGTGTGTGTGTGTGTGTGTGTGTGTGTGTGTGTGTGTGTGTGTGTGTGTGTGTGTGTGTGTGTGTGTGTGTGTGTGTGTGTGTGTGTGTGTGTGTGTGTGTGTGTGTGTGTGTGTGTGTGTGTGTGTGTGTGTGTGTGTGTGTGTGTGTGTGTGTGTGTGTGTGTGTGTGTGTGTCAGAACGGTATCGTATTGTCCAGCGTGAGCTGATTCGATCTGTATCTATTTCATCATTTTGTGTATGGGGGTGCCAGAAATCTGAATGAGGCATGTTCAGGTTTTGTCATATTTGTGGATACCGAAAAGTCGCTGCGTGAAGCGCTCCCTGGCGGTGTGTAAAATTGTTTGTAAAAAAGCATTTGTGGCAACTTGCATTTTTATGTGTATAATCCGACCTTGACATACGTATTTTAAAAACCGGACGGAAATATTTTGTTGAAATAATTTGTGTCGAGTTTGCTTCGCCTGAAATGCCCACTAGCAAGCGTTAAATTATGAGGAGTCATATTTTTGACAAATATTTGGGGTGGTACATATTTATATTTGTGTTTAGAGATTATTTCAGGTTGATAATGAAAAATAAATAATTAAAAATTTCGAATGTACGTGCCAATTAAAATGTTGGTTTCGTATAATTTAGGCATTGATTCGACCTGTAAATCTATAGATAATACTCGAATATATTTAAAAAAAATCTATTGAACGACCGCAAAATAGAAGAACAACCAATATATTTTTACGCCGTATAAGTTCACTCTTCAAAGAAAATTAATTAAGTTTAATCTTCAGTTTTCAGATTTCCTAAATTAGCTAAGACATAAATTGTTCGCGTAGACAATGATTCGAAAAACCTCTTTAAGAGAATTAAAAAAAATTAACTTAATTCTCAGGACTAGAGAACTGAAACCAGTCCAAATTCTAGATTGTAGATGATTCTAGATGAATTGTCAAGGGAACTCTGAAAAGAAATTTGTAAGCTAAATGTGAAATGCCGTTTTCAACGTAAAGCAATACAAAAACTATATTATGTTAGTGCATAACATATTTTTCAATTCGATTGCGATAGAAAAAGGACTGTTTGAATGGGTAACATCAAACCAACAGGAATTACAAATCGTAGGGTCTTTTACAAGTTATCTGGGTAATGGAAAGATTTTCTGTGTCGAAGATCAGCAAACTAGAAAATATGTGTGACGACGTGCACAAAATGCGCAAAATATATTTACCCTAGGCATACCACAAGTGAAAAAAAATATTGCAAGAAAATGCCCACATTTATAAATAAAAAAAATGTTTTTTATTTGAGGTATATATTTTCTATTTTTTTTGTGTTATGAGAAATAAAACTTAAAAACTTAATATATTCTTCAAATGTCATAGTAACTAAGCAATATAAGAAAAAATGAGGCTGAATAGAAACTAAAATTTTGGGATCATTAGCAAAGCCCCCCCCCCCCATCCAGGTTCTCGTAGTATACGCACAATGCGCGTTACACATGCGACTCTGAATTATTGTGAGTTAGAACTTATTTTGTGATTTTTTACAATTTAAACTGTTTAAATTACCGCTAGAACTAGTTCTTTTCACAAGAAAACCCTGGGATGATAAATTAGCAGTGTGAAACTTTTTTCTTTCTTGAATGGTGACTGCAGAGTCAAACTGAAGTTGTACAGAAACCCTTTCCTTTAAACTACGGTTATTACTAAGAGGATAATATTATGTACGATAATTAGAGAAATTCATCTTCACGCAAAGTTTCACGGAAAAGAAAATGGTTTTGGTCTAAATCTCAGTTGTTTAGCAACACTGTACTAATACACAATACTAATGGGTTAAATCATCTTTGACTCGAACAGCCCTTTACTGCTCCAAAGCAAATATTCAGCGGTAGAGCGTATTTTCTGCAACTCGTTTTGTGTCTGCAGTCAACATTTCAAGAACCAAAGTTCCAGGCCATTGTTCCAACAACCGAAATTCATTTTGAAAAAAGGAACTGTGTAGTTCTATCGGTAGTCCAAATTATAAAGTTGTAAACATTATAAATTGAATCCTTCCTTCTGTCAACAGATTTTCAATTTAATATTATTTCATGCAAATCTTAATACTGATATTTTTAATAGGCAGGTACAAAGAATGGATTGGAGTAAGCATGTCGTTTGTATATTAAGTGCTCTGTTTTCGAAACGTATGCAGATCGCATTTTAATACTTTTATTGTAATATCTGTAACCGTATCTTGAATTTATGATATTTAAAATAAGGGTCATTCAGTCATTAATAATTGCAGAGCCTTTTTTTTATTCACTTTATAGGTTTTAAAATCACGGGTGTGAAAATAGCCACATCCACAAATCCTGTCGTACGGTAAAGTTGGTACAATTTTTTAGTCTCAAAATTTGTGCAAAATAGGAGAATGTTCTCGGGGAGCTAGATGAATTATGAAGTGAAGTGTTCTTGACAAACCCCAATACAAAAATAATCTTGATCAAACTGCCGACGTTTCGTTCAGTGTTCTGAACATAATCATGGCGCTGAAACTATGAATATGTTAAGTATTTCTTATACAACCAAAAAAATATCACTTACATGTCATCAAGATCAAATTTGACATGTTTGACATTTCATACTGTATATCAATTGTTTAAAAGGCCATTATAAATAATAGAAACCTATAAAATTGTGAACGCTAAATATTGTCAAAAATGTGTCAAAAGGTGATGGATAAAATTTGTATACATATTTGTTTTGAAAATGTGATAGTTTTCATATGTTCATTTATTTGAATAATTTGTAATATGCTTGGGCAAAGTTATGAAAATCTTGTTGTCTGTTTACAATATTATCAGATATTTTAATATGTACTGCCTCTTTGAATAATCTTTCAAACCAATTAGATTCACGCTCTAATATCGAAACATTTTCAAAATCGAAGTTGTGATTGTTTTCTATGGCATGTTCCACTAAACCGGAATGTGTTGAATTATTTTTAGTGATATTCAATTGATGTTGTTGTAATCTCTTTTTTATGTATTGTTGTGTTTCTCCAATATATACCTTAGGAGGGTTACAATCAGAACATGTGATCTGATATACTACGCAACTCTGGTTTTTTATAGGTGTTGGGTCTTTAATTTTGGAGAAAATAAGATTATTGAAAGAAGACAATGAATACCAAGCTCGATATATGTTTAGGGAGTTCAGGGTTTTGAAAGTGAAATTTTCTATGTTGTTATGGTACGGGAGTCTTATAAAAAGTTTATCTTTTGTTATTTGTGTTGTGTTTTGTGGAGAAGTTAGGATATTGATATTATTATTATTAAGACTGTTTGTTAATTGATCTATTCTTTTATGTATGTTGTGTAATATAAATTTTATGGGATACATGTTCTTAACAAAAGTTTCTATTATGAATTTAATGTTTTGTGTTCTGAAAGATTCGTGAGAGAGTAGAATTGCCCTGTCGACCAAGTTAATAATGGTGGCTCTTTTGTACCTCGTGGGTTGGAAAGAAAGGAAGTTTAGATATCTTCTTTAGAAACGTCGGCAGTTTGATCAAGATTATTTTTGTATTGGGGTTTGTCAAGAACACTTCACTTCATAATTTGTGCAAAATACGCCCCCAAAATACAGTTTATTACTAAAGAAATGTATCCAATACGACTTACCACCCTAGCTTTCGTTTGGGGGTTGATATATGGGGTAAATTAACAATAAATCAAAAGAAATGATATTTTTAACACCCGCACCAATTTTTACACAGAAAATTTTTATCGGAAAATATTCATTTATTAAAAAGTATCCCCCTGAAGCAGTTTCAAGTCAAGAATCCTGAGATTCAATAGTCATTCGGAGGTTCATAAGTTAACATATGGAAAAAAATATTTAAATATCTAAACCAATCTTAACATCGAAATTTTTTATCTGGAAATGTTGCTTTATGCATAAAATATCCCCCAGAAACTGTTTCAAATCGAAAATCAGGGTATGTAATAGTCAACAAGAGGTTCATAAATCACTTAATAAGAAATTTCGAACTCTTACGTATGGCAATGTTTTAAGTCTAAACCCATTTTTACATCGAATATTTTTATATGCAAATATTTCATGATACATCAACTACCCCCTGGGACAGTTTCAAGTCAAAAGTCAGGAGATGCAATAGTTTAAATACTTAAATAATTTTTTCCACACATGAAAGTACGAAATTTCGAGGTAAGTCTCATATGAACCTCCGAATGACCATTGCATCCCCTGATTTTCGACTTGGAAGTATCTCATAGCAGTAGTCTATGTATAAGAAAATATTTTCAGATGTAAAAATTGGGTTAGATAGTTTAATAATTTTTTCCATACTTGAGAATATGAAATTTAGAGGTAAGCCCCAAATGAAGCCCCAAATGACCAATGCAATCCCTGATTTTCGACTTAAAACTCTATCAGGGGATAATATATTCATAAAGCAATATTTCCATATAAAAACTTTTGATGTAAAAATTGGTTTAAATACCAAATTTATTTTTTCCATACACAAGAATAAGAAATTTCGAAGTATGTCTCATTTGAACCCCAGAATAACCATTGCATCCCCTGATTTTCTACTTGAAACTGCCTCAGGGGGGTAGCATGTGTATAAAGCAATGTTTCCAAATAAAAGTTTCTCATGTGAAAATTGGTTTAGATACCCAATTCAGTTTTTCCATACCTAAGAGAACGAAATTTCGAAGTAAGTCTCGTATGAACCCCCGAATGATAATTGCATCCCCTGATTTTCGACTTGAAACGGTTTCATGAGGATAGTTTATGCATAAGCGAATATTTTCGTCAGAGCGGTACTCTAGTGCATAAGGAAATATTTCTAGATAACAACTTTCGATGTAAAAATTGGTTTAGATAGTTTAATATTTTTTTTTATTGGTACGCTATTTTGCCTATTTAAACCATGCTTTGGCGTGCGTAAATCGGGCTTTATCGCACGCGCGTGTTTTAAAGTCGCCATGGAAACGTGTCAACAACGACGAAATCAACCAATTACTGAACGTTTTTGGCCGTAGTTGGGCGACCTGATTGGTGACACGACGTGCGACGGGCCGGCACGAAGCGTCCCGAGTGTCGTTCAAATTAATTATATTGGGTATTTGGGTAATTTTACACTATTTATGATTCCAAAGGTAGGTACCAATAAAAAAAAAATCGCGTAAAGTATTCGTGGATAACTACTATTTCAAACACTTTCTCTATTTCGAGCACTCCGGCTACGCCGTGGCCGTTTCGTGCTCGAAAACTCGCTCGTGTTTGAAAGAGCTCAATATCCACTCATACTTTCATATATTATTTCCATACGCGAGAGTACGAAATTTCGAGGTATGTCTCATATGAACCCCCGAATGACCATGGCGTCCCCCGGTCTTCAACTTGAAACTGTTTCAGGGGGATAACCTATTCATAAAGCAATATTTCCTGAAACATTTTTTGTTGTAAAAATTGTTTCAGATACCCAATATATAGTTTTTCCATACCTAAGAATATGAAACTTCGAAGTAAGTCTTATATTAACCCCTGAATGACCATTGCATCTCCTGATTTTCGACATGAAACATGGAATGATATGTACAAAAAACAATATTTCCAGATAAAAATTTTCGATGTAAAAATTGGTTTAGATTCTTAAATATTACCATACGTAACAGTTCGAAATTTCTAAGTAAGTGTTTTATAAACCCCCTGTTGACTCATGCATCTCCAGATTTTGGACTTGAAACTGTTTCAGGGGGATAGATTATGAATATGTGTACCAATATTTTCAGATAAAATTTTTCGATGCAAAAATTGATTTAAATACTTAAATAAATTTTTCCATACATTACAATACGAAATTTTGAGGAAAGTCTCATATGAACCCCGGAACGACTATTAGACCAGTTTATAGAGCTTTTTTTGGTAATCAAAATTCAACAGCAAACTGACTAAACAGCTTTGTTTGAAATGGATCAGAGATGATAAAAACACAAAATACATCCCAATTTTAGCTTTTGCTTTTTTTTTAAACAATAAAAACTATTAAAAATAAGTCATTTTTTCGTTTTTTCACCATAACGTGAAAATTATTGATGGAAACGCAATACGTTGCACAGAAGAACTGTAGAGGATTACAAAACCTACAAAATGTGGGTTTCTAGAAGGTGATTGGTGCATTTTTTACCGAGAAAAGCTGGAAAATCCGTTAAAATGAACCCTTTTCCAAAAATTTATAACTTGGGGCGTTTTGAAGCTGAAGTGCTAGTTTTTGGTACAATGCACGATCATAACGTGCACTTTAAGCATGCAAAAGTTGGATGCTGTCCGATGAGTAGTTTTTGCACAATTGCAGTTTTAACAATTAACAGCGATATTTTACCAACTTTGGCGTATTAACTGAGATTGACCGATTTTAATTTAGTAAACGGATTTTGAAAGAGGAGATCAATATCTACAACTTGGCTATCTTCGATTTTCATACATGTTTGGAGAAAAGTGTGAAAAACGTCCCCGAACATTGAGTTAAACGTGCACTTTTGCATTTCGAGGTCTGTGGTGGGGGCTTCAAACAGCAGAAGAGAGGAATACAGTGTAGTGTGTGCTGGTGAAGTAGGGGCTCGCTCGCTACACTCCACGCGTACCTACTTCTGTTATTGCTTATCTACTGCAAATTGATATTTTAATAATTTATTGACATGTATATTTTTATTTTTATTGTTTAGTGTATGGATTGGTATATATACACTAGGGAGCGGAACACACATACAATCACAGTTAATTACATGTTTACGATAAACGATTACACACGTGTTATTTCTTTCTAGTTAATTATCGTTTAAGATTAAACATAAAAATATAAATTAAGAACCGTCACTAGATAGTCATACTTAATTATAGTGCAATTAAAACTGTCTTACGAAATATAATTTCTTGTCTATGGATAAAAACGGGAAGTTACCAAATATAAGGATGATATCTGCCATTCATATTATTTTACTATTATTTTTACTTTTTTACCATATTATATGTTACTCATATATCACATTTAAAGGAAAAAATAATTTACACCTCGAGAGCGAATGACGGTCAAAAAAACCCATTACCAAAATGTATGCTGTTAAAAATAGAAATTGACCTGTCCGAGGATTTTCCTGAAATAATTTTATTTAGCGAGATAATGAATTTGTTCCAGACTTTTTAGGATCACTGTATACCGATACACATATTTACCTTTCATTATTGGAATCGTCGTTGGTAGTTGTAGGATCCATAATTATATGATTAGTGAATAACTTTGCTTTGCAATAATACAACTGCACTCAAAATTATCAATAACAAATCAAGAAGAAAGTAATGTGTAAAACGTATTCTGTTGTTTACATGTTTGGAGTCTGGATCTGGAGCTCGAGCGAGCGCTAGCGCCTGTTCAGTCTGTTCAACAGCACGCACCTGTATCTCTCTCCCCCACCACAGACCTCGAAATGCAAAAGTGCACGTTTAGCGCAATATTCGGGGACGTTTTTCGCACTTTTCTCCAAACATGTATGAAAATCGAAGATAGCCATGTTGTAGATATTGATCTCCTCTTTCAAAATCCGTTTACTAAATTAAAATCGGTCAATCTCAGTTAATACGCCAAAGTTGGTAAAATATCGCTGTTAATTGTTAAAACTGCAATTGTGCAAAAACTGCTCATTTGACAGCATCCAACTTTTGCATGCTTAAAGTGCACGTTATAATCGAGCATTATACCAAAAACTAGCACTTCAGCTTCAAAACGGCCCAAGTTATAAATTTTTGGAAAAAGGTTCATTTTAACGGATTTTCCAGCTTTTCTCGGTAAAAAATGCACCAATCACCGTCTAGAAACCCACATTTTGTAGGTTTTGTAATCCTCTACAGTTCTTCTGTGCAACGTATTGCGTTTCCATCAATAATTTTCACGTTATGGTGAAAAAACGAAAAAATGGCCTATTTTTAATAGTTTTTATTGTTTAAAAAAAAAAAAAACAAAACCTAAAATTTGGATGTATTTTGTGTTTTTATCATCTCTGATCCATTTCAAACAAAGCTGTTTAGTCAGTTTGCTGTTGAATTTTTATTACCAAAACAGCTTATTTTTCTATCTATAAACTGGGCTATATTGCATCCCCTGATTTTCTACTTGGGGGGTTTCAGGGGGGTATTCAATGTATAAACGAATATCTCCAGATAATTATTTTCGGTGTAAAAATTGGTTTAGATACTTAAAAATATTACCATACGTAGGAGTTTGAAATTTCTAAGTTAGTGTATTATGAACCCATATTGAGCATTGCATTCCCTAATTTTCGACTTGAAACTGTTACAGAGGGATTCTTTACGTGTAGATGAATGTTTCCAGATAAAAATGTTACATGGAAAAATTGGTTTAGATACTTAAATATTTTTTCCATATGTAACCTGTGAACCCCCGAATGACTAATGCATTCCCTGATTTTCTACAGGAAACAGTTTCAGAGGGATACTTCGTGTAGAAATGAATATTTTGCGATAAAAGTTTTCAGTGTAAAGATTGGTTGGGGTGTTTAATTTTTTTTCGATTTTTTGTAAATTTACCTCATGTATCAACCTCCAAACGAAAGCTATGGGGTAAATCGTATCGGATACATTTGTTTAGTAATAAGTAGTAATAAACTGTCTCTCCTAGGACATTTTTTGCACAAATTTTGAGACTGAAAAATATCACCTATGTTACCGTAATACAGAATTTGTGGATGTGGCTATCTTCAAACCCGTATGAAAATTTAATTCTTCTTGATTCAGTAGTACATATCACTTACTGATATTCCGGTGTCATTGAGCAATTTATAAGAATGGTGGACTAAATTATAAATTACCGTCAAATAATATTTTTTTTATTGGTACGCTATTTTGCCTATTTATAACATGCTTTGGCGTGCTTAAATCGGGCTTTTTCGCACGCGCGTGTTTTAAAGTCGCCATGGAAACGTATCAACAACGGCCATATCAACCAATAACAGAGCGTTTTTGGCCTTAGCGGGACAAGCCGATTAGCGGCACGACGTGCGACGGACCGTCACGAAGCGTCCCGAGTGTCATTCAAATTAATTATATTGGGTATGCATTTGGTTTTGGTATAAAAAATGGTACCAATAAAAAAAAATCGCGTAAAGTATTCGTGGATAACTGCTCTTTCAAGCACTTGCTCTATTTCGAGCACTCCGGCTACGCCCTCATGCTCGAAAACTCGCGCGTATTTGAAAAAGCTCAATATCCACTCATACTTTAATATACTATTATAAGTGTGCAACATCGTGTATTTTTAAATATTAGGGTATACATGTGTAAAACAACATGCTTTTGAATAATAGTGGTGTACATGCGTGAAATGATTCACATTATAGTATTAGTGGTATACGTGTGTAAAGTAATTTGCTTTTGAATATTAGTTTCGTACGTGTGTAAAATAATTCACCGTGGAATATTAGTGGCATACGTGTGTAAAATGGTCCATTTTGAAATGTTACTGGCATACGTGTGTAAAAAATATTGAAAATTGGTATTTGTGACAGTTTATTACTAAAGAAATGTATCCAATACGACTTACCACCATAGCTTTCGTTAGGGGGTTGATATATGGGGTAAATTAAAAAAAATCGAAACAAACGCTATTTTTAACACCCCAATAAAATTTTTACACATAAAATTACTATCGGAAAATATTCATTTTTCTCAAAGTATCCCCCTGAAACAATTTCATATTGAAAATCAGGGGATGCAATAGTCATAGGAGATTCATAAGTTATATACGGAAAAAAAATTAAATATCTAAACCAAATTTTGCATCTAAAATGTTAATCTGGAATTATTCGTCTATACGTAAACTATCCCCCTGTAACAGTTTCAAGTAGAAAATCATGGGATGTAATACTCATTAGGGGGTTCATAAGACATTTACTTAGAAATTTCGAACTCCTACGTATGGTAATTTCCTTAAGAGTCTATACCAATTTTTACATCGAAAATTTTTATCTGGGAATAATTTTTTTATGAATAAGTTATCCCCCTGAAGCAGTTTTAAGTCGAAAATCAAGGGATGCAATAGTCAACAAGGGGTTCATGAGACACTTACTTAGAAATTTCGAACCCTTACGTATGGTAATTTTTTTAAGTATCTAAACCAATTATTACATCGGAAATTTTTATCCGAAAATATTCCCTTAAACATAGACTACCCTCCGAAACAGCTCCAAGTCGAAAATCAGGGGATGCAATGATCATTCGGGGCTTCATATGAGATTTACCAAGATATTTCGTACTCTCACAGATGGAAAAAAATATTTAATTATCTAAAATCTAAACCAATCTTAACCAATTTATTTTTCTGGAAATGTAGATTTATGCATATACTGGTCCCTCCAAAACAGTTCCAAATCGAAAATCAGGGGATGTAATAGTCAACAACGGGTTCATAATCACTTACTTAGAAATTTCGAACTCTTACGTATGGTAATTTTTTTAAGTATCTAAACCAATATTTTCATCGAAAATTTTAATCTGAAAATATTCCCCTATACACAGACTACCCTCTCAAAACAGTTCCAAAGAGAGAATCAGGGGATGCAATGGTCTTTCCGGTGTTCATATGACAGTTACCTCGAAATTTCGTACACTCACATATGGAAAAAAATATTTAACTATCTACACCAATTTGTACATAGAAAGTTTTTACCTGGATATATTTCGTTATAAATATACTAGCGCCCTGAAATAGTTCCAAGTCGAAAAACAGGGGATACAGTACTCATTCCGGGGTTCATGTGGGACTTACTTTGAAATTTCGTAATCTTAGTTATGGAAAAACTTAATAATGTAACTAAATAAATCAAAATTTTTTATATGGAAATATAAGGTTTATGCATAAATTATCCCCTTGAAACCGTTCCAAATCGAAAATCAGGGAATGCAATAGTCATTCGGAGGTTCATATGAGACTTACCAAAAATTTTTACTCTTACGTATTGAAAAAATTATTTAAGTATCTCAACCAACTTTTACATCGAACATTTTTGTCAGAAAGTATTAGTTTATACATAGACTACCCCCCTGAAAGAGTTTACACACGAAAATCAGGGGATGCGATATTCATTCGGGGTTTCATATGACACTTAATTTAGTAATTTCGAACTCATATGCGTATGCAATTTTTTAACTATCAAAACCAATTTTTACATCAAAATTTTTTATCTGGAAATATTGTTTTATGCATAAACATGTAACAGTATCAACTCGAAAATCAGGGGATGCAATACTCAATATAGGGGGTACATAAGACACTGACTTAAATATTTCGAACTGCTACGTATGGTAATTTTTTTAACTATCTAAACCAATTTACCAATTACTAAACTAATTATCTAAACCAATTACATCGAATTTTTTTATCTTGAAATATCCCTTTGTACAGAGACTACTCCCCTGAAACAGTTTTAAGTTGAAAATCAGGGGATGCAGTATTCAACAGGGGTTCATAAGACACTTACTAAGAAATTTCGAACTCCTAAGTATGGCAATTTTTTAACTATCTAAACCGATTTTTACATCGAATATTTTTATCTGCAAATATTTCATTATACATCAACTACCCCCTGATACAGTTTCAGTTCGAAAGTCAGGGGATGCAATAGTTTAAATACTTAAATAATTTTTTCCACACGTGAGAGTGCTAAATTTCGAGGTAAGTCTCATATGGGCGGAAGAAGTTTCGACGCGACCAGGTGTTTTACGATGGGTTGATGGGCATTTTCGACAACTTTACCGAAAAGGTGGTTTTATTGTACAGTTATTTTCGACGATAAAGGAATTTAACAAGCCCGTGTATTGGGTTGAATTAGGAATAACAATAAGGGGATATATACGTCAAAACAGTTTATTTGTTACTAGGTTTGGGAACAATATGACATTTCTTGTCCAAAGTTTGTTCTAAATGCATATGCACTATAATTTTTATTATTTGAAAATAAGAATTACTATCTAAATAATACATAATAGGTATACAAACTATTACCATAAATGTTACATCTTATTATTAAAAAAAAAACGTTTATTTACTAACAAAACAAAATTTAATTGGTATAAGAATGATACGATATAGATTATATAAAATTCAACCTACTTATTTGTTGTGACTGAAATTGGGGTACCATTCTCTTCAAAAATTCCAATTTAGAACCAATCCAACTTGAACCGATCCTACCTACCTGTCTTAAGCCGTCATCGAAATTTCTTGTAAGCTTATGTGACCCTTCGATTAAAGCAGGTACCCTCACTATTTGTCGTCGAAAGTTCGCCCGCCGAATGACCATTGCATCCCCTGATTTTCGACTTGAAACCCTTCAGAGGAATAATACATACATAAAGCAATATTTCTAGATAACAATTTTCGATGTAAAAATTGGTTTAGATTCGTAAAAAATTACCATACCTAACAGTACGAAATTTCTAAGTAAGTGTCTTATGAACCCCTGTTGACTCATGCATCTCCTGATTTTGGACTTGAAACTGTTTCAGGGGGATAGTTTATGAACATATGTACCAATATTTTCAGATAAAATTTTTCGATGCAAAAACTGGTTTAGATATTACTTAAATAATATTTTCCATACATTTGAATACGAAATTTCGAGGTAAGTCTTTTATGAACCCCGGAATGACAATTTCATCCCCTGATTTTCGACATGAAACTGTTTCAGGGGGGTGTTCCATGTAAAAACAAATATCTCCAGATAAATATTTTCGATATAAAATTTGGTTTAGATACTTAAAAATATTACCATACGTAGGAGTTCAACATTTCTAAGTTAGTGTCGTATGAACCCATATTGAGTATTGCATCCCCTGATTTTCGACTTGAAACTGTTTCAGGGGGATACTCCGTGTAAAAAGGAATATTTTCCGATAAAAGTTTTCAGTTTAAAAATTGTTTGGGGTGTTTAAATTTTTCTATCGATTCTTTGTAAATTTACCTCATATATCAACCCCCAAACGAAAGCTATAAATCGTTTCGGATACATTTGTTTAGTAATAAACTGTCTCTCCTATGATGTTTTTTGTACAAATTTTGAGCCTAAAAATTTCACTTATGTTACCGTAATACAGAATTTGTGGATGTGGCTATGTTCACACCCGTATGAAAATTTAATGTTACTTGATTCAGGAGTACATATCACTTACTGATGTTCCGGCATCATTAGCAGTTTATAAGAATAGTGGACTAAATTATTTAAATTACCGTAAAATAATCATTGTTATACGTGTGCAACATCGTTTATTTTTAAATATTACGGTATACATGTGTCAAACAATCTGCTTTTGAATAATAGTGGTGTACGTGTCAAAAATGATTCACATTGGAATATTAGTGGTATACGTGTGTAAAATAATTTGCTTTTGAATATTAGTGGCGTAAGTGTGTAAAATAATTCACTCTGGAATATTAGTGGTGTACGTGTGTAAAATAATTTGCTTTTGAATATTAGTGGCGTACGTGTGTAAAATAATTCACCGTGGAATATTAGTGGTATACGTGTGTAAAATGGTCCATTTTTGAATGTTACTGGCATACGTGTGTAAAACATATTGTAAAATGGTACTTGTGGCGTCGGCGGTATGCCACAAATATATTTTGTTATATCTTTGCTCCCCCGGAGTGTTACGGAGTGTAAACTATATTGGCTTTATCTTTATTTTTTGCCGATTCGATGCAAAGCGATTTAGCGATTAAGCCACAAATAGGTCTTATGCACGGTTTCCACAAATATTGCCATACGTGTGTGTGTGTGTGTGTGTGTGTGTGTGTGTGTGTGTGTGTGTGTGTGTGTGTGTGTGTGTGTGTGTGTGTGTGTGTGTGTGTGTGTGTGTGTGTGTGTGTGTGTGTGTGTGTGTGTGTGTGTGTGTGTGTGTGTGTGTGTGTGTGTGTGTGTGTGTGTGTGTGTGTGTGTGTGTGTGTGTGTGTGTGTGTGTGTGTGTGTGTGTGTGTGTGTGTGTGTGTGTGTGTGTGTGTGTGTGTGTGTGTGTGTGTGTGTGTGTGTGTGTGTGTGTGTGTGTGTGTGTGTGTGTGTGTGTGTGTGTGTGTGTGTGTGTGTGTGTGTGTGTGTGTGTGTGTGTGTGTGTGTGTGTGTGTGTGTGTGTGTGTGTGTGTGTGTGTGTGTGTGTGTGTGTGTGTGTGTGTGTGTGTGTGTGTGTGTGTGTGTGTGTGTGTGTGTGTGTGTGTGTGTGTGTGTGTGTGTGTGTGTGTGTGTGTGTGTGTGTGTGTGTGTGTGTGTGTGTGTGTGTGTGTGTGTGTGTGTGTGTGTGTGTGTGTGTGTGTGTGTGTGTGTGTGTGTGTGTGTGTGTGTGTGTGTGTGTGTGTGTGTGTGTGTGTGTGTGTGTGTGTGTGTGTGTGTGTGTGTGTGTGTGTGTGTGTGTGTGTGTGTGTGTGTGTGTGTGTGTGTGTGTGTGTGTGTGTGTGTGTGTGTGTGTGTGTGTGTGTGTGTGTGTGTGTGTGTGTGTGTGTGTGTGTGTGTGTGTGTGTGTGTGTGTGTGTGTGTGTGTGTGTGTGTGTGTGTGTGTGTGTGTGTGTGTGTGTGTGTGTGTGTGTGTGTGTGTGTGTGTGTGTGTGTGTGTGTGTGTGTGTGTGTGTGTGTGTGTGTGTGTGTGTGTGTGTGTGTGTGTGTGTGTGTGTGTGTGTGTGTGTGTGTGTGTGTGTGTGTGTGTGTGTGTGTGTGTGTGTGTGTGTGTGTGTGTGTGTGTGTGTGTGTGTGTGTGTGTGTGTGTGTGTGTGTGTGTGTGTGTGTGTGTGTGTGTGTGTGTGTGTGTGTGTGTGTGTGTGTGTGTGTGTGTGTGTGTGTGTGTGTGTGTGTGTGTGTGTGTGTGTGTGTGTGTGTGTGTGTGTGTGTGTGTGTGTGTGTGTGTGTGTGTGTGTGTGTGTGTGTGTGTGTGTGTGTGTGTGTGTGTGTGTGTGTGTGTGTGTGTGTGTGTGTGTGTGTGTGTGTGTGTGTGTGTGTGTGTGTGTGTGTGTGTGTGTGTGTGTGTGTGTGTGTGTGTGTGTGTGTGTGTGTGTGTGTGTGTGTGTGTGTGTGTGTGTGTGTGTGTGTGTGTGTGTGTGTGTGTGTGTGTGTGTGTGTGTGTGTGTGTGTGTGTGTGTGTGTGTGTGTGTGTGTGTGTGTGTGTGTGTGTGTGTGTGTGTGTGTGTGTGTGTGTGTGTGTGTGTGTGTGTGTGTGTGTGTGTGTGTGTGTGTGTGTGTGTGTGTGTGTGTGTGTGTGTGTGTGTGTGTGTGTGTGTGTGTGTGTGTGTGTGTGTGTGTGTGTGTGTGTGTGTGTGTGTGTGTGTGTGTGTGTGTGTGTGTGTGTGTGTGTGTGTGTGTGTGTGTGTGTGTGTGTGTGTGTGTGTGTGTGTGTGTGTGTGTGTGTGTGTGTGTGTGTGTGTGTGTGTGTGTGTGTGTGTGTGTGTGTGTGTGTGTGTGTGTGTGTGTGTGTGTGTGTGTGTGTGTGTGTGTGTGTGTGTGTGTGTGTGTGTGTGTGTGTGTGTGTGTGTGTGTGTGTGTGTGTGTGTGTGTGTGTGTGTGTGTGTGTGTGTGTGTGTGTGTGTGTGTGTGTGTGTGTGTGTGTGTGTGTGTGTGTGTGTGTGTGTGTGTGTGTGTGTGTGTGTGTGTGTGTGTGTGTGTGTGTGTGTGTGTGTGTGTGTGTGTGTGTGTGTGTGTGTGTGTGTGTGTGTGTGTGTGTGTGTGTGTGTGTGTGTGTGTGTGTGTGTGTGTGTGTGTGTGTGTGTGTGTGTGTGTGTGTGTGTGTGTGTGTGTGTGTGTGTGTGTGTGTGTGTGTGTGTGTGTGTGTGTGTGTGTGTGTGTGTGTGTGTGTGTGTGTGTGTGTGTGTGTGTGTGTGTGTGTGTGTGTGTGTGTGTGTGTGTGTGTGTGTGTGTGTGTGTGTGTGTGTGTGTGTGTGTGTGTGTGTGTGTGTGTGTGTGTGTGTGTGTGTGTGTGTGTGTGTGTGTGTGTGTGTGTGTGTGTGTGTGTGTGTGTGTGTGTGTGTGTGTGTGTGTGTGTGTGTGTGTGTGTGTGTGTGTGTGTGTGTGTGTGTGTGTGTGTGTGTGTGTGTGTGTGTGTGTGTGTGTGTGTGTGTGTGTGTGTGTGTGTGTGTGTGTGTGTGTGTGTGTGTGTGTGTGTGTGTGTGTGTGTGTGTGTGTGTGTGTGTGTGAGAGAAATGAACATAAAATTATTATAAAAAGATGCACTGATCTTATTGGAAAACTAAAAATTTACAAGGATGATAATTGAAATATTTGGATTAAAGCTCTTCAAAGCCATATTAGGTTATGGAACAATGTAAACATGCTGAGAAAGATGGACTTTATATTGAAAAAGTACGTAAATTACATATGATGTTAGAAGAGTTCGAGTTTTCAAAAATTATTTTTATGGAAATTTCATGTGGTCGGTGCAAGATCAAAATTGAAAGATGGAATTAAATGGGAAGTTGTAATTTCTTTTTCCAGAGAATAATTGGGGCCAATGTCATAATTATTCTATCTCACAAGTGTTTAGTACAATTGTTGACTGATGCTGAAACACTATTTCTAAAAAAAAAAATCAAAATTGTTTTAAGATAGTTTAAGGTAATTAAGGTGAATGCTAATTTTTGTGGGGAATTTATAAAGTAATCTTATGGTGGGGATATTATAGAATATAAATATTTTAATACTAAAAATGGAATAAACAAAGAAGGAACGGATTTGCAAAGCTGCTTCGTAGAACATGTGCAAGATGGAATTTTTAACAAAATGTATGAATTTCAAGAACGTCAGTCAGGATGGGCATTGAATCGAACTGTATTTTATATACGAATTAATATAAATATATATGAAATAGTTAATGGCTCATCTTCCATTATGTTACCGATTGAAACAGAGAGACAACGTGCGCTTATCAATATTCAGATTGATGATGATAAGGCATATTTTTATTGGAGTAATTTATGTGGCATATTTCTTCGAAAGGGTGCAAGGGGTGATGGCATATGAACGGTCAAGATAGCCAATCCAAACGTCAACCTCGCCCGAGACAGTGGTGCACCCTGCTATTAAACTAAAGAGGCCCTGGCGACCGAGTCACGGCGGTATAACCGTTCAACCTAGAACTGAAGAAAATATCCTTCTAACCTTAAACCCTATCAACCCGCATTAGCGAGCGTGATAGGTAATAGCTAAATGCCTCTAACTAAAATGGAAGGTAACAATCCTAGATGCCCCTCAGTCGTCGGCAGATCGTCTGTCCCCGGATAAAGCGGCGATCGGAAAAGACAACGATTGGAGGGTGCTAAGAATCACCGGGTTGGACCAGACCCCCAAGGAACACGGAAACTATATAACGCCACACCACATATAAAACAAGAACCCTTTCATCCGACAACAGAATATAAGAATTGGAGGAAGAACTTGTAACGAATCGCGTTTTCTACCAGAAACACTCCATATGGTAATTCCTCTCCACTATAGGAAACTGTAACAATCTTCCCATTTCACGGAAGGTTATTCCGAAACGCGCCACAATTGTTTTCTCTTTCGCTTGTTGGCGCTGTTACAATCCACCAGTCTTTACCTGCCGAGGTGGTTTCCATATAACCCAAGCTGGACCAAAAGATCCGATCTTCCGTTATACCCCCGATTGTAAGTACGCAATTTCCGTTTGATTTTTGGGTAGGCCACTTACTTCACCTCGTAACTGTTTGTGTATAATCGGTCGTAGTAAAGCGCGCTGGAAGAGTTCCTCTCGGAGTGTCTTTATTACTGACACCAATGTTGCATAGATTTTCCATTCGGAGAATCTATGCATGTTAGATTCCAGCTTTCACCGCTAAAAGACACGTTCAAAGACCCGTGTAACACCCTGCAGGTGTTTAAGGGATTTTTTTTTAATTTTTTAGTAGATTTTGGAACATTAGGAAAAAATACCCTGTATATGAATGGGCTTGAAACGCTACGTGATTTATCCTCATTTCGTAAGTCGGTAATTAGAACATACTAATATTATTATTTCGTAAAATAACGCCGGAACAGCTGACTTGGATGCGTTGAGTTGGTAACAATATCCGAGGTCGAAAATCTGACTCTGCTTCGTACTTCTGTCAAATAAGCCAAATCGGATAAAACTCTTAAGTAATTAAGAAGGCGGACTTGATGACGTAACGGGGTTATTCATAGGTTCAGTAGAGGAATTTCGACCAATCACAAATTGGGAGGTAAATTTTGATCGAATTTTGGTACTCGGAGTAGGGGGAGTCGAGGGCTGTTGGAAAGAGAAAAATTAAGAGTTAGAGTCGGTCGTCGGTCAGAGGCCGAACCCAGAGTCGGTCAGAGGCCGAACCAAGAGACGGTCGGGGACCGTACCCCGTCCGGTCGTGGGTTACAGAGAAGGAGCAATTTCAGGTCGGGGACCTTTGAGGACTATTGGAGTTTAACTCGCAAGGGCGAAGTCAAGAGGAGGAGCTATTTCAGGTCGGGGACCTTGAGGACTATTGGAGTTTGACTCGCAAGGGCGAAGTCAAGAGAAGGAGCTATTTCAGGTCGGGGACCTTGAGGACTATTGGAGTTTGACTCGCAAGGGCGAAGTCAAGAGAAGGAGCTATTTTCAGGTCGGGGACCTGGACGATTATTGGAGTTTGACTCGCAAGGGCGAAGTCGAGGGTAAGAGTTTTTTTTAGGTCGGGGGCCGTGAGGATTAGTAGAGTTGGATTCGCTAGGGCGAAATCACGAGTTAGGAGTTGTTTCTAAGGTCTGGGATTGTGAAGAAGGTCAGAGTTTCATTCGCGAGGACGAAGCGAGGAGCAAAGAGTTATTACGAAAGAGTCGTAAGTATCTGGAGAGGTAAAGAGTTGCTAAACGAGTCGTACTCGCTCAAGAGTGAGAGTTGTTGAGCGAGAGAGGAGATTTTGGAGTTTACAGCGTACGCGAGGGTCGTAATCTCTCTGGAGTTGAGAGTTGTCGATCTTGACAGTGTTAAAGTTGTACGCGAGAGGCGTGATTGGTCAGTTATTGTCTTACGCTGGGGCCTTAACACTTTGAGAGAGTTATTAGAGTTTGTACACCGAGCGACGGAGGGCCGAGTACCGGGCCGAGATCAAAGTAACCGACACCGATATACCGACAGTTGTGCAATCTCGATAATTTTGGTTATTGGAATTTTGGAAAAGTCACTGTCCTCATATCACGTAGGTACAAGCATTTCATATACAGGGGCATTAAGGGTTTTAAAGGAGATTTTAAGGAGATTTTACCTTGACACTTGGGTTTAGTATTCTTGTTGGGTTTTATCTGGTAACTAATTAAATTAGGTTTGATTTCGTTTCGTTGAATCTTAGATTTGTGGTTGCGTTAACTTTTATAACTTGATTGACTTAGTGGGATGAATGAATTCTTTGTCTTATTTTAACTTATCAATTTTGTTAATATAATTTCCTATTTTATTCAGTCGTTTAATTTCTTTTGAGCACGATTAAAGCGGGCATTTGCGAAGCCCCGCGCCCATGCTTCACTAAGGGACCAGTTAATTGTTGAAGATAATTAATTTCCTTCATCAATCCCACCCAAACGTAATATCGGTACCTATACTTTGACCAGTAAGTAGATCTTCTATTTGAAACCCTCTCATAATAATATAGGGGCCGATATTACATCCGCTTGCGATTTTCACTGCTCGTTCCGTTCTCGTTCTAATAGCTTCTTCCTTCTGCTTGCTTATAACCGACTCTGTACGCTTATTTTGTCTATTTTAGTTAGGTAGCTTGCAGTTCCCCTTCATGTAAATAGATATTTCGTTTTGATAGACATTCTCCTTTCCGAATGTAGATCCGACATTCATATTTTAGTTTATTTATTAAATCGTATAGTTTCCGTTGTTGTAAACAATAAACAAACCGTTTTTGCCTGAACACCTGTGCTCTAACATTCCGTCGAGAGCGAGATGCAATGTTGCCGGTTCCCTCCGGTATTCTATAAAATCCGAACATACAGTGTTGTCTAGAGTTTCCAAAAGTCTGGTAACCGGCAAACCCTTGCACTCCGCTGCCGAACTACCCCTGTAGTCCAGTCATCTTAGGTTGAATTAGGTGAAAATCTCGGAAAATCGACATACCCAGTATATTAAAACTTAAAAACTTCTATTTTGGCATCCTAAAACTTTCCTTAAAACTCACATATAATTGGATGGCCGCAAGTGTAAAGTCGGGGGTCAAAACTCACAAAAATCGATTTTTTCTATATTTTTTGGAAATATCTCGTTTTCTATGGGTTTTACGCTATTTGTATTTATTATCAATATTGTAGAGGACCAAATTCTCTACAACTTTTGTATTTAACATTTCTTCATATCTTGAACTGTTTTCGAGATAGAGGGCGGAGAGCGCTGGTCAGAGAATCATGTGAAGTCAACTGGTACTACTGGTAGTCCCGATCAAAAACTCGTAATATTAAGGTTATAAATTATTGCTAAATATATAAATATCATTTTTTATTAACTTTTTCATTAAACTCATTTTGTTTGGTTACTTATCTATTTTTAGTTAAGTGTCAATTTATTTAATAATACTTACCTGGTCATGTAAGTAAAAAATTGTTGAGGAAAATAATTAAATTACATTTTAATTGTAATCTAATTTATACTCATAACTTTCTACATAAATAAAAAAAGAAAAGAATTAAATGTGTAATTAACGTTTTTAGTAAAAGTGTTATTTGATTAATTTAATATTGTCAAAATTAGTATAAAAGAATAAAAATTTCGAGAAGAACAAGTACTAATTTCAATTCTCTTCTTCTTCTTCTTCTGATTATAAATTTTTAAAGTTATGAAAGAATTTAAGAGTTTACGGATTTTAAACAAGATTTACCTAATTATTTTTTACTTCAAATGCAATTAGTGTAAATGGGAATATAATTAAAATGTAATTAAAGTATGTCCCTTAATAATTTTTCAATTTCAGAAAGAGATTATAAGTGTTATTGGATTGATAAATTTTAGAATTATTAGAAAGAAAGATTGAATTTGATGTAAAAGTTAATAATAAATGCCAATTAAATATTTAGCAATAATTTATAACCTTAATATACCAGTTTTTGATCGGGATTACCAGTTGACCTCACATGATTTTCTGACCAGCGCTCTCCACCCCCTATCTCGAAAACAGTTAGAGGTGTGAAGAAATGTTAAAAACAAAAGTTGTAGAGAATTTAATTCTGTACAATATTGACAATGAATACAAATAGCGTAAAACCCATAGAAATCGAGATATTTCCATAAAATATAGAAAAAAATCGATTTTTGTGACTTTTGACCCCCGAGTTTAACACTTGCGGCCATCCAATTATATGTGAGTTTTGAGGAAAGTTTTAGGATGCCAAACTAGAAGTTTTTACGTTTTAATATACTGGGTATGTCGATTTTCCTAAGTGAACCCCCTATAATGACCGGACTACTGTATCACTGTAAATAATGTAATTTATGATCCGATATGCTTATGTGACTTTTTAATTAGTAATCATTGGTTCCTAGGATTTATTTGTACATAAAATCATATTCGTAATATAGACAATCCGTATCTTTCTCTGTACTGTGTGTTCTATTTTCACGGACGCACTGGCATTCTCCTGAATTTAAACTCACCCGTAGCTTTAGGGAGTAAACCCTTAAAAATCTGGCGCCCGAATTAAACCGACTTTAAAACCGTTTTCCCGAATTCCCGAACTCCGCACCAAGCGCCAATTCAACAAATAACGTAACCTTCCTCCAGAGTCGTCGTGCTGCCAACGACGCTGCTTCCCGAGGAAAGTACGTTACAAATCTCAAACATGTCCACTGGGACGTACTTGGGATATGTGAAATTCGCAAAAAGGAGAACAACAATTCCTACTAAAATGCGGAAATAGTTCTGTGGGAGGGCTAGGACTGCTAATCCGTAAACGACATGTGAAAAAGGTAATACAAATCAAGATTGTGAGCTCCAGAGTGTGTTATGTAATATTAAAATTGAACCAACGATACAATATCATAATCATTGAAGCCTATGCACCCACATGCCAACACCAGGATGAAGATATCGAAAACTTTTCTCATTATGCAACTCAAGCAATGTCAAGTTTCCCAGCCTATTTCATGGTGCTGACTGAAGAGTTTATGCCAATTTAGGCAAAACGAGGAAATCTACTGCTCTAATTTTTTTCTCCATCACCAACTGGCGGCTATAAATACTTTATTTAAAAATGCGGAACATCGAAAATGGACATGGATCAGTCCGGATGCCACAACAAATAACGAAATCGACTTTATTATCACAGACAAAAAGCAAATAGTCATGGATGGAACCGTACTAAATAAACTATTAGTGGGTAGTGACCAGAGAGTGGTGAGAGCAAAGATATTACTAAATCTGGATACGGAACGAAATAAGCTAGTGAATAGGAGTAATTAATGGGGCGGTTAAGCGTGGGAAAATTTTGATGACCATGCGAAAAGATTTGCCGGCCGGTAAGTGTTAATTCCAGGTGAGGTCAAGGCCGCGACCCTCGCAGGCGTGAATTAGAGGTGAGCTCGAGGACACGCCCCCACGGGTGTTAATTACAGGTGAGTTCAGGGTCATGCCCCGAAGGTGAAAATTACAGGTGAGTTCAAGGTCACGGAAGACCTGAAACAGCACCCTCAAAGAGCGGGATGTTCGCCCCACGAGGAGCAGACGCTTAGAAGGTTAAACCGAAGTGTTCGTGTCGTATACGCTTAGGTAAATGGATTAATTAAAAGGTGCAAATGCCATTACGCATATTCGTTAAAGCTGGACCGCTCAACGCTCGCTGGATGAGAGATAGAGAGATGTACTTTGAAAGAAAAGGGAAAGAGGAACTCGCAGCGTATAGCGCGATAGTACGTTTCAAGTGATGAGGAGTGAAATTTTTCCCCCTTGTCGATCACGTAAAAAGTCAAAGAACACGTGTGCAGGCCTAACATGTTGAATTGGTCACAGATAAACGTTGAAAGAAGACGGAAAGATGAACTCTCGACGTACCACGTGTGGGATAAACACATTGCAATAATACGTTTCAGTCATTACTCTCCTCATTAGGAGAGGTGAAATTTGTCCACCTTGTCGACCATGTATAATTGGAGACAAAGAATGCGTTTGTCGGCCTAGTATGTTGCATGGGGCCCATAGAGAAAGACGACTAGCTTCTTGCATGATAATTCACAGGAATGAGGTTAGGATGGCACGCCACGCCGCTCGCTGGAAGAGAGAGAGAGAGAGAGAGAGAGAGAGGGGGAGAGGGAGAGGGAGAGGGAGAGGGGGAGGGAGAGGGAGAGGGAGACGGAGAGGGAGAGGGAGAGGGAGAGGGGGGAGAGAGAGAGGGAGAGGGGGGGGGGAGAGAGAGAGAGAGAGGGGGGGGAGAGAGAGAGGGGGGGGGGGAGAGAGAGAGAGGGGGAGAGAGAGAGAGAGAGAGAGAGAGAGAGAGAGAGAGAGAGAGAGAGAGAGAGAGAGAGAGAGAGAGAGAGAGAGAGAGAGAGAGAGAGAGAAATAAGAGGGGAAAGAGGAACTCTCGGCGTACTAGACCTACTTCTCGACACTCGAAATCTTTTTTACGCACATACACACACACACACACACACACACACACGCGCGCGCACGCGCACGCACATAAAGCTTATCTGTTCAAGAGTTTAAACCCTCGACACCTGTTTCTGAAGCTGGAAACCAAATGGTTCCCCCAGAGGGAACGCGCAGTTTCCTTTCTGAAAAAAGTTATTTCACAGCATTTTGAAAAGTAAATTGAGCAGTCTGGTAAAAATTAAACTCATCATTCGGTTTAACAGTAGTAAGCTAATAAGTAATACAAAACGGTTATATATACCACCACTGTCACTATTAAATAATAAATTGACGATCCAACCCAACATACTACTAAAATCAAGAGTTTCAACTCTACTTTTTATTTATTTATCATAAATCTCCAGATTTTCATCTTCATCCCCTTTAAGTTTGTCATTGCATGTACTTAAATATGTGGAAGATGAGTTTAGGGATAATTCAGAACGGTTTAAACTAACGGTTATGTTCCTGATCTCCTCTTCTAACAGTTCTTCTTCGATAGGCTTTAAAAAATGTTTTAAATAGTGAAAATGCAATTATGACTTATTTTGAGAAGTCATAATGTGTAACGCTACTTTTCCTCGGTGGTGAGTCGTCGGCGAAACGACGACTCCGGCGGAAAAGATTTGGTTACTTGTAGAATTTGGCGCTTAAACGGGGCTCGGGAATTCGGTTAAACGGTTTTAAAGTCAGTTTTGCTCGGGCGCCATATTTGAAGGGATTTTTCCCTCGGTTGTATGCCTGGGTAGTTTAACTACACAGGAGAATGCCAGGGCTGCCCGTAAAAATAAAACACACAAAACGGAAAGCGGATTAATTTATTTGGGATTGGAATCGGCAACAATGTGCAAGTGAAATAAGGTTTACGTTTCGGTGTCGAACGGAAAGCGGAAAAGTATGAAAAACTTTTTGTTTTCAAGTTTTTACATTATTTCGGACGAGAGAATTTAAATCGGAATGAATGACCGATTTTACAAATACGAATTTATTATTTTCAGTAGGAGTCAAATAATTATTCTAAGTATTGGAAAAGATGGAGAGCTCGAAGCCGGAAAATAAAATTATTTTAAATAATGGATATCGGAAAAATATAAAATTATTCTAAGAGACGGAAATTGGAAAAATATAAAACTAATCGAAGTGACGAAAATACGGAATCGGAAAATTATTCTGAGTATGGAAAATAGTAATAACGACGGAGAAATAGCTAAGTACGGAAAAGGTAGGAAAACGTGTAGGGTCAAATTTTCGGCGAAACTGTCTGTTAAAAAGGCGAGAGACCGACAGGTAGTAGTGAATTAATTTTGCCAAACACGACGGCGGAAAAATATATGACACATAACCGTCGGATAGACGAGCAACTTCACAGTTAACGATCGGTGAAATATACAATACATAACGGACGGACAATTTAACGGATAACGGTCGGTAAACGGACAACGGACAACTTAAGATATAACGGATGGACAGTTTAACAAATAGCGGTCGGTAGACAACAAATAACTTATAACTAGCGGTCGGTGGGTGGACAAATATCGGACGGACAATTTAAATATCGACCCTATTGCGTATCAGATATGTTAACTTAACGGAGATGTTAAAAGCGACCTTTAATACCGTTTAATTTTCGAGAATGCGATTGTGTATCATCACAGTTAAAATTTTGAGAAGCAGTGTTGTTTATTTATGTACCTACGTTAAATGATGAATAAACGGTTCGAATTAACACCAGCGGTTGACATGCCGTTTAGGTAAACGTTTGGCATTTCGTCAATTTCGTATTTCGTATTTAAATATTTATAACTTTAAAGTGAAAAGTGAGTGTGGTCGTTTTCTTGTTTGAGGAAAATATAAAATGGCTTTACAACCATTTGGTCAATTTTTGAATCAAACGATATTAATCAATCTATACCGCGTTTGGAAATAATAGGAGTAATGACATTTGGCGATGAATCTCTTTTTTGAAGAAACTGTAGAGAGTTTTGTGTGGAGCAAACGCATAAATCCATGTGCCGCACATGCAGATCGTGAATTTATCGCACAAGCCATGCGGCGTTGTCAAATACCAACCTTTGGTTTTCTTGAATCATAAAGTTGGTTCGAAACATTTAAAAATCATGTTTTGAAATGCATTTTCCAGTCGGTTAACTGAGCTTTACACTTTAATAAAAGTAAAGAAAAACTATAATGGTTCAACGTGTGCTTTTAAGCAAGCCACGAAAAGAGTATTGTTGGTGATGGCGGCAACCAGAAATACACCATAGAAGTATATTGCTAAAGATTGCTTACAACGGCAACAATGCACCAATCCTTTCGTCAAGGTTCGTTCCATGAACGTAGGTGCTGTAAGTCAATAATAATATTAATAATCAACCAAAAAGGTAACGCGCTGGTCAAGTACCTCATGGTGGCGTGAAAACCTTGACAAAACATGAATATGTATTATTCTTATTGATTTGTATTTGTATCTTCTATTTGGAAAAATGTTTTAGTAATTTTTTTTAAAAATTCCTTTAGTCACGACTTTATTTCTACGCACGCCTATGGAATCCTTATAAGTCCCCACGAAACATCAAAATCGAACTGTCAGTCACTCCTATTATTTCCAAACGCGGTATAGTGGAAAGGAAAGAACGGTAAATACTAATCTGGGAGAAAATTATATAAAAGTATTTCAACTGGCATATTTGTAGATATGCCCCTAAGCTAGAAAGGAGAAAACTGAGAGATGCTTCCGATCCGTTTCAATGGGAAGAATATGCTTTCCAGCAGCAGTTTCGGTATGTAATAGTTAAGGTAATAATTAGTAAGTAATAATAAGGTAAGTTAAGGTAATAGTAGAAGATTATTTCGAATTATATTTTTTATTATTTTTATATTATTTATATAAAGCAAAAATTTAGATGCCCTTACATCGTACTTTGCATCATGATCCAGTTAAGCTAAGGAAAATTATACACTTGTGTTGTTCTGCATAATATGAGTATATTTGGAGAACTTCCTGAATTGCCCGAAGAACTGATAGAAGATAAAGACCATATTGAAGGAGCAGATCAGGACATCGATCCCAATCAACCGTGGTTGGCTCAAGGAAGACTGGTGCAACGAAATATGCATAATTAGAAATCATTTCACATAATATAAAATTATATGAATGATGAGCTGAAGCTATTGTTGATATTTTTTCCCCTCATCATTTTTTGCATAATGCTATCTCTCTTACCCTGTATCAATACTTTCGACCATTTTAACGTAAAGAAATTAACGTTGTCTTTTAAGGCATTGATACGTAATACGTAAAACGTACAAATTGCTAAACGCACACGTTAATTTTTCACTGTTAAATTTACTAACGGCGACCGTTTACATAAACGTCAGGTGATACGCAATAGGGCCGAATAACTTATAACTAACAATCGGTGGACGGGCAATGGACAATAAACAAGTAGCGATGGGGATACGGACAACAAATAACTTATAGTTATTATATCCGATGGACGGACAACAGATATCGGACAGTACAACGTGTAACGAGGCAAATCCGTGGGTAGACAACCAAACCGGCTTTGTCATAATTAACTTAAGAGTCTCTCACTAGGAGCGTTAGCTTCGCTGTCCGGGATCTAAGATTAAACAAATTTTCTTAAGATGCCGAGAGATATAACCCGCCAAGAGGTGTTCGTCCAGTAGCGCGAAGTACAGGTCGGTTGGGAAAATCAATTCAGTTTTAACCGGACGAGTCCTCGAACGATAAGAACTCATATTCCTCTTTGGCGTTCCGTCCTTGAGGAATCCGCTTTATTTTCCGATTTCACATTGGCGTTCGGTCGTCGTGAGATCACTAAAGTCAAAATCCACCCACCGTGAGACTAAACCATGTTGCCATATCAATTTCCCCCAGCCAGAGATGATAGAGCTGCGCGGCGGACAGGGGAAAGGGGAAACCGATTCCAGTGGCGGGTAAAATATTGTTTATTCTGAATGAAAATTATTACAAAATTTATCGTCGAAAACCAATGAAAGAAATTGGAATCATTCCGATTATGGGTATATAGAAGAATCCTTAAGAAGAAGGTTAACTGGTAAATTTCCACACCACCTACGAGGTATTACCCTGGCGCGTTATCATTTTTAAAAGGGACGACTCGCCTGGAGCCATACAACCCAAATAAAATAAATTCTTAACATAACATATTATAACAAATTATAAAACAAACAAATTTATAAATAAACAAATTATTAACAAAATAAATTAAACATGAAACATATAAGGTAAATTGAAGGTGACAAAAACATTTTAAAGTATGTTGTCTGTGTACGTAGTTGTTTTAAGATAAATTATTTTCCAGAGAAGACCCTGAACTTGAAGTTTCATCAGAACTGCTGTCATCACCAAGAGTAATGATAAGCGGTTCTATTACTCTTTAGGTACGATCAGAGTGCGAGCGACGGGCGACGCGACGCGATAGCGATGAGACAGCGACGTTCGGCTGTCGCTAAGCTCGTCGTTGCCACGTCGCATCGCTACGCGTCGCGTCGCCGGTCGCTCGCACCCTGATCGTACCTTTTCTATTCGTGGGTCCAATTCCCAGAATTTTTCTTCTTCTTTAACAACGTGTTGGATACATTTTGTCCAAGCATCAGCTGTAACAGCACTTACTGCATTCTCTAAAAGAATTTTGACATCCGATATTTTAAATGTGACGTTTTTTCTAGCGACTTCACCTTTTATCTGCGCCCAAATTAATTCGATCGGATTTAACTCACAGTGATACGGTGGTAATCTTAAAACCATAAACCCTCTTTCCCTTGCGATTTCATCCACGACTAATTTCAAATAATTTTGTTTATGTTGTCGAGCGATTCGAAGCAATTCCGGTTTAAGCAAGTTAGCGTCGCAAGTTAAATTTTTTGATCGCAACCAATCGAATATTTCACCTTTTTTCCACGCTTATGTAGGAAGTGGTTCTGCGCGACGACAGTGATAAGGCGCATTATCCATTACAATAACCGAACCAGGTTCCAAGCGCGGAAGAACAGATTTGAACCACGTTTCAAATACGTCCGAATTCATGTCCTCGTGAAAATCACCGGTTTTTCGTGATTCGAAAACGTTTAGCCCGCCCGACACAAAACCCGAGTCACTTCCGATATGCGTTATTATCAACGTGACTTTATTATCAACCTGCGCCCTTTACCCGACGGTGATTTAATCCCGGTAGAAAACCCTTCAATTAGAGCTGTTCTGTGATTTCTCACGGTTAAATCTTGGAAAATTTTGGAACCCGCCAATGTCATTCACGAGGGAGAACGACGTAGCCACAGCGTTGCCACCTGTACTGACGTCACGTCGTTTGAGCATTCGTTAACAGCGAGAGGAATAGAGAGAGAGAATAAGGCATGGCAACGTTCTGAGATTTGACAGAGGGAAGGAACGAATTTGTAGGATGTTGCCAAAAGCACAACAAAAACCCTGGCATGGTTACAATTACCAACCGTATTGCAAGGTTGCATTTGTTTCGGTATACTATTTTGTGCGTTGTATATGGCAACATGGATTATTCTCACGGCAGGTGGATTTCAACTATAAGGGAAATCCGTTTAGGGTTCCTAGTACTGCAGGACTGCGACATTGGCGTCCCGTCACTGTCGTATCAGTCTAGGTATACCTAGAGTTAGAGACCGTTTTATCCCTCATTGGCGTTCCGTCGTTCTGGGATCAGTTTTATTTCCCGATCTCGCATTGGCGAGCCGTTGTTGTGAGATCCGTAGGGGAAATCCATTTAGGGTGCCTAGTTACTGCAGGATTGCGTCATTGGCGTCCCGTCATTGGCGTATCAGTCTAGATATACCTCTCATAGACCGCTCTATTTTCGTACTCTTGCCTCCGCTTAACTAAATCGCTTTGCCGAAACTAGAGGCTGCACGTTTTCCTCGCTTTCCGAACCTAGCTAGTTTAATTTCGCTACTCTCCTCGCCCTGTAGAATAATTATTTCCCATATTTTGTACCATACCATACCACTTTTCACCGATAAAGAATTTGGAATTTCCGTCACTAAGTCCATACCACTATTGCACCATTTTTGAAATTCGTCGTTAAAAATTTTTGACATTGGTAAATAACATTATCTTCTCGTGCTCTTTTCCTAACATTGAACAAACATTCTCTAACTACCATTGCTGCAATACTAGGCTTGCATGTATGTTCCCCTCATTAATTATTTTTGAATTTCTTGTTATTATATACATACTACCCCTACATTCTTCAGTCTTTCTTTAATGCATATCCAAGACATGGAACCATCTTTTAAAGTTTTTTTCATTCGAAAATTGTAACCTTTATATAAAATACTCGGTTTTCTCTTTGTTGTTTCAATCATTTTGTATTTTTCCATAATGAAAAATTACGCAAATACAAATTTACAGATTTACTGTTAATGTCTTAAAAATTATTTCAATACTCACTACTTTACCACAATAACCAATTCACCACACTTTTTACCACAAATTCAAATAGATTTTCTCTTCCACTTGCTTAAATACTCGGAATATCCTATTTATACGAAAATTTAATAATCTAGTAGCTACCTACTTATTAGGGCGCAAACCGGCCGACCTCAGGTAAAAGGGTTTGCGAGGGAAATTAGAAGAGCGCAAAACGGTCGATTTCATGTAGGAGCGCAAAACGGCCGACACCACGGAAAATATACAATTTAATAAAGAAGCTAAAATATGGACAATTAATCTACATTCGGAAAGGAGAGTGTCTATAATAGTAAAATATCTATTTACACGAGGGAGAATTTCAAGCTAGCTAACTAATATAGAGATAATAAGTGTGCAGATTCGGTTATAACTTATAAGCAAGCAGAAGGAAGAAGCTATTAGAACGAGAGTGGAACGAGCAGTAGAAATTGCAAGCGGGTCTTTAAACGCGTACTTAAGCGGTGAAGGCGGAAATATAACGTGGATAGATTCCCCGAATGGAAAATCTATGCAACATTGGTCTCAGTAATAAAGGCATTCCGAGAGGAACTCTTACAGGGCGCTTTACTACAACCTATTATACACAAACGGTTACGAGGTGGAATAAGTGGCCTACCCAAGAATCAAACGGAAATTGCGTACTTACAATCGGCGGTAGTACAGGTGGGCGGACACTGCACGGAACACTCGCGGAAAGTCTCGCGGGAGCGGAAACGGAGAAGAATTATAAGGTGGTTTTATATTATCCGACACGACACGTCGCGGTTGCGAAGCGGCGCGGGTACTACAATACTACCGAGTACGTTTATTATCCGTTCAGTCAAGACCAAGTTCCTACATGGGAAAGTTTGTTGGCAGTTTTTTAAAATGAGTTTTCGGTTTTCAACCAAAGAATTGTGCGCGACAGCCATTTTATTGGATGAAGATGAGCAGCTCGGTCATCGCCGTCGATTTGGAGTTCATCCTATGCTCAAAGAAAGAAAGAGAAAAGGAGAATCTTGGACCAATTTTCCCATTTTAATGAACGACGAACAGTTTTTTTTTTATCTATTTTCGAATGCCTCAGCATGAATTCCATGTTTTGTTGAGGAAAATAGAAAATAACATTACAAAACAAGATACAACGTTCAAGGAAGCAATTCGACCAAAAGAGAAATTAGCTGTATGTTTACGGTAAGTACAAAATTTTATTACACCAATTTATAAATCAGATACATTTCGATGTCCCGCAAAGTGGTAGATAAGCACCTGGGTGAAAACAATTCAAATAAGTAGCATTTTTCCCTACTTCCTTCTCGCAATTTGAAGAATATTTAAAGAAAGGTGTGTACGTAACAAAATAAAAAAAAAACAAATCGGCAAAAAGGATACAAGTTATAATTTAAGTGCTGCTTTGATACTACATACTACTTTTCAGGATCGTCCTCACTACTGAATAACCCTGCCATAGGAAACTGCTCGTAAAAATGTCTCGTGTCATAGTCTTTCGGTTTATTTTGTAATTCTGCCGTGGAATCTGATAGTCCATGGTTCCTTGTTGTGGAGGGCCTATGTAGAATATGCGTCTCACGTTCAATGGATGATACTGAGGAAGGAGTGTTCAACTCCCGACCAGTGTCATTTGATCTTTGTTGCAAATCTTTAAGTTCCAGGTCTGTTACAAGTGAATCTACTCGAGCTTTGGCGATAGCTTGATTACGAGGTAATAACTTTCTTACAGTGGCTGCCCCTCCCAGAAATATATTGATCAATGTCATCAAGTTGTTTGGTTTGCTTATTGGTTTGTTCTTCGTTGTTCTCCAAGAGATATTTCATTAAGGTTGAAGAAGCAGTAGTATGTGATCGATATTGTTTCCTTTATTTCTTGAAATTTTGTCTAAGAACCGTAGATAGGGTATCCGAAGGTTCGTTTGAATTTGGTGTAGTAGGCGTTTCTGAAACCTCTTCGTTTGGCATTCGAGGTGTAAGTGGTTGGGTAAGTTCGGAATCATCGCTCAAGTCTACGTTGACAGAAGTGATGGTATCCCGTTCTTTTAAATGCGGGAGTAAAAAGGATATCTCCTCTTCGAATTTCCACTTTTTGTTTTTTGTTGCTGCTTGCCCAGATGTAGTCTCCTTTCTTCTTTTTACTGCTCTTCTGTAGCAGTCCTTGAGGTTGTACCACTGCTTTTTACACTCAGACGCTGAAAAAAGAGTAAATAAATGTTTTTTGAGTTAGAAAGGTAGAAGTATGATATAAAATTATCTGTGCATTAGCACTATTCAGCAACACGTCTAAATTTAATTTTAAACACGAAATAGAAGATATCGGAAAAATTTTGCACTAATAATAAATTGTCGAGTAGCATTTCGTTCTTTTACCTAAAATGATATTTAGGGTAAACCAATTATTTGACTTTTGAACTTGTTAATTGTTTAAATTACATTCTAATACCTTTATGAGACACCATGTATTTCTAATTCATCAGGCGTTTAAAATTTTATTACACAACAAAAAGCATTTTTATTAAAAATAAATATAGTAGTGTGTCATGAGATTTTCATTGTTTCAGGTTTTTGGCTACAGGAGATTCTTACAGAACCATAGGTTTTAGCTATCGATTAGGAGACAGTACAATTTCGAGAATCGTTGTAGAAGTTTGCAGTGCTATCATTATAGATCTACTCTCGGAGGTTATGCCTGTGCCAAACGAAGAAGAATGGATAGCAATAGCTTCTTCTTTTTGGAATATTTGAAATTTTCCTCATTGTATAGGTGCTCTTGATGGCAAGCTTATTACTATTACAGCTCCATTCAATAGCGGCTCTTTGTATTTCAACTACAAAAAAAAACATTTTCCATAGTGTTGTTAGCACTTGTTGACGCTAACTACAGGTTTATAGCTGTAAACGTTGGAGCATATGGAAAAAATAGTGATGGGGGAATATTCTCGAATTCCAAAATGGGTAAAGCTTTAGCCCTAGGGAAACTGAACGTTCCAGAAGGAAGAAAATTGCCAAACACAAGTTGTTCTGCAGCACGTAATAGTTGCAGATGAAGAATTTTCATTAAAAGCACATCTTTTAGACCATATCCTATAGCGCAATTACTTGACCCCCAAAAACAGCACTACAATTATCGACATTTCCGTGCAAGACGAGTTTCCGAAAATGCTTTTGGTATTCTCTCGCAAAAATTCCGACTTTATAACAGACGGATTCAACTAAAGCCAGAACACGTTGAGAAGGTGGTTTTAACTACGTGCATCTTGCACAACACTATAATGAAAAGTGGCAATTTTCAGTTATCTTCTTTTGAATCTTTAGAGACTGGCAACTTGACGAATCTCCCATTACCAGGTGGCAATAGTACTCAGCAAGCATTTCATATCAGAGACACAAATGCCAAATTTTTTTGTAGTCGTGAGGGAAGAGTGGATTGGAAAGACGATTGAAACAATGTACAAAAACGCAGATTATCCATTATTCAAGGGATTACTAATGAAATTAAATTCAGAAAATGTAGAAGAAATATTTGTTATTTTATTATTAATTTTCGTTTTACTTTAAAAATGCTGGCGTAGGTGAGTCATTCATCAAATATATGGATTATGTATGTATACTGTAATAATGAGTAAATAAAAATTAAACTACTTACCTGGGCGATCTATCAATCTACCGATTTCTTTCCGTACGGTCTCCTTCTTTTCATTATCGCTGTCGTGTCTGTTTTCCAAATCGTATAGAAGAGGAAAATCCCTGACGCACTCAATTAACCTTTCTGAATTCATTCTGATAAAAAACCTACTTGATTGTCAATTAGTTTTAATCCTACTGAAGCCAAAAACAAAAAGGGACTGTCGGAACCTGAAGATATTGCAAACTATCCGAACGACCCATCTACGACTTGTTCCGAACGCTCCGGCACGGATCGGGTCAGACAAAATATTCTTTTCGAGAATTGCGGAACGTCTTGTAGGAGACGCGACGTGTCTGAGCGGTGCGGATCCGCCATATATAGGTACTACCATAGAAACATTTGAAATAATATTTGTCTGGTAGGAACCGCATCGCTTCCGCGACGTGTCGTCTCGGACAATATAAAACCTCCTTTTTATACGGCGTTCTCGGAGGATCTCGCGAGAGCGGAGGCACTAAATTCGTACTCGGATTCAGGATCCAAGATGCCTTTGGGTCCAGCTTGTATGTATACCACCTAGGCAGGTAAAGACTGGTGGATTGTAACAGCGCCAACAAGCGAAAGAGAAAACAATTGTGGCGTGTTTCGTAAGAACCTTCCGTGAAATGGGAAGATTTTTACAGTTTCCTATAGTGGAGTGGAATTACCATATGGAGTGTTTCTGGTAGAGACGGCGCTTCGTTACATGCTTGAAAACTAATGCCTTACTTTTAGCAGATATATTCAAACCTATGGGAAAAAATTGCATTGCAACTCATAACTTAGATCCAGCATGGTATTACATAATGCCAGGAAACACATGGGATTGCATGCTTAAATTTACAAAATGTAAACTAGAATTGTTACACGCTGTTGATCAAATAATGTTTATAGAGAGAGCTATCCATGGTGGAACTTCTGTATGTTCTAATCCATATGTTTTCCCGAGCCGAATAATAAGTACATGAATAAGTCCACGTATGACTATCGTAATCAATACAGATATATTTTTACTTTGACGTGAACAATCCCTAAGGATATGTCATGAAAGAATACCGCCCAGAGGGTGGTTCCGAATGGGTCCATCACCTTTTATTTTTGGTGTAACATGCATTCCAGGCGACAATCCAGAAAGTTATGTTTCAAATGGATTAAAAATATCCCAAGAAATTGAATTAAGTCTTTAGCTTTTGTGATATGTCTGTAATTCTTCATCAAATATTTTTGTTACAGCATGTTTTCCTTCTTCTGGAGCGTAGGTACTTATTACTCGTAGATGTCCTCTATCAAATTTTATTCTAACAGTTAGTATTCTTTCGTTAACAAAGTTATATTCTCGAATTTGGTTTTGCCATTTTCTGTCAAATAGGAAAGCCACCTCACAACATGCTCTTTTCTTTTGATCAACACCACTGTATAGCATTATGCAGTCATTCAATTCTTTTGCTTCTGTGAGATTCTTTTTCGTTTCAGTTATCGCCGCTATATTTATTTTGTATTCCTTGAGGATGTTATTAAGTTCAGTTTCATTATTTCCAAAGCCCTGACGTTCCAGTTAGCAACGTTTAGCATATCCGTAATTCCTTTATTTTTGTGCATTTCGTAGCGGGGTCGTTTATCCGTGAATCCAACATTGTTCCGAGGCTCGGTGTGAAGTGTGTGTGTTTTTGCTTTACGCGAGTTGGCTCTGGCGGATCTGCACAACCTTGTACCAGAAGGACTGTAGATTCATCTTTCTGGGTTACCATACCTTAGCCGATATGTTCCGGTTTTTGGGCGCCGGAAAATCGCCCTCACCCTCTTCCGTTAGCTATCTAACGTACTTGTACTGTTTTGATACCTTCCATAATATCCGTTATTTGCTTTATCCTCCGCCAGATGCACGTTAACTGAAACCAACTTACTTTAATAAATTTCAAGAACACCGAGTTTTGGTCGAATAACGCCTATAAGCCAATTTGTGTTATAATTACATGGTATGTTTTTTTTCAAATTAGAGCCCAGATTATCTTCGTTAGGATGAAAGGAGTTGCTGAAGGAATGGTTGAATATTAAGACGCCCGACGAAAATATACCCACCACAAAATTTTGTAAAAATGGATTACGGTCGAAACTGTAGTGTCCGATGCTATTCGACAGAAACCAATTAACAATCAGATATGCAACGAAGACCATTCTGATACTTCTATCTTTCCGAAGATATCGCGGTGTTTACGGTAGCTTAAGGCATATGTTGGGGCAATAATTTTTTTTTGTCTGGAACGGTTGCAGCAGTATTCTTTTTTGTTTAATTAATTAGCAATAAAATAGGTAGCAGACAAGATTGCAATATCTCCATTTGGTTCACTGTTGCTACGGCAGCTTGAGACTTAAGCTATTGTTGTTTGGGAATGGCCACATCAATAATTTTTTTCTTACTAAGTTAGCCATTAATTAGGAATAAAATAGGGTTTCGATTAGAATCTTGATATATGTACTTGCTACAGTAACACTATAGACATGATCAAATTGTTTTTACTTACCCAAAAACTTATTTTCCCCTTCTGGTTGTTTCGTGATAGGTTGGAGTTCGATTTTCCGTACGTCGAGAAGCCTTTCTTGACTTCTGGCGATTCTGTTTAGTTGACCCATCGAGGAACTTAAAGTGGTAATAGTATCATCGAAGGACGCCATCGTGTGGGATCTCGCGAAGCTTACATGTTTCTTTCTAAAAAGGGATGAACATATATTAAGATCCAAAACTTTTATTCTGTGAATATTTGTTATTCCCTAAAAGCGCAAAAGTTTCTTAGGGAGTTATATTCTGTCATTTGTCCTTTTCGTTTTATATTCAGATGGAAAATAATTCGTGATTACATCCAGCAACTCCTGAGTGGGAGAGAAGATAAGTATGTGAGAAAATTGAGTGGCATTATAAATATACGATGCATATAAATTTCTTGGTTAGTTGTCATCGGTGAGCAACACACAATACATTAACTTTTGATTATATTGTTTGCATTCTACTCGATGGCTACGATTCAATTACAGGCTTCGAGATACAAAAGTACCTCAATTTGTCCCAATAACACTAAATAACATTTCATATGTAATAACTTGAGCAAAATTAAGAAGTTGTATCCTTACTTTCTTTAAACTCAAAACTCTTCTTGAAATCTTTAAATTTCGGAACACCTTTACGCCATGCGACCCAGATATCCAAATTTGGTGACAAATGTTTACTTTTAACAGGATGGTACAAATCTGCAGTTTATAGATTTTAAAAAGAATAATGTTAATAATCTGGAGATACAAATTGTCAAGTGTTCCAACTCTATTATGTTCATGGGCGCCCGCAGGATTTTGTCCCGGGGGGGCCAAATTTTTGTTCATAAAAAATGCAGAAGTCGGTAGGCATCTAATATAGCAAAAATGGCACAATAATTCCTACAAAAGAAAAAGTGCATGTTTCGATCTTACTTGATCTCCTCAGCGGTCATACAAAAAATTATACGAACAATGCCGAACATCCTTTTTTAAAGATTTGGAAAAAAGGTCAGTTCATAATTAAACCAAATATAACTTTAACACACATTACTTTTACTTTACCTATACAGCCAGCAAATATATAGATACATATATGTATATGTACAGTAGCAATAATTTAACAAACATTACTTTGTTAATATTTTCCTATTCAATTTTTTAAGTTATATATCGCTTGTTCCATGCCGAATTTGGGATTTTTTTAGATGTAGCCCAAAATGAAGAAAAATGTTCCTTTTGAGTCCCCGAAACTCCTAAATTTTTAGGGCCCCAAGTGGAATAGAACTCAAATTATGGACAATCGAAAATTGAAATTTTAAAAAAATGGAAGCAAATTGTTGCTTTTGTTGATGTTTTTGAAGGTCCACAACGGTTGAAAACAACGCTGAAGCAACCTTCCACAACAATTGTCCTGAAAATTTAAATTTTCAACACAAATCTTGAAATTTGGGGCCAGCCCTTAGGTCTGGCGAACTTCTGTTTGGGCTCAAAAGTTTTGTATCAGATCCAGCTACGCTCCTGATTTTTTTGGTCAGGAACGCTGAATACGTTTTTTTTTTTGGCGTGCTGACGAATAATGGCGCCCAGACCTATCAACAGTGAACCGTGCTGGATGAACTTTATTTTAGCAGTTTCCAAAAGCTCAAAGCAGTGCAAACAACTTTTGCTTAAAATTTTTTTCGTAAAAATGGGTATTTTTACAAGTTATGGATGGTTGAAAATTTTTGGTTTAGGAGCGCAACCTGAAAATTTTAATTTTCAATTGTCCATAACTTGAGATCTATTCCACTTGGGGCCTTAAAAATTTAGGGGGAGTTTCGGGGGCCCAAAAGGACCATTTTCCTTCATTTTGGGCCACATCTAAAAAAATCACAAATTCGGCATGGAACGAGTGATATAGGTACCTATATAATTTTTTAATTATTTATTGTTTGGTATAAAGCATAGGTGGGCAGGTATACCTACTAATATATAGTTAATGGCAAAACAATATGTCGTAGATAAATTTTACTAGACGGTTGTAGAACCGGGCGCATACACTTTCATCCGCCCGCATAACTTAACTATAAAATTTGAAGGAACTCTTACCTGAAAATGTACAGTTTCGTCCGCTGCTTAATATCGGTAATGGATCGACACATTTTCGTCTGATTATCGAGAACCACTGATGAGATTACGAAATATATTAAAATTGTTGCAAATGGTGAAATAATAAGGAAATAAAAAAAATCGAACGCAAGGGGGCAAGGATCAAACATGTACTCACTGAGACACTGAGCCTAATTAATAGGCATCATCAGAATTTGCTGTAGAATGTGAAATTTGTATTGTAATTGCGTGGAATGGGTTTTCCAAATTAGGGTTAAGAGACTACCTGTATTACCATCGGACGAAAGTGTATAGTCGAAAATTAAGACGCCGAACGAAAGTATGTTACAAAATTTATTCAAAAAGGGATTACGGACGAAACTGTATTTACCAAAAGAACCATCTTTAAATAAAAATTGCAGCTTCCTAATAGGTCGGTAAAAGTTTGTATGCTTAATTACATTTTCTAAAGATATGTTACTGTTTAAGTATAATTCTGCCAGATACCCCTTCCAGCTCTTAGATTCCTCCTTAAAATTATCTATATTATAGAGTTCTTCGATTCTTCTAATATATGCATCTTCCAAATTACAGGAAAGTCCGGAAATATTTTTATAACATCTAGCATCTTTATTTTCTTCAGAAAATCTGTTTTCTAAAGATAAAATCAGCGAATCCAAATAAGGAATAAAAATACTTATACGATAGTTAGTTTCTGGCAAAGAATTGTCATAATTTCTCGTTTGAGCAGTACCTGCACCTAGAAAAAAATTATCTGCACGCGAAATTTTACATATAAAATTTCTCTGTCTTGGCCAACACCGCAAATTTAGTTTGGGTGGACAAACGGGAATATTTAATGATAATTAGTCCGTCTACTTGGACTAATTGCTACCTATACCTGTAAGGAATGTGTATTTTGAGATTATATTTACCTTTCTCTCGCATTAAAAGAGGTTTTGTTATTTATTAGATTAGATTTAAAATTGAAATATTGATTTTCCCAGGGGGGGCGCCCATGATTATGTTATCTACGAATGTTATCCAATGTAAATGAAAATTACTACGATAGATTGGGGTACTGCTAAACTCTATGACGTGTAACTTTCGTGTTGAAATCCAATATATTTTTTGTGTATGATTAGTGTATGATATATCATTAGAAAGTTCAATTGTGAGGAAAACGGTAGAAACGCCTCGTCTGTCTCTAAACGAGATTCACTCGAGTTCATCTATTCTATGTCACATTTACGAATTGCCAGATGTATTTACAAATAAGGTTGGAACTTTATAACGCTTGATAGTGTTAGGAATGATTTGAGGAGATGTTACAGCCAGGAGCAGTACCCAAAATGATCAGAGAAAAAGACCGTTATCAATTATAAGCTGTTTTTATATGGCGAAAAAACGTAGAGCCCGTAACGATTGCGAATATATAAAAAGGAATTTAACTAATGTTTAAGACAACGTTTTGACGGGACGAATTAAAGAAGTTGTAATCAGTTAATAAGACAGTCGATATTAAAATTCCATTTTCAATCTTTAACCGTAGAAAAATTTCTTTGTTGCTGTTTACAAACAATGTTGATTTTTATTATTTTTTTTGTCTGATTTCATTTTCTGTTTTGTACACAGATACCAGAATTTGTGAAAACTCTTCCTAGTCAGGCCAATGCCCAGGATTACAAATATTTAAGGAACTACTTCGTGCTTGGAAATACAAAAAGGCAGCTTACCCGGATAATGTGTTCGAGAAGTTCATTTGGGGCGTGGATGGATAATGGTGGTTACTCTCTATGATCGGGCGCGGTTTTTCCATTCGTACTGATTCGTCGTCGGATGGCATCCAAGTGTAGCGGCTTGGATCCATGATGATCTTTCGACGGAAGTACGAAGATTTCAAATCCTCATCGTAATGATAAACATCGGAAGCAACTGGTCCCCATGGATTCCTTTCGTACAAAATAATAACCATTTGTCATAAACCATACATACATCTATAATCATAATTTCTTACAAAATGATGATCAAAATATCCAAAATGGATCTACGTCAAAAGGACGCGGAAAAAAGGACGCGGAAAAAAGAACGCGCGGCAAAAGGACGCGTACCAAAAATCCTGAGGAGTACACACTAAATGAAAATGGTGAAACGTTCCTTTCATTTGATAGCGGTACAGGTGAATAACGAATTTTGATATTTTCCACGCAAAGAAATGTGAGTTAGATGGAAAACTGTGAACACAGGTTTGCTGACGGAAGCAAACCTGTGTTTGTGAAAAATTTGTGAAAAGACTGAAGTCTGTTGCGTCTATTTTTGGTACGCGTCCTTTTGTCGCGCGTCCTTCTTTAATAGGCGAGTTTTGTCGCGCGTCCTTTTTTACGAGTCCTTTTGTCGCGCGTCTATTTTTTCACGTCCTTTTGACGGTACACCGATCAAAATATAGGTATTGTTCATTTGAGTGAAATTGGTTTTCATAAGTACAGTGCGGCTCGTTCGAAAGGATTGAAATAAACGATGGTGAAATATAAAAAAAAAACAGGACATCGTACAAGGAGCCAACCGCACATTTACAGTTTCGCCCTAACGCTTGATATATTATATAATGCTTTTTGTGGTTTAAACTTAAAAGACTTAAAACTTAAAAACTAGAATTTAATGAACGACCAATAAACGAAAATAACGAAACATTACGGAATTCTATCTTTCAACCAAAAAATTGAAAATATGTAACACCCTGCAGGTGTTTTGGGGATTTTACTTGGTTATTATTTATAGATTTTAATATTTTAACACCCTGCAGAGGTCACGGGGATTTTAACTGTGTATTACTTATGTATTCTATCCTTATTGTAACACCCTGTAGAAGGTTGTGGGATTTTAATTTAATTTTATTGATTAATTGTATTATCTTGTAACATTTAAAAAAAAAGACCGTGTATATGAAAATTACCTATCCTAGTGCGATGAAATGTAAGTTGTTTAATTCACTTCAAGCAAGCGATTTCGTCGCTGCCAGGAAGTATGGTATGAAACTAGAAACCGGACATGACCCTTTAATAAAAGTATAATGCAACAAAGTAAATCGCGCTGACCACAGAAGAACGACTTTGTCGTCGTACCCGGGGTTACGGACTTGAACTCTGCTGATTCAGTTAAAGGGGCGTGTAAGGCGCGGAGACGCGAAAAATCGGCAGTTTGATAATAATTAATTATTTAGGAAAAGGCGGGACTTATGAAGCAAGGGATCGCCATAGGTCAAGTGGGTAAGACATGACCAATTATAAAAGTGGAGGAAGAATTTTGTCAGCACTTTAGGGTTTTGGAAAGGGAAAGCGAGGCTTCAACTAGAGAAGAAATTGTGGAAAAAGGTGTCGCTTGGGGTCCGGGACTCCGAGCAGTAGAATTTTTCGAGTCGGGAGTGTTTTCTTAGTGTTCATTTTTTGAGAAGATTCTGTAATATTGGGACTTAGAGTTTTTTGGGTTAAAGCTTTGCTTTATATGCGCGGGGCGAAGTAAAGTCTTGGAAGTAATACGAGAGAGTCGTAATTTGAGAGAGTAAGCTTTGAGGGAAGTAATTTTCTTGAGTTCAGAGTTTTCAAGGGAGAATATTGCTTGCAATACAAGTTTTCCTAGAGATTGAGTTCAGGTGAATTTAGAGTCGCTCAAGAGGGAGTACTAATTTTCTGGGTTGAGTTTCACGTTTACCTAGGGATTTTAAAGTTTTGTTGAGAGCCCTTTACGCCAGAACCATTTGAAAGTAGAGTCGATCGTTCCGTTTTCCGTGCGAGCGAAACGCGTTTGCGAATCACCCCTATTGAGCTACGTCGTCCCAGGTTTCCAGGCCGAAGTCCAGGTTGTAAGCAGAGTTCACTCCGTGGCCTCGCGGTGAGTCTGTTTTGATTTGGAAGAGTTGAACTACCCTTAATTTTTGGGTTATAATCTCGATATACCGATTACGAAATGCTTTAAGAGTCACACCCTGGTATCGTACCGCGTCACAGTTTCCATATACAGGGGTCCTAAGATAAGGTGAATTGTAAGGTTTGAGCTAATTGTTTGGGGTTTTAGTTTCCTGGTTATCAGGGTTTGCCTTAAGGGAATAAGATTATTATTTTTCTGTTTGTTTTTGATTTCTTTATGGTTCAAATTAGTTAGTACTGGACGACCGTGCTGGGTCAAACGATTGTTTATTTTTCTAATATTTTTTAATAGAGGTAAATTCTTTTAAAAAAGCTGAAGTTTAATTTCCGTAAAGCAGTAAACAAGTAAACAAGTAAAGCAGGCATTAGAGAAGCCCTGCGCCTACGCTCTCTGAAACATCAGTCTTAAAGTCAAATTTTATTAATTAAGTTAATCCCACCCAAAGTTATATCGGTCCTTATTCTCAATTGAGTTTAATTTAATCATTTTATATTTCATTAAGTTGCCAAAAAGAACCGGTCATTACAAATCAGAAAACTTCTCATTGACATTTTACCAAAAATAGTACAGGACAGGACACCCCTCATTGTCTATCGATGTCGGCGCCACACGTTCGGGCGGTGGGTCGAGAAGCTATGGGTCATTCGGTCTCGTTACATTGCCCCCGCCTTAAAGAGGTTTCGTCCCGAAACGTACTTCCATGGCGATCTGCAGCTGGAGCAATTTCTACACCGGAAGATACACCGGATTTCTAGACAGTCCACCGTTCTTCCTCTCTGATGTCTACTGGGGTTCCAACAACACACTAAGATCTCCATAATCGTGAACCGGAACAATACCTCCAACATGTTCCTTATTGTTCTCCAATCCAGACGGTCCAATCCGCACGCTAACTTTGGGATCGCCAGTTTTAAAATGTTTTTATCCAGCAGAGCACTCCTCAAGTCGAACAAAGTGTCCTCATGTCCTTGTAAGTTGGTTTGTCACGGGACCTTAGTTTGGTGGCCAAATCGAATAACGGGCTGTTGACTCTACGATCAACATAAAAGAGAGCTAAGTAGGGTTGTAGGGATTTAATAGGGAATTTAAGGAACATACTCTTCAATTAGGGATTAATAACCATTAAATGGGGAACTAGAACAAGTTGTTATTAAAACATCTTAGGTAAAATTTCCACTTGCAAATTAAGTAATCAAACATTAATTAGAACAACTAAGTCAGGAAAATAATCTAATGTGCTTGCTGATACAGTAATCAATTATTAAGTAATTAATAACTATTAAAGAGGGCATTAAAACAATTGAGTCGCTTTAGCGCGGATCAAAGTGATAATTTCAAAATCTTACAACAATAATCAGTCACGCAAGCATAACACCAGTCTCGTAATATGATAACAAACGCGCTCCGTAAGGTCAAGCACACAGCTAGGTCAGGTAAATTACAATCTAGGACGCCGAAAGATAACAAAACTTAATTTGCCATTTAACCAATGTAATTTGAAGATGAATAAAAGCTTGTGAATTTTTGGTAATAAACCAGTATACCCTAGTATGCTCAAAATGACAGTGTGTTGTGATCTTTCTTCACGCCACTTAACCTGACTACCTACTACCTAACAAACTTCAAACCGGAGAGTACGTCACGCGCTCTCTCCAACTACAAGAACTTCGAGAACTTCAAGGAGATCACGTCAAGCCCTGATCTCCAACTACGAGAACTTCAAGAACTTCAAAGAGGTCACGACACGCCCTGATCTCCATCTACAAGAACGTCTTCAGCCTTACAACCTGGAGACAAGATTTATCTCCGCAGCCACCACGAGTTACGAGAGATATCTACATACAGTCCATTCTCTAGAGATCATTGCACACTTTCGTTCACGGGCTCTTCCGGTGGGCACCGCCTTCCTCTAAAACTAGGGTATAGCCCACTACCGACCCCTGCTGTCGTAGTACTTCGATCTTGCCGAACCTGCTTCGGAATTGGGCCGCTATTCCCAGGAAAATTCTCAGAAATTGGGCCACACAGTGCGCCAGTACATACTCTTCGGAAACCCCGAATAGGTCACGGTGTTCGTCTCTTGTGACGCCAAACTTCGCTTTCCCGGTGCCTCCGTACGCGTTTATGAACTAATCCAGCGAGAGCTCCATGTCCTGTCCATGAACTTGTTGCACTTGCTTCCCTGGTCATGATTTCCCTCATATGATGCCAGCCAGGTTTTGATGACATAGGGTCTCTCCCACACCTTTCGTATATTCGGTGGGAGCACACGCTTTCTCTCTGGATTGTAAAGCCACACTAAGTTGCCTTCGCTGTAGAGGCCGTCATCTACCCTGACGTCATACCGGTCCTTCATCCGGTCGCATCCGCAGGTTGCCCCGAACTAACTCGCGAATGTCGTACATTTTCCAGCGGAGCATCATTTCTCTGCCAAAGAGAAAATTGGCCGGAGACTGCCTAGTGGATTCGCTCACCGCCGATCGATAGGCCATCAGGAAAATGGGAAGGTACTGGTCCCAGTCTCGTCGGTGTTGAGACACATTACTTTGGATAGGTTTTTGCCCAACGTTAGTTAATCCGCTCGACCATTCCGTCTGAATGGGGATGTAACGCAGTAGTTCGGGTTTTCCGGATGCCAAACTTCTCGCAGACCCTCTGGAAGAGCGCGCTCTCAAAATTCCTGCCCTGGTCGGAATGCAATTCCAGGGGCACTCCAAAGCGGCAAATCATCTCTTTTATTAGAACGTCTGCCACGGTCGCAGATTCCTGATTCGGTATGGCGTACGCCTCCGCCCATTTTGTGAAATAATCCATGACAACAAGGATGTACTTCAACGACAGAAGTTCTCGACGTTGGCCATGGTAATGTTTACCCGAAAAAATATATATATATATATATATATATATTTATTGCGTGTGAAAAGTTTGTGACTAGTTAAATTTTACGAGAAGATTCTTGGAGGACAATGATTTGTCTCTGCTTGTGGGGGTGTAGTCAATCGTGGAAAGGAATAAATTAGGCCGTTTTGCGGTGAACTCTTTCTGTATTCAAGCTTTCGGAAGACCTCGCTTCCTTCATCAGGATAACTAAAGAAACAATTTTCTGTTGAAAACATATTGATCAAATAAGTGTGTTGAAAACTTACTTTAATGAGGTACCGCAAAAGAGTATATCACTATGAAAATTTTGAAAATACCAATGGTATACGATTCGGATTCAAAAAACAATACAATAACATCAGTAGAATAATAAGGCGGGTTCCACGTCAAACGAGTGCTCCTAACCTAACTTATGCCGACATTTTCAGAATTTAAATTTCGCGCCACCACCCTGGCGATGCGCGCGCCCGGCCCTTCACCTGGGGCTACCCCCACCCACCACCCACCAGGTCCCGCACCTGGGGCTACCCCCCACCCCCGTAACCCACTAGGTCCCCCACTAGGTCCCCCACTAGGTCCCCCACCAGGCCCCCTCCCTCTCACCCACCACCTAAGGCCCAAATCTCGACCTCCACAGGGACGTCGTTCGCGCCAAATTTTGACAGGTTTGCGCCGAACCACGAAACATCACGGCAAAACACAGAACAGAAAAAACCCACTATGAGTCGAAAAATTACCCCACCTTGATATGCAACCAACAGTACCGGTAGGTAGATATCTTTCTTTCCCCGAGGGTGATTTTACAGGATTCTTCGAACAGCGTAGAAATACCAATCAATAATCGTGTACACCGTCTCGGGCCTATAACAAGGAAGAGACAAAGCCATGACGCTAAATCGATTGATTACCACACCTTAATCGGCAGTAGTACGCTAGGTAGATTTCTTTCTCCCAAGGATGGTTTCCACTTTACACCGCCGCGGGTGGGATTCCCAATCGATACACGCGACCAATCGATCCCTCACAGCGAGACACACACACACACACACACACACACACACACACACACACACACACACACACACACACACACACACACACACACACACACACACACACACACACACACACACACACACACACACACACACACACACACACACACACACACACACACACACACACACACACACACACACACACACACACACACACACACACACACACACACACACACACACACACACACACACACACACACACACACACACACACACACACACACACACACACACACACACACACACACACACACACACACACACACACACACACACACACACACACACACACACACACACACACACACACACACACACACACACACACACACACACACACACACACACACACACACACACACACACACACACACACACACACACACACACACACACACACACACACACACACACACACACACACACACACACACATACACACACACACACACACACACACACACACACACACACACACACACACACACACACACACACACACACACACACACACACACACACACACACACACACACACACACACACACACACACACACACACACACACACACACACACACACACACACACACACACACACACACACACACACACACACACACACACACACACACACACACACACACACACACACACACACACACACACACACACACACACACACACAAACACACACACACACACACACACACACACACACACACACACACACACACACACACACACACACACACACACACACACACACACACACACACACACACACACACACACACACACACACACACACACACACACACACACACACACACACACACACACACACACACACACACACACACACACACACACACACACACACACACACACACACACACACACACACACACACACACACACACACACACACACACACACACACACACACACACACACACACACACACACACACACACACACACACACACACACACACACACACACACACACACACACGGGAAAAACGGTAATGTAATCGGATATCAGGGGAGGATTAAATTTAGTATTTCACTGGGTTAATTCGATGTGAACGGAATGCGGTCATACGGGGTGTTACATTTACAGGGTGATACGCATAAAATAAATGTATTAAACAGAATATTTGTTAGATATTTCGTCTAATACAACTATCGAAACTAGGATTTGAACCAAGGGCCTTGAGATCCACAGCCTCCTGCTCTTCCAATTAAGCTATGTTTTTGGTGTACCCAGATATGTTATAATAGGTATATTTTAAAGAAAAACAATGTATTTCACAGACTTTTTATTTAATTGACAGTATCGCAACCAACAAATTCATGCCATCAATTTACAATGTCAACAATTCATCACAAGTTGGGAGCAGAGGTTTATTTGACCATTCTTGTGGAATACCCAACAGAATAACTAGTTGTAAATAACATTTTTCACAGTTTACTATACAAATAAGGTTATACATTATACATCGGGAAATGTTATGTCGCCTTTTGAACCTATCGCTGTCGGTTCGTTGGATTCCCCCAATTTTCTGGTATTTCTAGGTTGTGGAGAAAATGAATAGGTACTTTGAGATCGTGTAGCATTTCAATGAAGCACCTAATGCAACCTGCCTGCTCACAAATAATTTTCACTTCCTCAATGTTTCAACGAAGGATGTCAGTAGGGTTATCGCCCAAACAATTAGAAAATTTATGTAGTTCCATTTCTTATGTGTTGTAATACGTGTATGATGAAACGTACTGAGAGGATGACGGCAATATACCAAACTAATCCACAAACTAAAGAGCTCGTGTAGTTATTGATTACGTTATTGTTGGGTGTGGTGGTGGTTATGGTAAAGGGATTTGTAACATTTTTCCACTCACTCTCACTAAGCCTACGATTGTCACAAACGATCCTCAACTTGTATTATGTGGTGTTTTTAGGTACATTTATTTTGAGAGCAGGTAAATGAGAAATTACACAGTTATTTCGATCGAATCAAATAAATACATCACATGCGTTCGAAGGGCGATTAATATAAAATACCCCATTAATAAAAGCACTTAGTAAAACATAAGTCGATGCTACCAGCACCATGGTTGAAATGATACTAAATTATGATTTTAAAATATGATTATTAGTAATATTTAGGTATTGAACTTATACAATATTTACACCAATATTTTATAAAATATGCATTTTCTAGGCTACAATTCAAGTTATTATTTTCATGTAACATACAATGATAAGATTTGAAAACTCTTTTCATTTCATTAAAATTCGGGGAATTCTCATCAGTCGATAAGTCGATAATTAGATTTCCTATTAACTTCTGTAACCATTCCTTCTTCTGCGAACCTCTGACGAATACGGTGGTATTCAATGGCACCCAAGCTCGGAGAAACGATGTGATTTCTTCATATTCTAGGACGTTCTCCTGCTGCTTGTCTATCCCACTGTTCCAATCGAGTCCATGTATATGTCGTTTTAACCATTCCACTTGGTTCCGGAAACTGAGGGTGTACACTTGTAATGGCGATGGTAATTTAATAAATATATGAACCCATTCGTCTCTATCGATGTTTACTATGGCTATTTCTTTACACCAGAAACTACTGGGACCATACTGAAAACCTTGGATATCGATGACGACGACGGTAGTAGGAATCATTTTGAGGGTGTGTGTGAGTCGAGGCGAGAAATGAAACTGAAGCGGTGGTGTATAAATGATATCCTTTTATTCGTTTTTAGCTAGGGGGCACTGCAGCACTATTTGGTAGTATAATGCGATGGTAGTAGCTTTCAGTGTCCAAAAAGCAATCCTATCTCCTTTACTTATATTCTCACCGACGATTTTTTTTTCGTCGAGACTCATTTTTTCATCATTAATGTCAACATGCACCCCTTTGGGATAAACTTCTACAGCTTCCACTTTACCATCGACAGGAGCGTTGTAAACAGTTTTTGCATTGTCTAATACGTAAAAGTAAAGGTTGTTGAGAGGAACTTGGTCACCTTTTCCTTGAATAGTAATTAAAAGTTTGCTGTGATGTTCCAACGGCGAACAAATGTAAAAAGGGGAAGAGAGTCTGGATGCTCCGACGATCTCATCACGATCAACAGGTGGACGTTCATCTGTGGCTGAAGTGTGCGGGGTCAACATGTGTCTTCCAAATTTATCGAGAGACATCTTTGTTGTTGTTGTTACGAATGCTTACGTATGATTAAAATCCATCCATCGAGGTTAGGTGTTTTTGTAAACTTAAGAGATTTTTCTGACAATTTCACTAAGCGGTAGGTGTTCCATGATACAATCGTGAACTAGGATGCAGTATGCTCTGGTGTTGGCGGGGAAACCTGATCTAGCTTCAATTTCCAATTTTACATCCACCGTCGAAGATTTAATGCTTTCGTCACGATTTGCACAATCCAGTACGAATATGGTGTAAGATTTAAATTCGGTAAATGTTAATAAAGGCTGTTTTTGGTATGTAGGACTATTTGTAAATTTCGGATAAAATTCTGTGTAGTTGAGGTAAGCCTCCGAATAATCATTTTTCTGGAAATCGAGATTAGGACGCTCGTATGGGTAATATTGTCCGTTTAAGAACACTATGATATTCGAGATGTCACAATGATCTAAGCGGGTTACGTCTGCAGACTTCTTATCTTTTCTATCTGTCTGAAAGGCTACAAGCACATAACGAGGGCATTCCACCATAGTACTCCTTTTTACACTCCAAATTTCTTTCATCGAACCTGCATTGAGGGCCGGCAACTCGTGTAGCTCCCATTTTCTATATGGGATAAGTATAGGAGCATCGTTACGAATAGATTGTGTTAGTTGGAGTTTCAATTCATCGTTAGGCGTTACATGCGGCACTTTTAATTCAATGCTGTCGATCTTAAGAGTCACTTGGGTAGTCGCATCTCCACCCGCAACAATTATGCAATTCTTATCGTTGCGAGCTCGTGTTAGACGAATGTTTTGTCTACCGCACATAACCTTGTGGTAATCACTAAAAATACCGAACAGATGCCAAAGAGGGATTCTCAGATAAAACAGACCATCGAATTGTAGGGGTGTGTTTCGTAAGGACCATCCTCCCATAATTAGATGTTTAACGTCGTCATCGTTGTAACACAAATAACCTCGTATTAGACTCACTATACCAGGGTCCTTTACATGTTCCATTTCTATTCCGTTTAACTGATAAGATACCGAGTCAAAAAGGAATGTTCCCGCGTTATGTACTAAAGTGACGTTTCCGGCTCCGGTGTTTGTTAGTTTGCCTTTGATGACTAATGCTGCCTCATCCATGAGAAGCCAAACGTCGGTTCGATTGATGGTGATTTCCACGACATCGTTGTTCTCAAACGATTTAACGTAGGGTAGATATGTTCGAACTCCCTTGTCAATGATCGAATTATCTTCGATGGGTTTTCTGTAGAGGTCGAAAATTCGGTTGGACAACATATCCGATCGATTTGAGAAATTCACTATTTTGAATGGTTAATTTGCCGCGTAACTCTCGCTTAGAGACTGGCGCTTCCCCCAAATGGTTAGTGCTTTTATAGACGCCGCCCCCGTGTTGAGCTATCACAAGGACCATCTCTTGAGCTCTAATCGAATGAGAACTTCCTCACCACTAAAATCGACTAAATTACACTCTTGATTTAAAACTTCTAGAGTAATATGTGTTATCGTGTTATTTTCAATTACCGGCAGATATATCAAATTCTGGGGTGTTTCGTCGATAGCAAAACCTGTATTCACTTTGGTGGCGAATTCGTAAATGGTGTGAGATGGATTTCCGTTGTAGTATGACCCTCCTGTAATGTTGCAGTCTATGTGAATAGTTCGCACTTGAACTATATTAACAGGCAGACTTGATTTGTGTACCGTACCGGCGGTCAAAAGTGTATTTGAGAATCCCAAGAGTTCGGCTAGAGTGTCTTTCTCTGTGAAAGCAATGTCGTAATCACTATGGTAAATCTCACACTTTAGCGTGTTATTATTGGGTCGCAGGAAAAATCTCTTACTCCCTTCGTGGTGGGGGTCTAGAAACTCCTTGAGATACCTGTAAATATCGGTTACATCATAAGCACCCCGAGGTATCGGGATGGAATGCGGTTGTCCCTTGTCCAAATAATAAAAATTTGTGCCTGCTTCCACGTTGGGGATACTGTTGTAGGAATGGAATCCGATGAGCGCGAGGCCGTATTGTGACTGTGGGTCCAGCGGAATGGAATTCGCAAAGTCAATAGAGAGCGCGTAAAAAAAATGCACCTAAAAATGAACTGAATATGTGTAATTTTAAGAGAAATATCTATTCTTTTTATATATAATTATTGACACAATGTGTCAAAAATTGTATTTAATTTTCCTATTTGTTACTGTTTTTAAAAATTATTGAGTTTAATTTATATTAGGTTTAAGAAAGATTTACCAAACCAAAGTTATCAAATAATTTACATACCTCTGTTTACTTGCTCTGTCTGATTCTATTGGTATTTAGTATTGATTAATACATTCGTAATCATGAAAATTGTAAATCAGTAAGTTATTGAAAACGATCTTTTGCCACAGACTTTCAAATAATTTCTGTTCCCCTTGAAATTAAACTTATATGGTTACCAGTTCATTTTACACACCTATGCTGCTCTCTACAGTATCTTCTTGTATACCCATAGGCTTGACACTTTTTACACTGTGGTATTAATTTGTTTTTCTTTAACGGGACAACCTTTATCTCTGATGCCCATTATGTCTCTGATGCCAAATATTGTATTAACATCTTCTTCTTTTCCGAAAAAATACATAAACATATTAACATCATCGCTTGTATGACGCAGGTTTTTCACCATGACTTTAATTGGTCTGTCTTGTTTATTTTCATCTGTAATATGAGCAGCCTCTTTCCTATATCAGCTTAGCTGTAGCTCTATAGCTAGCTTCGTCTTTTGCATTACTTTTGATATTTTCATCGTTTATTATTGGTTGATTTATATCTAGTATTGCATTCGTTAACGAAGTCGAAAAAATAGGAATTAAAATGCGGTTTTCAGTTTTTTGGTATCTAGAGATCATACTTAATCGTTTCCCAAAAAAAAATATATATATATATATATATATATATAATAATCCTAAGATAACGGCTGTGGAGATGTAGAAAAGAAGTAACGGGATCGCAGCCTTGGGGCAATGATTAATAAAACACTCTTGTAATTTTATGTGGAAGCTTTCGACTGTTTATTGCAGTCTTCCTCAGCCACAAGCTGGAAGATAAAGAAGTTTACATTTGTGCTGTAAGTGTTGAAAGTCATACTTACAATTGTGAGGTTATTTAAAAACTACTTCATACATTTGGAGAAACAGGAGGATTAACGATTATTAACATACGTCAATGACAAGTCGCACATGACAGAACAAAAGGTTCCGTAAAACTGTTTGATCGATTGTATCGATTATTATATACCTACTATGATATCAACATAGAAACATCCATAATGAAATGAGTAAAAAGGAATTACTACCAATTAATTAATTGGCTCTTTAATTTAGAAACATTTGTGAGGATCAACATCTTGCAACTAATAATGGAAGTAGGGAAAAAAAAGGGAACCTGGTTGCCAGTCAGGTGTGGGTATACTAATGAAATAAATAAGATCGGAAAATGCAAGGTGGACCTTACTGTCACTAAAGTCATACCTATTGACCGACCAAATTAATTTCAGAAGTAATAGTCTATGGAAGTGATCTATATAATTACCATTTATTAATTATAGTTGTAAAGATATTCCTGGTTGCCAGCCAGGGGTGGAAACATAACAGGAGATATTTCAATTCATTGAGGAAGTACTAGCTCTCACCTAGAACAACCTCTGAGTTGAAACACTCTTTTTTTTTTAAATCTGAATATGGTAATTTGTTGAATAATTTTCAATGGATAATAGTATTCAAAGGTTCTATTGTAAAGAGATGTGATAGTGATATATATTGAGTGCTACCACAAAGTTGTTACCAAGATTAAGTTGTACCATGGTCATGATTGGTATGTCTGGATTTTCGGTTTTTTTGATATTCTTCATCTATATGTATAATATTGGAGTAAATGCAATTCAAATTGAGTATATCCGTTCTCTTATTAATGAGGTTGTTGTTGGCTTGTATGTGTATCATTTCTAAAAATGAACGCTTGAATAGATTCGGTTCACTCTCAAGAATCTTGGTGTCAGTGAAATCAGGTTTATGACAAGTGGAAAGACAATGATGTGCCAAAGCACAAGAATCTTTGTTGTTTTTAATGTCACTACGATGTGAAGTGATTCTATTTTTCAGGTTACGAGAAGTCATACCTATATAACTTTTGTCACAATTGTTACAATCAATTTTATATACTAAGTTGGTCTTATTAAATCTATCTGTAATATCTTTTAATTTACTGAATAGATCACTAACTTTCTTGACAGATTTGTTAGCCAAGACAATGTTTTTATCTTGTTTAAGGATTTTGTTGAGTTTCGGGGTTAAACCATTGATCGATGGTAGTGAGCGATAAATTTTTTTGGGAATTATGTCTGGAGATGTATCATTTAAAATTATTGGGTTGGTAGTACCTAAATCAATTTCAGTTTGATTGTTTACATTATGAGATGAGAAGAGTAACTTCATAAGAGTTCTTTGGATAGGAGTTGTCAAGTAACAACTTATACAATAATCTTAAATTTTTTTCTTTTAATGTAGGATGACAAATTTCGGTGATTCTATTTTTCAAGCCAAGGACTAGGTTAACTTTCATAGTACGGTTTTGGTCTGACAAGTAATTCATATACCTTCCAGAATGGGATGGTTTGCGATACCAATCTAAAATAATGGTGTTTTTATCTGTTGTAATAAGTTTGTTGTCTAGGAATGGTATGCTGTTGTCAATTTCATCTTCAATGGTGAACTTTAGAAACTGGTTATAATTGTTGAATACATTAAGGACAATATTTTTTGAATTGTTAGGAATTGCACAGATGATGTCGTCAAGAAATTTCTTTAAGAAAGGTATATCAAAACCGAGTAACTGGATGCAGACATCTAAAAGATCATCCATCACATATTGGGCTATAATAGGAGAGATTTTTGAAGCCATTGGGCTGCCAAATATTTGTTGGTAAAACTGATTGTTAAACGAAAAAGTGGTAGTGTTAAAGATGAATTCTGTCAGCTTAAGTTCATATGTTATGTCATTATTCATATTCATATGTCATAAATTCATATGAAGAGATAATCGGTCTAAGCGAGAGAGTGGGTTTATGTATTTTTGGAAGTGCGTAGAATTTAGCGATGACTCCATTGTAACACATAAGGTTTTTGGCTGTATTAGTGTCAATTTCATTAGATTGTTTCAACTGAGTAACTATTTGATTAGCCTTTTGTTGAATGGTACTAGTAGGATCCCTAGGGATACATTTGTAGTATGTGGGATCTTTTAGTAGGTCTAAAGAAAGTTGATCGTATTGGTCCTTAAACATGAGAACTGTTACATTGCCTTTGTCAGCACTTGTAATGATTTAATAAAACCTTATGTGTTACAATGGAGTCATCCCTAAATTCTACGCACTTCCAAAAATACATAAACCCACTCTCTCGCTTAGACCGATTATCTCTTCATATGAATCTCCGAATGTGAAACTTACCGCATTCGTAACAAAAATTCTTACTGAATCATACGACCAAGACAATGAATATTTTGTGCGTGATTCATTTGATTTTGCTGACTTCATTAATAATTTCCAGTTACCAACAGGTTACACATTAGTTAGCTTAGATGTCGTATCATTGTTTACTAACATCTCTTTTGACTTAGTCAAAACGAGTATAGAGAAACATTGGAAGGTAATCTCTAACCACAGCACGCTAACAAAATATAACCTACTTAAGCTGACAGAATTCATCTTTAACACTACCACTTTTTCGTTTAACAATCAGTTTTACCAACAAATATTTGGCAGCCCAATGGCTTCAAAAATCTCTCCTATTATAGCCCAATATGTGATGGATGATCTTTTAGATGTCTGCATCCAGTTACTCGGTTTTGATATACCTTTCTTAAAGAAATTTGTTGACGACATCATCTGTGCAATTCCTAACAATTCAAAAAATATTGTCCTTAATGTATTCAACAATTATAACCAGTTTCTAAAGTTCACCATTGAAGATGAAATTGACAACAGCATACCATTCCTAGACACCAAACTTATTAGAACAGATAAAAACACCATTATTTTAGATTGGTATCGCAAACCATCCCATTCTGGAAGGTATATGAATTACTTGTCAGACCAAAACCGTACTATGAAAGTTAACCTAGTCCTTGGCTTGAAAAATAGAATCACCAAAATTTGTCATCCTACATTAAAAGAAAAAAATTTAAGATTATTGTATAAGTTGTTACTTGACAACTCCTATCCAAAGAACTTACTTATGAAGTTACTCTTCTCATCTCCTAATGTAAACAATCAAACTGAAATTGATTTAGGTACTACCAACCCAATAATTTTAAATGATACATCTCCAGACATAATTCCCAAAAAAATTTATCGCTCACTACCATCGATCAATGGTTTAACCCCGAAACTCAACAAAATCCTTAAACAAGATAAAAACATTGTCTTGGCTAACAAATCTGTCAAGAAAGTTAGTGATCTATTCAGTAAATTAAAAGATATTACAGATAGATTTAATAAGACCAACTTAGTATATAAAATTGATTGTAACAATTGTGACAAAAGTTATATAGGTATGACTTCTCGTAACCTGAAAAATAGAATCACTTCACATCGTAGTGACATTAAAAACAACAAAGATTCTTGTGCTTTGGCACATCATTGTCTTTCCACTTGTCATAAACCTGATTTCACTAACACCAAGATTCTTGAGAGTGAACCGAATCTATTCAAGCGTTCATTTTTAGAAATGATACACATACAAGCCAACAACAACCTCATTAATAAGAGAACGGATATACTCAATTTGAATTGCATTTACTCCAATATTATACATATAGATGAAGAATATCAAAAAAACCGAAAATCCAGACATACCAATCATGACCATGGTACAACTTAATCTTGGTAACAACTTTGTGGTAGCACTCAATATATATCACTATCACATCTCTTTACAATAGAACCTTTGAATACTATTATCCATTGAAAATTATTCAACAAATTACCATATTCAGATTTAAAAAAAAAAGAGTGTTTCAACTCAGAGGTTGTTCTAGGTGAGAGCTAGTACTTCCTCAATGAATTGAAATATCTCCTGTTATGTTTCCACTCCTGGCTGGCAACCAGGAATATCTTTACAACTATAATTAATAAATGGTAATTATATAGATCACTTCCATAGACTATTACTTCTGAAATTAATTTGGTCGGTCAATAGGTATGACTTTAGTGACAGTAAGGTCTACCTTGCATTTTCCGATCTTATTTATTTCATTAGTATACCCACACCTGACTGGCAACCAGGTTCCCTTTTTTTTCCCTATTTCCATTATTAGTTGCAAGATGTTGATCCTCACAAATGTTTCTATATTAAAGAGCCAATTAATTAATTGGTTGTAATTCCTTTTTACTCATTTCATTATGGATGTTTCAATGTTGATATCATAGTAGGTATATAATAATCGATACAATCGATCAAACAGTTTTACGGAACCTTTTGTTCTGTCATGTGCGACTTGTCATTGACGTATGTTAATAATCGTTAATCCTCCTGTTTCTCCAAATGTATGAAGTAGTTTTTAAATAACCTCACAATTGTAAGTATGACTTTCAACACTTACAGCACAAATGTAAACTTCTTTATCTTCCAGCTTGTGGCTGAGGAAGACTGCAATAAACAGTCGAAAGCTTCCACATAAAATTACAAGAGTGTTTTATTAATCATTGCCCCAAGGCTGCGATCCCGTTACTTCTTTTCTACATCTCCACAGCCGTTATCTTAGGATTATTATATATATATATATATATATATATTTTTTTTTGGGAAACGATTAAGTATGATCTCTAGATACCAAAAAACTGAAAACCGCATTTTAATTCCTATTTTTTCGACTTCGTTAACGAATGCAATACTAGATATAAATCAACCAATAATAAACGATGAAAATATCAAAAGTAATGCAAAAGACGAAGCTAGCTATAGAGCTACAGCTAAGCTGATATAGGAAAGAGGCTGCTCATATTACAGATGAAAATAAACAAGACAGACCAATTAAAGTCATGGTGAAAAACCTGCGTCATACAAGCGATGATGTTAATATGTTTATGTATTTTTTCGGAAAAGAAGAAGATGTTAATACAATATTTGGCATCAGAGACATAATGGGCATCAGAGATAAAGGTTGTCCCGTTAAAGAAAAACAAATTAATACCACAGTGTAAAAAGTGTCAAGCCTATGGGTATACAAGAAGATACTGTAGAGAGCAGCATAGGTGTGTAAAATGTACTGGTAACCATATAACTAGCAAGTGCAATAGACCAAAGGACGCCGCTCTTAAATGTATACATTGCGAAGGAAGCCACCCAGCGAACCAATGTGGATGTATAGTGGCTAAAGGGCTTCAAAATATCAAAAATAAATAAATACGGAAACCAGATTTACCTAGACAACCGCAAAGAGCAGTTGAAAGGTCTTCAAGTTAAAATTCTGAGCCAAGCATAAGTAACGCCGCAAACAAAAATCAAGTAACTAGACCATATAGTGTAGTAGTTAATACTAACTTTAGTGAAGATGATGAACAGAAACATAATAAAAACCACATATACAATCAAAATATATCACCCATAGACACAACACTAAACCTTATACTGGAAAATCTAAACGCAATGGATATGAGAATAATAAATCTCGAAAAACGTAGTCAAAGTGCTATACCTAAAAACAGAAATGGCCTATCAAATTAGAATAATGGAGTGGAATACCAATGGCCTTCTACGACATCTAAAAGCGCTAAAAATGGTCCTTCATATAGAATAGATTGGTATATTCCTCGTATCAGAAACGCACTTCACTTAAGAGTCATATATCAAATTCAATGGTTTCTCAGTATTACCACACAATGCAGCTAAGAGGGGCAGCGCAATAATAATAAACCAGACGATATCTCACAACCAGGAAATGAGCTGGCAGACTGAAGAAATTCAAGCTACGACAGTAAACATTAAAACTATAAATTATAAAATGATAGTGGCGGCAATATACTGTCCACCAAAACATAATATGAAGGCAGAAACATACAAAAAATTTCTATGAGTAATAGATTTGTGATAGGCGGAGACATCAATGCATAGCATACCGAATGGGGATCAAGACTAACCAACACAAAAGGCAGAGAACTATTAAAAGCCAGTCGCCAAGTAAATTGAGGTGCGTTATCAACTGGAAAGCCAACCTACTGGCCGAGTGATGAGAACAAAATACCAGACTTGATAGGCTTTTTCATAATTAAGAATATTGCAGTAAACTACTTACAGATATAAGAAGCATGGACATGAACTCAGTCCATTCTTCCATATTACTAACAGTCCGCAAAGAAGTAATAAAAAGGGAACTACCCCCTAGCCTAACAAACAAAAGCACTGATTGGGAAAGCTTAAAGGAGAACTGGAAACAATGACAAAACTTTCTGTGTCATTAAAAAATAAAGAAAAACTTGATGATGAAGTAGAACTGTTTACAAGGCAGATCAGAAGCAGCGTGGAACAATAACCCGACGATACGAACTAGAATAAAGGGGAAGAATTACCCCAAAGAAATAAGAAATATGATCTTGGAAAACAGACAGCTAAGACGTAGATGGCAACAAAGTAGATATCCACCACATAAAACAGAATTAAACAATGCAATGCAAAAATTGAAAAGACAAGATCAGAAATTCATAAATGAAACAGTTGAAGCCTACCTAAGTGAATTGGCGAACGACAGAACCACCGACTACTCGCTGTGGAAAGTCACCCAAAAATGAAAAAGGCCCATCATACTTGACCCTCCTATAAGAAATACATATGACAGCTGGGCCAGAAATAATGAACAAAAAGCGAAACTTTTTGCAAATCATCTAGAAAGCACATTCCAGCCAAATGAAGAATGCAATAATATCCATCAAGATGAAACGGAAATTAAATTTGTTACCCCTAAAGAGATTCAAAATGAGATAAAAGAGAATATTGACACTGAAAAAGCCTATAGGTTTGATCTGGTTACAGGGGAACAATTAAAACAACTTCCTACAAAAGGAAGAGTGTAAATAACAAACTTAATAAATGCATCATTTAGACTCAAATATGCGCCAGCTTACTGGAAATTGGCAGGAGTTATAATGATATCAAAACAAGGCAAACCTCAAAATGAAGTTTCGTCTTATAGACCAATATGTCTGCTGCATACTCTAAGCTATTTGAGAAGCTTTTACTAAAAAGGGGAAAGCCGATAATAGAAGAAAGAAACATCATTCCAGATCATCAGTTTGGTTTCAAAGAAAATCACTCGACCATAGATCAAATACACAGAATAACCAATGTAATAGAAAATGCTTCGAAGGAAAAAAGTCTGCTTAGCCGTATTTCTTGATGTTGCTCAGGCCTTCGATAGAGTATGGCATCAAGGACTTACGGTCAAATTAAAAAGAGTACTACAAGCACAATACTCTCAATTATTGGAATCTTATGTACTGAATAGATACTTTAGAATTAAGCAAGGAGAGACTTATATAGAGTTAAAATAAATCAATCCGTGGTACCTCAAGGTAGTCTACTTGGGCCGGTACTACATTTGATAGATTATACCAATAATATTTCAAACCTTGAAAAGGACATGATAGGAATTTTTGCCGACGACAAAGCTGTACTATCGACTGGAGACGACCACGAAGAAGCCGCAAGAAAGCTGCCGATTTCAGTTAATAAAATTCACCATTTGACAAAGATATGGAGAATTAAAACAAATTCGACAAAATCGGTTCATATCAACTTCACTTATAAAAAGGAGCGGTATTATGCCATCAAAATAAACAACACATATAGAAAAATGTATTGGATGCTCGGAAAAATTCCAAACTATCTATAGACAACAAATTACTATTCTAGAAACAAATGCTAAAATTGGTATGGACCTATGGTGCACAACTCTGGGGTTGCGCCAACAAGAATAACACTGAAATAATCCAGAGGTTCCAAAACAAAGTGCTGAGGTAATGTCTCAATGCTCCATGGTACGTAAAAAATAGCTGCATTCATCGAGATCTGGAAGTAGAAACAGTTGAACAGGTAATAACAAAATGTGCCTGAAGCCATGAATAACGATTGTTAAGGCATGTGAATGTCGAAATCATCCCAGTCCTCAATGACACAAACATAGAACGAAGGTTCAAGAGGACAAAACCCTATGAATTAGTGAAGTGAACACAATTAGTTCTAAAGCAGAGCATTCTTGCGGGCTAAGTGTACACGTGCGTAGTGTGTATACTTTAACCACTAGCAATTGGAACACTCAATAAAATCTGAATTTACCGAGGGCATTCGAAAAGAGCCCGTTGTCTCTATACAAAACCATGGGACTTATCTTTTTGCTTATTCAGAAATGCCCTGGTATTTTTAAAATCGCAGGTGTTCAGTTGCCCAAGTAAAATCATATATGTGAATGTATGGTTATGTACAGATAAAGAACTAGAGGGTCCATTGGACCGCAAATTTTTTTTATGGCCGCGGCACTCCGTTTGAATTTTCTTCTTCTTCCAAGGTGCAGGTGTACAGTCGATTAGTGAAATCGTGTACGAGGAAGTACGCGAGACTCTAGGGATACTGGATGGTCCACTGGACCATACACAGCGGCACACGTGTGCTTTCCTTGTGATCTCTTGTTCCTGATTCTTATACTCGAGAAAGCAGTGGTGTGTGAATGTGTGTGCCATTTGTTTGTGCGATTTGGAAGTGAATTGATTGTTAGAGTTATTATCCGTACTGATACGCCCATGGAGGACTGGGCGGCATGGCTTTTCACCACTTAAAAAGCCATTAAGTGTTTTTTTTTTTGCTGTTCCAACTCAGACTGGACAAAGTATAAAGAACATTGCACAAGAACCTCTAGATACATTGTTGAATGAACTACAGTTGAAATCCACCTGCCGTAAGAATAATCCATGTTGCCATATACAACGCACAAAATAGTATACCGAAACAAATGCAACCTTGCAATACGGTTGGTAATTGTAACCATGCCAGGGTTTTTGTTGTGCTTTTGGCAACATCCTACAAATTCGTTCCTTCCCTCTGTCAAATTTCAGAACGTTGCCATGCCTTATTCTCTCTCTCTATTCCTCTCGCTGTTAACGAATGCTCAAACGACGTGACGTCAGTACAGGTGGCAACGCTGTGGCTACGTCGTTCTCCCTCGTGAATGACATTGGCGGGTTCCAAAATTTTCCAACATTTATCCGTGACAAATCATAGAACAATTCAAATTGAAGGGCTTTCTACCGGGATTAAATCACCGTCGGGTAAAGGGCGCAGGTTGATAATAAAGTCACGTTGATAATAACGCATATCGGAAGTGACTCGGGTTTTGTGTCGGGCGGGCTAAACGTTTTCGAATCACGAAAAACCGGTGATTATCACGAGGACATGAATTCGGGCGTATTTGAAACGTGGTTCAAATCGGTTTTTCCGCGCTTGGAACCTGGTTCGGTTATTGTAATGGATAATGCGCCTTATCACAGTCGTCGCGCAGAACCACTTCCTACATAAGCGTGGAAAAAAGGTGAAATATTCGATTGGTTGCGATCAAAAAATTTAGCTTGCGACGCTAACTTGCTTAAACCGGAATTGCTTCGAATCGCTCGACAACATAAACAAAATTATTTGAAAATAGTCGTGGATGAAATCGCAAAGGAAAGAGGGTTTATGGTTTTAAGATTACCACCGTATCACTGTGAGTTAAATCCGATCGAATTAATTATTATATTAATTATAATTTAAATTATTATCTTATTATTATCTTATTATTTATATTAAATTATATCCGAATTAAAATATCGGATATCAAAATTCTTTTAGAGAATGCAGTAAGTGCTGTTACAGCTGATGCTTGGACAAAATGTATCCAACACGTTGTTAAAGAAGAAGAAAAATTCTGGGAATTGGACCCACGAATAGAAAAAGTACGATCAGAGTGCGAGCGACTGGCGACGCGACGCGTAGCGGTGCGACGAGCGACGCCGCAAAACGGATCAATATTGTGTTACCAAATGCAAACGTTCAGAGTCATACTGCTTGTTCAAAATGTGATGAGGTAAAATTCCAAGAAAACGCGTAGCTACCTTTGTCGGTATCCGACAATCGACGGATTATGAGCAGCGTTAGAAAGTCATTGACGGCACTGTCGTAAAACTTACCATATTAGCTTTTGCGTGCATTCGACATTGACAATAATGTCGAAATTTTTAAGGCACGCCTCTGTCGCGGTATATTGTTACAGTAGTTCCGATAAGAAGGGGTTTATTGGCTTAGTAGGTTCTTGGAATTCTAACTCATCAGATATCGAACGGGCTGTAGCGCCCAGCGATGCAACGTGGCAACGACGAGCTTAGCGACAGCCGAACGTCGCTGTCTCATCGCTAACGCGTCGCGTCGCCCGTCGCTCGCACTCTGATCGTACCTAAAGAGTAATAGAACCGCCTATCATTACTCTTGGTGATGACAGCAGTTCTGATGAAACTTCAAGTTCAGGGTCTTCTCTGGAAAATGATTTATCTTAAAACAACTACGTACACAGACAACGTATTTTAAAATGTTTTTGTCACCTTCAATTTACCTTATATATTTCATGTTTAATTTATTTTGTTTTTCGTTTTACATGAGAACGCAGTGTAGTTATTAATTTTATAAATATTATATTTTTTTCTGAGAATTTATTTATTTTATTGATCATTTATTTATTTTGTTAATAATATGTTTATTTATAAATTTGTTTGTTTTATAATTTGTTATAATATATTCTGTTAAGAATTTATTTTATTTGGGTTGTATGGCTCCAGGCGAGTCGTCCCTTTTAAAAATGATAACGCGCCAGGGTAATACCTCATAGGTGGCGTGGAAATTTACCAGTTAACCTTCTTCTTAAGGATTCTTCCTTAATATAACCCATAATCGGAATGATTCCCATTTCTTTCATTAGTTTTCGACGATAAATTTTGTAATAATTTTCATTCAGAATAAGCAATATTTTACCCGCCACTGGAATCGGTTTCCCCTTTCCCCTGTCCGCCGCGCAGCTCTAGCATCTCTGGCGGGGGGAAATTGATATGGCAACATGGTTTAGTCTCACGGTGGGTGGATTTTGACTTTATAGTCCATCATACCTTTTAGCAATTTAAGTTAGATTTAAACCACTCATTGATCCTGATCAGATTGTAGTAAAATAAACAACCTTAGAGGGTTTATAAAAAAAAAAAATACTGACCCTATTAGCGTTGCTCTAATTTTCCAATACCTTTTGCAGAACTAGAATTAGGGTTAAGAGCCCAAGTAGGTTTTCGCAGAACTCGGCACATGCCTGTGGACGACATAAAATATCCGAATAAAATAGTGAGACAAAAATGGTTTCCTGGTTCCATATTTTCATTAAAAGTGTTGAACAGAGTCAACACGGTAGAACAGTAATCAACATTCAACAAACGAAACATTTTTTGTCTGCATAAAAACTGATAATTTTAAATTTTTTTAAATCTTTTAAAATGTCAAAATATTTTCACTGCCTTTCCTAAAAGCGCATTCTTCTCCCATTTTGAATGATTTTTGGCCCATCTATATTACTCATTTCGATCTTCTCGACTTTGATTTTAAAATATTTTTTTTTTATTATAGTGCACTTTGTGTGACCGGAAGTGACCGGGCGCCCCCGGAGAAAAGTTCTGGGTGCGGAGATCCTGTAAGAGTCCCATTGTTTTTATAACGTATTTCGATGTACAAGACTGCAAGGAATCGAACAAAAATATCAGATTTAGAAAAATGTTAGTGGAAAGTGATAAAAAAGAATTTTAAAAAATTTAAAAAAATTGCCGTTTTTCCAGTTTTTGATGGAATCAACAGCATTTTTATCGAAAAACTGAGAAACTCACGTATAAAGTTCTTTGTCGGAAAAGATTTTTTTAGTTAATTGTCTCAAAAAAATTGAAAAAAAATTGAACTGTAGAATTATCAAAAATTTGAATTTCGGGCTCAGACCTGAAGATCACTTTCGTGACTTAATTATCACGTTGTGCATTTGTTTTTTTTTTATAGAGAACATATCTCAAAAGTTTTGACGAAATCCCAGAACCCTACTTAAGAAAGAATACAATTATTTAAAAAATAACCCTTATATAGTAGGTACTCACCGGTTCTTCCTAGGGTAGGGCGCGTACTCAGCCGGGTGCCTTCTATACAGTTCGTAGATGTTCTCATCAGAGGGGGCTTTTTGCCTGACGCAAGCCGTAAGAAGGCTAGAGCCTCTAACAGAGCACGGCGAGGAGCCGTGGTGGTTGCTGAGGCAGCCAAAGAGAGCGGCTCCTCCTCCTCCACCTCCTCCACCTCCACCTCCGCCACAACCTTCATCGTCGAGAGCGCCGAGACCCCTTTCCGAGATACAGTACTGCTCGAGGATGTCCTGTTTGCTGTAGTGGGGTGTAGCGATACGCGACGACGAAGACGCTCTTGATGACGACGAGGAACTATTCGTGTGTTGCTGCTGGTGATGGTGCAGATGCTGGAGACGGCCGGTTAGCTCATCTTCTGATGAGTACGTCAGGGTCGTGTGCTGGATGTCCGCCTATGAAAAGTTGTACGTAAGAGTCGGTATCAACATATAGTATGCAAATATTCTGTTTGTGGCTTACACAAATGGAATGTGTGTGTTAAGAATACACGTTAGGCGGATATTTTACACGGCGCGGCCTTACTTAAAGCTCCCAGGGTATCCTTTTGTCGTTTTCATAATATCTCTTTTAATTGCTATCCAAACTTGATTATTTTTAAGTAACAAATGAACTCAACGTCGTCAAACATACTGACGGTTTTAGTTTGTTTGAATAGGCCTAATTTATTAAAGGAAAAAGCCGTACCCGGCATGCGTTGCAATGCCACGTGAAGTTTAAAGAAAAAAGATAAATAAAAATTATAGATGACCCGGTACTCTTCTTATCACCTACATATATTTTCGAAAAATATGGTCAAAACTTAATACAAAATTTTTATCCACATTAAGTTAAATGCAACACAGGTATACACATAATCAATTTAAGTCTTTCTGATGTACTATATTGTTTGTCTTTTTTTGTGATGCGTAAATACGTTTTACGTTTTACGACTCGCGATTTGCCCATGCGCGAAACGGGGAAACTCCAAGTTGATTCCGCAAACTGTCCTTGTATTTGCAATTGTTTATTATCTTTTTAACGATAATACCTTCATACCTAAAAGTTAGTATGAAATTTTCCTGCACAATATGCGTTGCACCAAACGACGTCATTTGAAGGCAATTATTATATTTTTGGATGTTGGCCAAGAAATGTTCAGGGTCACTCCCCACCCCCTAAAACTAATGAGTGTAATGGATCTGGTGGTGGGAACAATTGTGGCAATTTTACTTTACCACCAGTACAACATAATCCAGTAGATTCACCGCTGTATTTTAACGTTTTACAACATTGATAAATTATTATCATTTCTCTAATCGTTACGGATTGGTCGGCACACCCAATAATATATTTCCGGGTCATAGTGGAATGCTATTAGTTCCAGGTTTACAGGAACACTGCTTCTGCGGAATCGTTGTATTTAAGGTGCCCGAACTCGTTCCATTCTAAGCCTATCTACTTCATAATTAATGGAACGCAATTCTGTCATACCAAGACGAATGTTATCGTTATCTGTCTCTCGCTGGTCGTCAGTGCGATTTGCACGTGAGGTAGTGGTAGTTTCAAATGAGATGAACCCTACGTCATCGTGCGCAAAGAGACGAAAATATGTCGAGTTGCCGAACTATTACCCGTGCTAAAAATGTTAAACTCAGAGACAAAATGAAAAAACGCAAAGCATAAACTAAGAAGACGTTCTGTGTTTGTTTTGAACATTATTTAGTTTGAGGTTACTGAGGTGAGAGCCTTAGGGGGTACAACCGTGCTCGAGGACCGTGATTCGGAGCCCACGTTAAATTGTAGGTCCCGTCCAGATTAGCCTTACAGCAAATAGGAGACGTTAACTACTTCACACACTCACACACATAGTTTGAGGTTAAATTTTGATCTAATCTAATCTTTGTGTCTTTATGAACGTTTTCTCTACGATTCATTATATTTTTTTTTTCAAGACAAATCATCGATTTCTGTCCCCCATTCAAACTTCCCGCCCCAGTTGTGGGTTGCTCGGTTTTGACTGCTCGACCAACGTTTTTACCATCACTTTACTCCGTACATATTTGAACGGTCCCGCTAAAAGTTTCCGCATATCAGCTATCACTGAAGGTTCATCTCATTTGGAACTACCTCTAGCTTGTCGCACATTTGATTGACTTCGACCACCTAAGTCAAGTCGTCTTCTCCTTGGCATTTTAAAATCAATAAAGTTCTCGCGCACTGACAAACTGATGATAGATTTTAATAATCGTCTTGACATTTATTTATTTGACAACCAACTGTCACTATACTGTCATTTGTTTTATTACAAATGTCAAATTACAAAACGTACCTTTTTTATACAATGTGTTTCAAAATGATTGTCATCTAGTCGGCTGTGGAATTCCCATGTAAAATAAAAAAAACGCCTTGCGAAAATAGGAGTTTCAACTAGCTATACATAACCTCAAAATAACCTACTTAATCTGTCTTAACTTCTGGTTTTTCTCTGTCCAAAGAAAACGAATTCTGAGTATTTGTCTATTTGTAGTATTTGTTTTGGCTCTGAAAAGGGCCGTTAATTACCAGCAGTACTGATTGCCAGTTTCACAATAAATGTTCGAAGTGTCACTTGTTGTCAGAATTAGATAGGTACAAATCAATAGAGCGCGGCACATAAAGAATTACATGCACAGAAATTCCAACGCCAACTAGATGACAATCATTTTGAAACACATTGTATATATAGAGATAAATAAAAATTATGATGTTTTTTTTATCAATTCATAAATTTATCAAATCAGATTGTAGATTTTTTTTCAATTGCATTATGTGCTTGCTATTTTCCGATATCAATAATAATTACCAAGTTATGAGGAAAACCGTTTCCCAATTTTCGTATTATTTAGTTCCGCCTACTTACAGATCTTTGTCGATTCGGATTGGAGGATGACGGCTTTGGCGACATATTTATGGGCACTAACAAATGAATGCAATGCAGGGTAGCATTTGTTTTCGTTATAAATATTTGGTATTTGAGTGATTTTTCGAGTTTTTGTCATTTACAGTTCATATTAATGTTTTTATTTAAGTTGATTTTTAGTTTTTGTGAACCGCGAAATGCTGTGTCTCACCGAATTTGTCTCTATTGTCGAAGGCATTTTTGATTCAAACACTTTTAAACTTTATATTCTTACTTTTAATAGCAAAAGTTATTCTTAGAGTTACACATTTTCTTGCCGTCTAACTTACAATTCTCCTCTTATATAACTATAATCCAATTTATATGTACTGGCGTGGTGAGAGTTCCAAGTGGGAGAGGTGGTTGGCGCAGTTTGGAAATTTCTCGTTATTCGGCGTCGTTCAGACGTTACTTGCGTTTCAGTTTATTGTTCGTTTGTTTATTAATTATTCGTACCCAAACCCAAACCCAAAGACAGTACCCAATGTCTACTCCACAACAATCCGTGTTAAAAGACTTACACATTATGTAAGCACATATTATTCAAGTTGTTTTAATTTTACTTTTTATGTTCCTGTCAACTCAGGTTATATGTTAAGGAAACTAATAGAAAGATACCAGCGATGGGGATTAAATATGAACATGGGCAAAGCGCAGTATTTTAAAATAGGAGATGAAGGAGAAGACGAAGGACTGAAAATTCATTAACTTAAATGTTGGCATGAGTTCAAATGGAACTATAATTTAGGAAGAGGGTACAACAAAAAAAATGATATTCATAACAAAGCACAACAAGGAAAAAGAACTATAAGCACACTAAATTCACTGTTATGGTCAAATAAAATCTGGTTACAAACAAAGATGTTTATCTAGAATGCTATTGTAGAACCGATTCTGACATATGGGAGTGAGTGTTGGCAATTCTCGAAAGAAGACAAAAAAAGAATAGAAACAGTCGAAATAGACTATTTACGAAGAGCGTGTTGAACATCAAGAATATAACATATACCAAATAAGAATATATACATAATACATAAGAACATACACTAAATAAGTATATGAACAGCGAGAGTATTCACAAGCGCAGACAGGACAGAATCGAAGCAGTTGTTGTGGTATGCTCACGTAAAGAGGATGAACCCAGAAAGATGGCCAAAGGTAGTAATGGAATACGAATCAAATAGACGAAGAGGAGAAAGACTAGGAAGGAAAGGGATAGACGTAATTAGGGAAACCATGATTGATAGGGCAATAACAGAACAATATTAGAATAATAGAAAAAATGGCGGTTGAAATGCAGGATGCGTCGGAGGACGTAGGAACCCCGCTATATATATCTTTATGACCGTTTCTACAGAGTATGGTATAACCACAAGAGCGAAAGAAAGGCCATATATTTCTCGTTGCCTAAACAGAGAAAGAACTTTTGCGACGTTGCTAGCTCGCGAAACATCACAGTCATCCGCACACTCTACCGGCCGGCATTATATGTATGAGAAACACAGTTACGAAGTTAGAAATCTTTTCAGTCGCTGTATAGCCTCCGACGAGAATATTTGGAATGGGTTACGAACCGAATGAAAAGGTATTTATTGTAAAGTGGTTTTACATGCACACTGTGGATGAAGTCATTGGTCGATTTGCTTTTGAATTTCCTGATCGCCTGAACGCCTTCAACTGAAACAAACACCGTTTTTACGTTCGCCAAACTCAATACCCACAAAAACTCAATGTTTGGGCAGGCATTTTAGGAAATAACATCATTGGTCCGTACTTCATTGATTGAAACCTAAATGCCGATAGATATTTAAATTTATTGCAAAATCAAATTTTGCCAGCTCTCAGACTGTTGGATGTGAACTTAGGCGAAATTTGGTTTCCACAGGATGGTTGTCCGGCTCATAGTTCGCGTCGTGTTATGGCTTATCTTAGTGATACCTTTGCCAACAAAATAATTGCCAGAAACGGCAATATCATGTGGCCTCCTAGGTCACCAGAGCTAGCGCCCAATGACTTCTTTCTGTTGGGTTACATGAAATAAGAAGGGGGTATTTTCGAAGCATTGATTTAAAATTTTCGGCTTAATCTCCATTTTAAATATTTTCGGTGTAGGCCTTTATTTTTCAATCATTTGACTTTCTTAATTATCGAGTAAAATTGTAATTTCACAAGGTTGATCACTCCCTAACTATGGATCATACATTCGATTTTGATAATGTTTCAGTCTTGGAAAGAGAACCTAATTTTTACAAGAGATTAGTTTTAGAAGCGTTACACATCATGTTGACACCCAACAACGTCAATAGACAACATGATTTTCATAACATTGCTAAGCAATATAAATGTGTATTTGATCAATTATGATTTTATCCTTCTGACAGAATAACTAGAGACTGTGACGCAATACCCATCTATTCCTCTTCGAGTTCGCAGTTCTCTGTTTTGACAACAACTCGTTCAAGTCCTGCACAACAGATGGCACCTAAAACATGAAAAATTTAAATATTGGTGGGAAATGTAACAAACAAAAAAATAAAATAAAAATTGTCACCCATTTGGGGGCCCCAGAGAGGACGTTCGGTTTCTCATTGTGTGCTGAAGATTGCTCGTGTAAGGGTTTCTATTCTTGATCTCAAGAATAATGGCCCATTTGTGATCTTGGTCCATCATTGTAAGCAAAGAACTGTTGTGAATCTTTTGACCATTCCATCGCACACTAGATAAGGCTTTAAATGTTATTTGTACCTGTAAAATGTAAGTTTTTTTGAAAAAATTGTTATATCATATACTTACCTACACCATTATAGCGCCATGAATATGTCCTTGATCAGGGACGAAACGTCGGCTGAATGATTAAAGATTGGATTTTGAAACGAGTGTTTCAATTTTTGGGGGTTCCACCTAGAACACCAGCTCAGTAATTTCACAAGATTACAATTAGGTACATGTTGTAAAATTACAACTATTTTACTCAATATTGCGACAAAGCGTAATAATTTGATGCGTTTGGGAGACAAACGACATTACCCCATCCACAGCGCGAGAGTTACTAAAATCCGAGACAGATAAAAAAGCGACACGCGTTAGGTACCTGGACTTGAACTGCGGCAGGCACCGTTGCAAAACTTCCTTCTCTGTCATACTAACGAACTACTATTAGTTTCTCTTTTGCTCTTGTTGATTTCGGGCCATGCGTTTCAATAGAAAAGCTCCGTATATAAAAATGAATTGCTGTTCGTTTGTCTCGCTTAAACTCGAGAATGGCTGGACCGATTTTGCTAATTTTGATCTTGCAATATTTATGGAAGTTCGGGGAAGGTTTGTGAGGCGAGAAACATAAATAATAAGTAACGGAAATACTAATAAATGTACGTTGTAATTTTGGGTACAAATCGCCAAGGCAACCAATCAAACAAATGAAAGTATAGTTCAGTTGATTGTCAAATAAATAAATGTCAAGACGAGTATTAAAATCTATCATCAGTTTGTCAGTGCACGAAAACTTTATTGGTTTTAAAATGCCAAGGAGAAGACGACCTGACTTAGGTCGTCAAAGTCAATCAAATGTGCGACGAACTACCTCACGTCTAAATCATACTGACGACCAGCGAGAGACAGCTAATGATGACATTCGTACTGGTATGACAGAATTGCGTTCAACAGTAACTAATTATGAAGTAGATAGGCTTAGAATGGAACGACTTCGGACACATCAAGCACAACAGAAGCAACAACAACAGACACAATAAAATATGGCGATTCCGCAGACGAAGTGTTCCTGTAAACCTGGAACGAGTTGCAGTCCACTACGGCCCGGAAATAGATTATGGTGCCGACCAATCTGTAACGATTGAAGAAATGACAATCATTTGTCAATATTGTGAAGCGTTAAAATACAGCGGTGAATCTACTGTATTATGTTGTGCTGGTGGTAAAGTAAAATTGCCACAATTGTTCCCAACACCAGATCCATTACGCTCATTAGTTTCTGGGGTGGGAAATGACTCAAAACATTGCTTGGCCAACATCCAAAAATATAATAATTGCTTTGAAATGACGTCGTTTGTTGCTACGCATATTGTACAGGAATATTTTATGCCTAATTTCAAGGTTGTTTCTAATAAATTATTAAAAATTTTAAAAAGATAATACCACAATTGCAGATAAAAGGACAAATTTATCACCTACTGGGAGCGCTGCTGTCATTGCCAGATGCGGAACATCAATTTTTGCAAATTTATTTTATGGGCAATCAAGATGCTGAAGTTGATAGGCGTTGTGCTCATAATCCAATAGTGAAACGAAATATTGTTCAAGAACTGCACACATTTCTTCAGCAGAACGACTTAGTCAAAATGGTCAAAATATCATTGTATCGGATGCCATCGGACAGCCATCATATCGTCATTAAAGCTGACAAAACGCCTGCTGGTGAGCATGCAAGGAGGTTTAATTCTCCGACAATCGACGAAGTGACTATTGTCGTTATTGGAGAAAATTCACCGTCGGAATAATGATTTAAAACGTGTGTTTGAAAAGCATAGTTTTGTATTAAGTTTTGACCATATTTTTCAAAAATATATGCAGGTGATATGAACTCCAACGGATCATCTATAATTTTAATTTATCTTTTTTTAAACTTTACGTGGCATTGCAACGCATGCAGGGTTATATATATATATATATATATATATATATATATATATAATAGGGTAGTTAATTGTGGCTAACTAGTTAAACACAAGGATATTAATTTAGTGGGTTTGTAGCCAAGAAGGCTACAAACAAGAAGGTTTGTAACCTTCTTGGCTACAAACCCACTAAATTAATATCCTTGTATATATATATATATATATATATATATATATATATATATATATAGGGTGGTGAAATTTTCGATGCTCACCATTGTTATCTCGAGAACGGTAAAAGATACAGGATGGTTTAAATTAGAGAAAAGTTGCCTTTTTTCATGCATATTATAAATATAAAAAGAAACCTGGGATATGTTGATTGGTTCTTGAATTATACCGGAAAAACTGGAAATTGCTTTTATCGGAAAATATTATTATCTCTTCAACCATTGACATTGTTGCAATGACACTTGGCAATGTTATGTTTTTGATAACGCTGAGTCAAAAAACCTTAACGGAAATTTTTTAGATCGTCTAGATTTCAAGCTGGGATAGTCAACTTTTTTATTTCTTATCGGCGCCATATCGGATTTTAATTCCATTAGATAGACAAAAAAATTACCTTTTTGGATCCCTAACTCGTTTACACTAGCCATTGTTTTTTTGTAGTAATAAACCATTAGATATAAAAATTTCTCGAATAATTGAAATTTCAGTCATTAAACAGCGTAGATCGTGACAAAACAAATGAATCTATAATAATATAACTGACAGTTTGCATGCAAGTGATGTACAGTGACCAGTGTTTCGTAATTGCCAACAAGTTCAGTGATGACGAGAAGCTAGATATGTACAACATATACTACATTCGCAGCAACAGGAATTCTGTATTGGCAGCTGAAACCTATTTAAATTTGCATCCGGAGAGGAAGCAACCCCACTGAACTATTTTCACGAGAATTTCCAGAAATTTGAAGTTGGGAGAGAGAAGGTATTAGAAAACACTCGTGCACTCATTCAAGCATATTCGAGATACAATGAACTATTTCCACCACTAGTGGACCACTACTGTTTCCCGTATGCAAGTCAAGGTCACACGACAAGCTTATTTGCTCTACCGTAACTGCGCCTAAATTAATTTTTAAAACGAGTAGTATGTTTTGAAATTATTTACACCTTTTTGAGTATTTAATTTCTTTTTATTTTTAAATAAATGCTCAAATAATTTATGAGTTTCATTATTCTAGATTCGATTGTTTTTTTACGGTATGCGCTGTTTACCCGATAGCTTAAATTTCAATTATTCGAGAAATTTTTATATCTAATGGTTTATTACTAGAAAAATACAATGGCTAGTGTAAACGAGTTAGGGATCCAAAAAGGTAATTTTTTTGTCTATCTAATGAAATTAAAATCCGACATGGCGCCGATAAGAAATAAAAAAGTTAACTATCCCAGCTTGAAATCTAGACGATCTAAAAAAATTCCGTTAAGGTTTTTTGACTCAGCGTTATCAAAAACATAACATTGCCAAGTGTCATTGCAACAGTGTCAATGGTTGAAGAGATAATAATATTTTCCGATAAAAGCAATTTCCAGTTTTTCCGGTATAATTCAAGAACCAATCAACATATCCCAGGTTTCTTTTTATATTTATAATATGCATGAAAAAAGGCAACTTTTCTCTAATTTATACCATCCTGTATCTTTTACCGTTCTCGAGATAACAATGGTGACCATCGAAAATTTCACCACCCTGTATATATATATATATATATATATACATATAAATAATATTATATATATATATATATATATATATATATATATATATTCTCCAATATTGGAAAAATAGGAGTTTATCTAAACACATCTCAGGAGGCACGGGCGTAAAGCTGGCCACATTCAAAAATCGTGTAGTACGGTAAAGTAGGTGCTATTGTTTACTCTCAAAATTTGTGAAAAAATCGTCCTAGGAGAGACTGTTTATTACTAAACAAATATATCCAATGCGATTTACCACCCTAGCTTTCGTTTGGGGGTTGTTACATAGTGTAAATATACGAAAAATCGATAAAAAAAACATTTTATGCACCCCAACCAATTTTTGCACTAAAAATTTTTGTCGGAAAATATTCAAATTTACATAAAGCATCCCCTTGAAACAGTTTCAAGTCGAAAATCAGGGGATGCAATAGTCATTCGGGGGTTCCTGGGTTACATATGGGGAAAAATTAATTATCTAAACCAATTTTTGCTACTAAAATTTTTATCTGGAAATATTCGTCTATACCCAAACTATCCCCCTGTAACAGGGGATAGTTTAATAGGTGTAATAGGGGGTTCATAAGGCACTTAATTAGAAATTTCGAACTCTTACGTATGGTAATTTTTTTAAGTATCTAAACCAATTTTTACACATACATTTTTACATAGATTTGGTGAAGAAGAAGTAAATGATAATGGGTGTCGTCTGATAGAAATATGTAATACGTGTCAATTGCAAATTATGAACGGATATTTTGAACACAAAAATATACACAAGTACACATGGATTCAACCAACACGTAATATAAAATCTATAATCATTACTACATTCAAAAACAAAAAAATCTAACAAAAAAACAACAGATGTTAGGGCATTTGGGGGGGCAGAATGTGGGACAGATCACATACTTTTACGAGCACAAATTAGCATATAGTTTAAAATCAAGAACAACGAACACAAACAAATAGAAACGACAAGTGACACAACTATCGAGAATAAATACAACGTTGAACTTCTTAAAGATGACTCCATCAAATTTCTGTACAGATTAAGACTTGCTAATAAATTGTATGATGCCCCTATTGATGATAATGAAGAAGAAAGTTATAATCAAATTAAAACGAAAATACATGAAGCCGCATTCGAAGCACTCGGAAATGCAGATAAACAAAAGGATAAGCCACAGTTCTGGAATGTGGAAATTGCACAACTAATCAAAGATAATAAATCTGCCTATCATAATTGGTTGGACACAAATGATCAGGAAAATCGGAGACAGTACTGCAGATTAAACAAAGAAGCAAAGAAACAAGTGGCAAAAGCAAAAAAATTCAGAATGGGATGAGAAATGTGCTCATATTGATAGATATATCGAAAGAACAAAATCAAGAGGGGCTTGGAAAACAGTGAAAAATATTAGGAAAAATAATAGGGAGGGGACAAACATTAACATGATAAAATTAGACAAATGGAAGTAATACTATGAAGCAATGTTAAATGATGATCGTGATAAATATAAACAAAATGGTAAACCAATTATAGGTGACAAAGACAAAGAGACAAATTTAATAAGCACCATAACGAAGACAGAGATCTATGAAGCGTTGAAACAATGTAAAAGTGGAAAAGCCCCAGGTCCCGGAAGTAACCCAATAGAACTAATAAAAAGTGGTCCTGATATTCTTATCGAACAACTGCAGATGTTATTTAATAAATGCTTAATAAGAGAAGACAAAATACCTACGGAATGGAGATTAGGTATAATTAATTCAATACATAAGAGAGGTACAAGGCTACAATGCAGTAATTACAGGGGCATCACTGTTACATCGTCTGTTGGGAGACTGAACGGACGAGTCATAAAAAACAGGATTGAGGGGGAAACAGAAACAGGGGAAGAGCAAGCAGGTTTCACTTCAGGAAAATCATGTGTGGACAAATGGAATATGTTCTCGAAATTAATTCAAAGTGATGGTGTATATGAAACAAATGTAAGAGAATCTGAAAATGAAATTTGTGGCTCAGCCGGGATTCGAACCCGGGTCTCCCAATATCGCGTCAGGTGTTCTAACCAACTGAACTACCGAGACACCTATCAATTTCATTTTCTTTAATCGTGCGTATGGCTCGTTCAGCCATCGCAGCCTTCATATGAGTATAGGAATTGTAATCATTGATTCCATAACGTTCCATCAAGCTTCGAAAATGCACATTGTGGAATTCAGTTCCTTGTTAGATTGTAAATTACGTGGCGATATTTTGGCTCGTTGTAGAATATCTCGAAAAGCTTTAGTCACTTCCACACCAGATTTCGATTTTAGTGCTCTAACCCACACGGATTTAGAGTTGCAATCTATGACTAGTAAAAAATATTTGAAATTTTTATTTACTTTCGCATACATGTCTAGTTGTCCGAGATCTGCTTGCCACAAGTCATGTAAACCTTTAATTATCGTGCGACGTCGAGGATACAGTTTCCTGGCCGGTTTGTGTAACTCGTTAACTAATTGAATTTTTTCAGTTGACATTATCAGGTTGTTAACGGATCTCCTTTTTTTCTTTTTGCCGATTTACCTTGCGAACTTGATTCTTGAATATTAGGATCGATACTGCTAGGAGAAGATGGCAGAGGAGTCGCAGGTCGCTTCGGAGCGTTACTAGTAGTAGTAGTAGTAGTAGTAGTAGTAGTAGTAGTAGTAGTAGTAGTAGTAGTAGTAGTAGTAGTAGTAGTAGTAGTAGTAGTAGTAGTAGGTGACGTTGTAGGTAGCGGTACTATATTGAGCTTGTCTTGTAATAAATCGATTCTTTTGCTAAGTGTGTGTATCTCGACCGCATAAGGAGTTATATCGAATGTTGTGAGAAATTCATTTTGAGCTGATTCTATTTTCTTAGAAAATGAATCCGCAACGAATTGAATCTCGCTTCGAAGTAGGGCGATGGTATTTTTGGTAGAGTCATCCACGTACTTTTTCAACCTCGAAAGTGAGGTGACGCCATGTGCGATGGCAGCTTTAGTTAAATTGATTCGTATATCGATATCATGACTTTTTTCGGCAATGATTCGATCCACATAACCTTTAGTACAAGCGTCGGTATCTTCCGTAAGACTTTTCAGATTACTGATCTTAACGTGTCCGATATTAATATCACCCTCGGACGTATGAGATAAAATCGAATGACTGGAGAACGATGCCGCTTTACTGTGGGTGACATTGTGAACACCTCCCGAGCGACGACCGAATTTATCCAAACTCATCGTAAAACTGAAGCTGATCGCGTACGAACGGTCAATATATAACATTCGCCTCTCGGAGTTCTTCGATGATCGAAAGAATTTCATTATCATGTGATATGGTATTACCAGTTTCTTTGGATGCATACAAAAGTCTTAACCTGTCCACTAACTCATTAAAATTATCAAAGTAGACGTATTCGGTAGAGTTTGTATTATAATGCATTTTGGGTAAAAGACCTCCACGCTTACGGAAATTATAAGGCGTTTCTGCAAGTCTCGGTTTAATTACTTTTTTAGTCTCCATTCGTGGAGTCGATTAAGTCTTTCTTGTTGGCAAGTTTCTTGGAGGCTATGGTAGTGTCTTCTGCTTCGGCGTCAGTAAAATCATCTGTTTCATCATTAGCATCTTCTTTGTCGGACATCGGTGTACTGACGCTGGCAACAGGAAGCTCTCGAAAGTTTAAGCGTTTCCTTGGGATGTGTGGAGTTGAAGTTTTCACGGGACTTATCAATTCGGTTTTAGGTATCCATTCGGTTTTAGGTTGTAATAGTGGTGGTGGTGGTGACGACTTCTCCAGTTTTCTCTTAACCGACTGTAGAGTAGGCTCAACAGGTTTTTTTGTAGCTTCCACTAGTTCAGTCAAAGGTTTCGTTATCGGGGCAAACAATTTCCTCAACGTGGCATCATCTTCGGATCGTCCTAGTTTGATAGCCAGAAATTTTTTTCGTACGGACCGAGACAGTTCCCGAACTTTTTTCGCTCGCGCCGCCTCAGCATCGCTAAACGGTGGCCTCATGATTGCTATCGATTAATGAGCATCCATCTTTATATATTGATCGAACCCTCTGCGATACCGACCAGCATTCAAATCGAAATGTGTTACGATAACGAGAGGAGTGAATTTTCTACTCCAACATTCAGAACACAATCGTTCAAAGTGCTCATAGCTCATATCTGGAGATACGTGCTCATCGAAAGCATGCCTCAAATTAACATCATCCTGTTTGAATAATACTATAACATTACATTTGTCCCGTATGAGTTGTTTTGGAACTTTTGAATATGTTTGACAGAGGTATGCCACATCAATATTCTGATGTCTACCCATAGAGAAATACGCACGTATCTTGTCTTGTTTTTCACAGGTCACATCGTCAAATAAAAAGATTGAATTTCGATGTGCTTTCTCGGGATCCATGATAATTTCATTGTCATTGTACGCGAAATAGCCCATACCTTTAACTTTCTTTAACACTTCCTGTAACAGCCGATATTTTGGTTGATAAAATGATCTCGAATATACGTATACGTTACGAAACTTTAAGCCATTCTTATTGAAAAGTAATGTTAAAATGGCGTTCGTTTTACCACAACCTGATGGGCCAGAGAAAATAGCTCGAAAACAATTCGGAAGTAGTTCACTATGTTTTATCGGTGGCTTGTCTTCTCCTACAAAGTCTAAGTTGTCTATTGGTAGCGTGTGTGCTTGTTGAACCGCCCTCATTCTTGCAACTGACAGCGAGGTACATGACCACCACCTATAAATAGTGTGACACGATCGTAGTTATTATCACTTGTGATGATAGCATACAAAGGTGATGGTGTTTTGAATACTCTCATCAATAAGTTACCATTCGAATTACACATACTAGGTTATAAATTTTGTGGACCCGGTACTAAATTGGACAAACGATTGGCTAGAGGTGACCTTGGTGTCAATGCCCTCGACTCTGCCTGCAAAGCGCACGACATTAGTTATTCGAAAAGTTCTTCTTTTAGCCCAGTCTGTGTAGTCATTTTTTGACGTTTTACGACATTAATTCAGTACCGGACGGGAGTGGTCAAATGTTGTAGGCTCTGATTAGATGATCATGCCTATATAGTTTTAAACATTTAAAAAGTGTGCATTAACAAATGGGAGGGGTCCAAAGTTAGCAAAAACAAGTTTTTTGATTCTACAAGCCAAGGTATGCATTTTGTGGAGAAAAGTTTCAAATATAAGTTGTAGAGAATTGAAAAACCTATAATTCGAGCTATAGCATGATTAATTATGTTAAACATTTATTGAAAAAATGTCAAAAAACCACTGAAAATGGTCATTTTTTGAATATTGATTATTTACTGCAAAAATGATATGATTTACATTTTTGCTGCTCTAAAAGATAGCTTTTAAAGTTCCAAATCTAAACACCTTTTATAAAAGTCAATTGGTTAATTTGTTGCTGAGATATTGCTATTTGTTTATCCCAAGACGCATAATGTTCATTGCTGTTACGTCTTTTTGGATAAACATTTGGAGATGTACAAAGGCTTGTTCTCTTTATAAACACCCTTATTTTCGTATGCCGTTTAGAAAATATGATAAAAACAATTTTCAAACCCTGATTTATCGCTTTAAAAAAGGGGGTAATTTTTTTTATAAACAAATAGAACTGGAGCCATTTTCATAACTTGCACAAATTTCTGACTTACAAATTCGGATAGCTGGATTCAAACCTGAGAACTGAAAAGAAATAACGACTTTTTTCGACCATTAGGAGCCGAGATAGGAATTTTTTTTGAGACTGAGATACGGATATTTTGTCCGCGCTCTGCGCATTTAAACGCTTCAATTCGGTTCTCTCGGCGCGAGCGGATACCATTGCCATCCCCACCACACGCCTTCTCGCGTAGCTCCGAGAGTACCTATACACCTTTATTCTGCATATACTACTGCATAATACAGCTTTTTTAACAATAACAATCGTTTTTTTTCTTTTATAATAAACATTTATAAAAACATGAATTTTTAGCTATCGAATAGGGCAAAATTCATTTCTAAATTGTTACAAATAAAAGGACTGCGAATTTTTGAAAAAAAATTCCTATTTCGGCTCCTAATGGTCGAAAAAAGTTGTTGTTTTCTTTCAATTCTCCGTTTTGAATCCAGCTATCCGCATTTGTAAGTCAGAAATTTGTGCAAGTTATGAAAATGGCTCCAGGTCTATTTATTTATAAAAAAAATCACCCCATTCTTTAAAGCGATAAATAAGGGGTTGAAAATTGTTTTTATCGTATTTTCTTAACGGGATATGAAAATATGGTTATTTATGAAGAGAATAAGCCTTTGTGCACCTCGAAATGTTTATCCAAAAAGACGTAACAGCAATGAACATTATGCGTCTTGGGATAAACAAATAGCAATATCTCAGCAACAAATTAACTTTAATTAACAGCAACCAATTGACTTTTATAAAAGGTGTTTAGATTTGGAACTTTAAAAGCTATCTTTTAGAGCAGCAAAAATGTAAATCATATCATTTTTGCAGTAAATAATCAATATTCAAAAAATGACCATTTTCAGTGGTTTTTTGACATTTTTGCAATAAATGTTTAACATAATTAATCATGCTATAGCTCGAATTATAGGTTTTTCAATTCTCTACAACTTATATTTGAAACTTTTCTCCACAAAATGCATACTTTGGCTTGTAGAATAAAAGAACTTGTTTTTGCTAACTTTGGACCCCTCCCATTTGTTAATACACACTTTTTGAATGTTTAAAACTATATACGCATGATCATCTAATTAGAGTCTACAACATTTGACCACTCCCGTCCGGTACTGAATTAATGTCGTGAAAAATCTACACAGACTGGGCTATTTGGACGATAGCCATACGGCAGATCGAGAATTGGAGCATCGTGCTTGGGAGCGCGTGAAAAGCAAAGACGCATCTTTGGGTGAGAAGACTGCAGCGTGGTTCGTTACGACCGGCATGAAGGCGAAAAGGAAGCTCGGGATGGGACACCGTCCGGTTTCGTTTAGGCGAAACGTTCTGAAACATGTCACCGGCATTTTAAAAACAGCCATGAAAACCAACCCACGTATCAGCGCATCCGGTTTGAAACCGTCCGCTTCGATTGCATTACGAGCTGCTCGAGCGGCGATTAGAAAGGCGGGAGGTCGGAAACGAATCCGTATTCCACGCATTATACCATATGGAAGTAAATCTGGAGGAATTTTACCTTTACTACCAATCTTCGCCGCCTTGGGGGCACTAGGAAGTTTGGCCGGCGGCGCAGCAGCAGTAGCGAAGACCACAGTCGATGCGAAAAACGCACAAAAGAAAATGGAAGAGCAACAACGTCACAATAAAGCCATAGAGGAGATCGGCAAGACCGGCTCAGGCTTGTTTATACGCAAGTCCACCAGAGGATTCGGTTTGTACATCAAAAAGCAGCAGCAGCAGCAGCATGGACGCGGATTGTACTTGAAGAAGCAGACAAAAAACTTTTAAAGCTATCCAATAGAGCACTATACGATCGCGAAATCATTAAATATGCAAATAAATTAAAAATTCCCTACTTTAGAGGAGTTTTTATGCGTGATTCTCTCCCAAAAACACCTAGACATAACGAGAGTGCCATCATCAATTTAGATATAAAAAATCATTCTGGAGCGCATTGGGTAGCGTACAAGAAACGGGGAAATGTCATCGAGTATTTCGATAGTTTCGGTAATCTGAAACCACCACAAGAACTCGTCCGATACTTTGGTGGTGGGAAGTCGGTGAAAATTTTCTATACAGAGACCGTTATCAAAAGTTTACTGCGAGTAACTGCGGTCGTCTATGTCTCGAATTTCTCTATAAAACGTGAGTATGGAGCGGTTCACTATTTAATCATGTCCGAGACATTCACGTTAAAGAGTCGTACATCAACGCTCTCCATAGATTTCCAAACGCCGATCTACGTAGGGAAACATTCCGCATACGGATTAGCTTTACTTTATTCATGTAACACCATTCCGAATATAGAGGACGGCACGAAATTCAAGTATTATTCCAAAGGGAACGTCGATACACCACATTTCATTAACATTCCGACAGGTAGTTACGATATCACCGATATCGAGAATTACCTTAAAAAGTTCCTGATATCTGAAAATAGAGTAGGCGACAGCGACGACGACGAAGATATATTCTTTTTGAGACCCAACAATAACACGTTAAGGACTGAAATATTTCTGCGAGATTACGATATCGATTTTCGAGCAGGGTCGCCAAACTTCTCGGATTCACTCCTGGACTTTTAGAAGCAGGAAAAGTGCACCAATCGGATTTAACTGTGAACATCGTGAAAGTTCCAACCATACACATCGATTGTAATATTGTTCGTGGTTCTTATTACCACGATCGACCGTCACACATTTTATACGAGTTTCCCATTAGCGCAGACCCGGGGTTCGCTATCGACGAAGTTCCTCGAAATCTGGTATATTCAAGAGTTACTCCAAGTGAGATAAGTAACCTCACATTATCGGTTCTCGATCAAAATTTTGAACTTGTCAATTTTCGTGGTGAAGAGATTCTCATTCGATTGGAATTAAAAAGATGGTCTTAGTCTTGAGTGATTACTATAAAAGAGGTAGTGTGAAGAGTACAACTGCAGTAACAAAAAAACGTTCGAGGCGATTGCAGCAGCAGCAGCGGCGATTGTCCCGATTAAACGCTACTTTCCTCAACGCCATAGGATATGTTGTCCAACCAGATTTTCGACCTGTATCCGAAGCTTCAAAACGATGATACGATCACGAGTATAAAACGTCACACGTACCATCCATTCGTGAAATCCTATCTCAAGAATGATATACTCGAAATTACGGTGACGCGAAACGACGCTTTTCTCAACCTCTACGACTCCAAACTAAAAATCTATGGGAAATTAGAGAAGAAATCCGGCGATGGAGAGGTGACATTCGTAAATAACGCGGTCGGGTTTCTATTCGATTCCATGTCATATCTCTTGAACGGCATAGAAGTGGAACATGTGAAACAACCAGGTCTAGTGAGTTTGATTCGAGGTTATGTCTGCTATAATGACGATGGGGGATAACAACTCGGCGTCGCCAACTCGCCGTCGCCGACTCACCGTGGCCGACTCACCGGAGGGCCAACTCGGCGGCGGGACAACTCGGCGTAGGGACAACTCGATGTAGGGACAACTCGGCGTAGGGACAACTCGCCGTAGGTATATACCTCGTCGAGTTAAACGTTTTCTTTTACATTATTTCGTTGAATAGTGATTACGAATTTTTGAATAATTATATACAATTATTCCAATAAACAATTATAATTAACAAAAAATTGTTTTTCTACTGTAATTAGCGGAAATTATAATAAAAATATAAAAATTATTTTTGAGCAAATTTCAAATTTTAAAATCCAATTATACAGTATATTTAATTCATTTACAATATTACTTGCAAGCAATATTCTTCAGTACAAGAAAACACATTTTAAACGGATGTGTTTGTTGAATTTATGTCTCTTAATTAACAATCATGCCAACCCTTACCTAACGAGGGACAGGTAGAAAGGGTAAGGTGTAGGTAATAATTATTGTTATTTGGATTGGCAGTCACTCAGTAGCGTCTATACCAACAAAAAAAATTACCGTCTCGGGACGGTAGACAGAAGTGAAAATTTATCTTCGGGTGGTTCAGCTCACGTTTAATTGATTACGTCAGTTAGCTGTTCATAACATGTTTAATTAGACGAAGTACAACAAATGTTTACTGTAACTTCACTTTAATATGAACCGTAAATGGATGACATGTTTCGCTATCAAAGTGGCTTTTTCAAAACAGTACACAAAATTTGGGATACCAGAAATTTATACCTGTTTACTGTATACTGTAAAAAATATTTTACAGTTCGTTCATTGCTACATTATTTTCATTTTTATCATCTTTAATCAATGTAATGATCGGCTTATGATAACTGAAATGCAAAATGAATACATGCGATTCTATATATTAGTATTAATGTATCTTGTAAATACAGCATCTATTGTTGTTCCACCTCTTGTAGTTGCTTCCATTCTAGTATTGTTCATTGTCAAATTCAAATCATTTTGTAAAAACTTAAAATTAAAATGATTTTTCACTATTAGCAACAGTAACAGTACACACGCGGGCGCACACTACAGTAGCCGCCCAGATACCGAAATAATGTGGACCCAAGCCATTCCGGATAACTGAAAGTTCGGATAATACGGAGGTTATAATTATTATATTCCTGAATTCATTGTATTAAAATAAATAAATCTATCAGTTCGCCAAACTCTCGTTGCTTCAAAATTCGCACAAGTGACACTTCTCGAGGCGTGTTTATCTTTACGGGTTCGGACTGTGTTCGGAGATCAAAACAAAACCAATTTTTCTATTTTCTAAGAAAGCATAAGGAAGAAACACTTGCAATTTTTCATGTACTTTTTCTCTCTTCGTTTCTTAGATAAACAATTTTTTGTTAATTATAATTTTGTAATGGACTAATTGTATATAATTATTCAAAAATTCGTAACCATTATACAAGGAAATAATGTCAAAGAAAATGTTTAACTCGACGAGGTATTTACCTACGGCGAGTTGTCCCTCCGGTGAGTTGTACCGCCGGCGAGTTGTCCCTACGCCGAGTTGTCCCTACGCCGAGTTGTCCCGCCGCCGAGTTGGCCCTCCGGTGAGTCGGCCACGGTGAGTCGGCGACGGCGAGTTGGCGACGCCGAGTTGTACTAGACCCAATGACGATGATAGCAAACATTTGGATAAAGGTAGTTGGGTTTTTCCCGAAAAACCCACCGTTAACGCAGATGGAACCTTCATTTGGATCATTCCATTGTCACATTTCTTCAGCATATTCAATGACCATAAAAAGGTAATGTTCGGAAGGCACACTATTCGAGTAGTTAGAGCTCGTAACGATGACAATTGTGTTATGGTTACCTGAGCAAATAATACCTATGACATTACTATAACTGAGATGTTATTGAAAATCCCACACGTCGTTTCCAACGTTGAAATGAAACTGGAACTGTTGAAATCCATAAAAAATGATAGACCGTTCATAATATCATTTCGCACTTGGCAGCTCCACGAGTTACCTGCTCTCAATGTGGGTTCAACTAATGCCGTTTGGTCGATCCAAACGATGAACAACCAACATCCACCTCGATTCGCAATCATCGCTTTCCAGACAGATAGACGTGATAAAAAAACGGCAGACATTACAAAATTCGATAATCTTAACATATCCGATATATGTGTGAATTTGTCTGAGCGATATCCATACGAACCTCTAAATTTAAATTTCAGAACCAATGATTACGGTGAGATTCATGATAGTTATGTGTACTTTAATAATACCTACAAGGGTGACTATTTCGGTTCGAAGAAACCATTACTCGATATGAAAAAATTTAAAGATATGACACTCTTCGTTGTCGATTGCTCACGCCAAGATGAACAAATTAAATCATCGATCGTGGACGTCTTCATCGATTTTCAGGCAAGGACCGGATTTCCTGCCAACACAAATGCTTATTGCATCATTATTTACGAAAGTGTGTACGAAGCTACACCACTTATTGAGATGGTGAGAAGCATCTATTAGTCTTAATCAGATCATCGAACATGAAGGTACTCCTAGTCGACATTCAAGGTTTTACGCTCACGAAGAATTCTTCACCGGAATTTTAAAAGAAATAACAATTTATGATGGAACCCGCATGAATCATTACTTGTTCGAGGAACCTATACCCTACGATGACTTATCTAGCTACGATAAGAAGCAAGTTCAATATTGTACTAGACACATACATGGACTCCGATATACTTCAGGTTATGTACCATACGAAAAACTCGATGACGTAATCATGGCTGACATTCATGATGCTGATATGGTTTACGTAAGAGAACATAAAAAAAAATGTTTACTCGACACCCACCTACACAATCGAGAGAAGAAGAAGATGTCGAATATCGTCGTCAACATCGAACACCTTCCACACAGTCCTGATACATCCAAATTTCAACGTGACATTCCATTGTGTATGAATCATCAATCGAATTGTTTTTATACGTGTAGTACACGAAATTGTTATACATGATACGCTTGGTTTTTAAACTGTGTTCCACAATAAATAAATATATTGAAAATATTAGTTTAATTCCGCAGTATTCATTCAAACATGGTTGCGTTCGGGTCAAACTTATTACTACTCTCGGCAGTACTTAATAATATCCTATACATTTGACCACCACATAGTGCAAAGGATGTGTTTATATGTTTCGAAATGAATGCCAGTTGACCTAAAAACTGGGTGAAGATGGAATCCTTCACATACAACCGACACACATCAACTTTGATGACGAAATTACCTGGTAATGCTACAGGCTACAAAATACGTGTCGTCTACCAAAATCGCACGTTTGAAGATTCGATATGGCTGAACCTAACTAACGTACACCCAACTCCAGTTTCGAACAATATCTATTTTTTGACTTGGTACATCGCCGTCATTGTGTCAGTGCTGCTCAGCATAGCTGGATCAACATTCGTCTACCTGTGCTATAAATATGGATCTTAAAGAATTTTTAATTGAATACGACGATGTACTTCTTTCTAGACATAAAGCTCAGCTTTACTATTTACAACGATCTCTAAATGCGGAATTGGAAAAGATGCAGACGTGCCTAGTCTATTTGGACGATGTCATCGTGATGGGCAAGACCTTTGAAGGACATCTGAAAAACTTAGAGGACGTCTTCCAGAGACTGCGAGGTGCGGGGTTAAAACTCAACCCAAAGAAATGTCAGCTCTTCAGAAAGAAGGTCTCTTACTTAGGTCACGTAGTGAGCAAAGAGGGAGTCGCCGTTGATCCGGACAAGATAAGTGCGGTGAAGGAGTGGCCAATACCGGCAGACAAACACCAGTTGAGGAGTTTTCTGGGACTCTGCACGTACTACCAACGCTATGTCCGGATGTTTTCCGATGTCGCCAAGCCGTTGACGAGGCTCACACAAGAAGGACGAAACTTCTGTTGGGATGAGGAATGCCAGTCTGCCTTCGACGAGCTGAAGAAGAAGTTGACCAGTGCCCCAGTGCTGAGTTTTCCTCTGCCAGAAGGACAGTTTATCCTGAACACCGACGCGAGCAATGTGGGAATTGGAAGTGTTCTGTCGCAGCGTCAGGAGGGACAAGAACGCGTCCTTGGATATTTTAGTAAGGTACTCTCCAAACCGGAGAGGAATTACTGCGTCACCCGGCGTGAATTATTGGCCATCGTAAAGTCCATCGAAAACTTCCATAAATACTTGTGTGGAAGGAGGTTCCTGATCCGGACCGATCATGCTGCCCTTAAATGGCTCCTCCAATTCAAGAACCCCGAAGGACAGATAGCTCGATGGATCGAGAGGCTTCAGAAGTATGACTTTTTCATAGAACATCGGCCAGGACAGAGTCATGGAAACGCAGACGCACTCTCGAGAAGACCATGCCCTGATGAGTGTCCTCATTGTCATAGAGCCGAGTAAAAGTCCGAGAAAGTCTACCGAACTACCGTGGTCGCCGAGGAATGGACACCATCCTCGTTACGACAGGAGCAAGAGAAATACCCGGTTCTGAAAGAAATCCTGGCATGGAAAAAGGGAGGACAGCGTCCTGAGTGGCAGAAGGTATCACCTGGCTCGCCAAAACTCAAGAGCTATTGGGCACAGTGGGGCTCGTTAGTAGTGGAGGATGGACTACTAAAACGTGTACTGGAGAGCCAGGACGGAACGGAGGAAAGACGGCAAATGGTAATTCCCTCCAGTAAAATCCCGGAGGTCTTGCGGCACCTTCACGACGAATCGTCTGGTGGACATTTAGGGATCAAGAAAACCCTGCAGAAAGTACGAGATTCTACTGGATCAATTGTTCAGACGACGTGAAGGACTGGTGCAAGAAATGTACTACATGCATCGCAAGTAATGGGCCACAAAGACGACCGAAAGCTCACATGAACGAATATAACCTCTTAAGCCCCTTCGAAAGGATCGCTATTGATATAGCAGGACCCTTCCCTGCGACCAAAAAGGGGAATAAATACATCCTGGTCGTAATGGACTATTTTACGAAGTGGGTGGAAGCGTACCCTCTCCCTAATCAGGAGGCAGAGACAGTGGCCGATGTGCTCGTGAAGGAGCTGATCTGCCGGTTTGGAGTACCCATGGAATTACACTCGGATCAAGGAAGAATCTTCGAGAGTGGTCTATTCCAGAGGATCTGTGAGAAGTTTTGGGGTACGAAAATCAAGAACCACGGCCCTTCACCCTCAGTCTGACGGCATGGTAGAACGAATGAATCGCACCCTCAACCGTTATCTGGCGAAAATGGTCTCGTCACATCAACGAGACTGGGACGAACACGTGCCGTTCTTCCTGATGGCCTACCGCTCGGCCGTTCATGAGTCGACAGGACAAACTCCAGCCAAAGTCCTGTTCGGGCGAGAACTTAAACTGCCCTGTGATCTAATCTTTGGCGCTAGACCGGACGAGGACATCTCGGGAGAAGATTACGTCTCCCGGATGCAGAAAAGGATAAACGAGATTCGCGATCAAGTCCGGTACCAACTAAATATCGCCAGTGATCGCATCAAAGAGCGTTACAACATCAACGCTAAAGAGGGTGGCTACCAAATGGGAGATCGGGTTTGGCTGTACACCCCACAGAAGAAACGTGGTTTGTCCCCTAAATTACAGACCAATTGGGAGGGTCCCTATGTCGTAAAGAAACGGATCAATGACGTGGTCTACCGGGTAAGCAAATTACCAAATGGCAAGCCGAGACTGGTGCACTTCAATCGTTTGGCACCCTATGAGGGGTCGCACGATGAGGCGGAGGTTTCCCGGGTAAGAAACACGTTGGCGCAGGAGAACGAACTTTCGTTCGGAGAATTTATAAGCGCCTACGGGGGTACCAGAAAAGCACGGTATGGGGTAACCTGTGAAAAACAACATGATTTGTTCAGCGTACCTGAAGAGTACTCGTTGTCCCATTGTGTGTCCGCCGACCTGGTAATGTCACGAGGTATCGCCACGGTTTTCAAGACGAAGTACGGGCGCTTGGAACAACTTAGGGCGCAACTCCCGGAAGTTGGCAAGGTTCTGGAACTACGTGACCACGAAAGACACATCTTTTATCTGGTTACGAAGGAGATCGGGTCCCTTAAACCATGTTATCAGGATGCATGGCGAACCTTGCATAGGCTACGAGACCGATTGTTGGAGCTCGACATCAGAAAGCTAGCTGTCCCCAAGTTAGGTACTGGACGAGATCAGCTGGACTGGAAGGTTGTCCGGAATATGCTGGAAGTAGTGCTGAAGGATACCGGAGTGGAAGTTTTAGTCTGCTGTTTTGGGCCTGCACCATGTCAACTCAGAAAGACGGTCCCCTGTTATTTTGATGCCACGTCCCGCTGTAAGCGGGGGGCTAACTGCAGGTTCCTGCATGGGCCTACCAGGGATACGTTCCGGGACGAAACGTCTCTAAGGCGGGGGCAGTGTAACGCGAGTAGTAAACCGCAGTGCGAGACGTATTTACTTTTGTCGGCGTCTCAAAGGGACGGCACTACGCTTAATTGAGCCTGCCGCCTTACATCTTATTAAAGAAAGAATCGTTCTCGACCTTTCCAGATAATAAAAGAGATTTCGAGTAATTACGCGAATATGCTAGAGGGTTCTCGACTACAATAGAGTTGTATATATAAGCGGGCTTGTGGTCGGATTAGAAGTAGAGAAGCAGACGTAAACGCAACATACGATCAGAAAGCGGAGCAGTGCAAATAAATTAAGTAGTGTCTAGTCTAATGTACAAGTAGCAAAGTGTGTTAAATAAATTAGTGTACAATTAATGTAAATAAATTAGAAAATAAACGTTACAATATGGAAATACAAGCAATTAAATGTTGACATTGTTTTATTTGAATGTAAAAACTTCTCGAGTATCAACCTTCACAGATGTCCTGACAAGTAGGAACTTGTCAGGACATGTGTGAAGGTTAGGATTCCACCGAACTTGTTGAAACTTATATAGTAGGTCAAGTAAGTTCACTGTCTTCCAACACCATGTCGAGGTAGATGCAAGTCTAGACAAGTTAGTTTACTGACTTCTACCACCACCACCACCTTAGGTGTGGGCCTTCTTCTTCATTCTCTTAAAAGTGCTCCTACTATTCACGTCTACTAGAAAAAATATGGAAGTTAAAAGTTTTTTGCAAAAATTTGGTTACTATGTAACATCTTCGCATAAGAAAGAACTCCTAGAGCTGCACGATAAAGTGGAAACCAGAGAAGCTGAAGAACAACGTGAATCTAAATTTGGGAGACATTTCGTCATCTGCCCCTGGTCAAGAGACACCACCACAGAGGGTCCAGACTACTGTTCGTGCACTGCTTGGAGATGGGAGCATCAGGGAATTGAACAGCACGTCAGGTCGATAATAGATATGTATGTAGAAATTATTTCCAAAGCAGAAAATAAAAATTATTAGTAAAATGTTTTTGTTTTATTTCTATTTGACCATGACTAGCGAATTGTTCGATAAATCTCTCTCTCTCTCTCTCTCTCTCTCTCTCTCTCTGTCTCTCTCTCTTCACACGGTACGTACGCGCAAAAGGATTCTCGTCGCGCTGTTCGCTCGTTCGAGCGCGCGATAGGCCAGACAACAATGGATTCTCTCTCTCTCTCTCTCTCTGTCTCTCTCTCTCTCTCTCTCACGCCCCGCCCCCCCCCCCCTAAGCCCCGGGTAGCGGGGCCGACTTTGAGGTTAGGCGGAAGCCTCGAACGGTGGAACGCAGCCCCCTGTACGTTTATCGGAGCCACTGGGCCCTCCATACACACGTTTGCGACTTTGGGGTTAGGTTGCGTTTACCGGGTGCCCTCTCGGGGGACTCTTTACCGGGGGGCCCTCTCGGAACCCCCATCGGAGACACTGGGCCCCCTACGAACACCATGCATACGTTTGCGACTGTGAGGTTAGGAATTTGAGGCAGAATCCGCTTTGCTCCTCTACTAACCTCTTAGATCAGAAATACTCGACTGGATAATTTATACATTCTATTTAATAACGCATCATCGTAGCCACTATACGATAAAATCTGTATCTGGTCTCCCTTCAATAGATACAAGAAATATATATATATATATATATATATATATATATATATATATATACGGTATTTTGTATTATACATTAATTTTTATTTTTAGTCATTTCCATTACCCATTAGCTTTGTGTCCATTTAAGCGTTTTTATGTTCGGTTTTGTATACATAGCTACATAATGTTATGTAAATAATAAAAATAATAGTAATATATATTCTCACCTGCGTGGAAACGTCGTAGTGATTGAACACGACCCTCGAAGTTCCGAGGTAACCTGCGGAAGACAGAAAAAAAACCTATTACAATAGTCATCCATTTCATTCAAATTCAAGCAATCCTCTCAAAAAACGGAAAATTACGCTTTTTTATTACACTATGCGTGTATATTCCAGTGTATAGAGAGAGGGGGGGAGACAGATGGAAGGAAAAACAAGAATGCACATTTTTTATCAAATTATAAAAAAGAGTTAAGATGGGGGTTTTTATTCAACGTCTCTAAGTTCTTTCCCCGCTAGAACGCCTGGACCTAAATTTATAGGAGGAAAACGCATTAATTATTGCCAACATGGATCGTATCAGGCTCGATGCTTTGCCTCCGTTATATCATATAATACGAAAAGGCCTATATATATGCAATTAAAAAATTCTTAAATCAGAAAAGTCCGATTAGCTTAGCAAGGAAATGGGAATCAAGAAAAAATATTTTAAACGCAAGAGATTATTTCGTGCCAAAGACAATTCAGGACTTGACTCCAGTTATGGCGATCAATGCCAAAAGCCTGATCTAACGTCCGAGGAGTGGCAAAAAGCAAAAGAAGATTTTTTGAAGAATATTAAAAAAATGCCGAAGAAATAAAATTGATTCAAGAGCTCACAAACGAACAAAGCGATTCTGATTTGTGGCATTTAGAACGAAGAAAGCGTCTTACGGCATCAAAGTACCAGGCAATTTGTTCAAAACTCGGTACTAGAAGCAAGGGCGATACAAGGAAGCTTGTGGAACGACTTCTTTACCCAACAAGAATTCATTCTGCTAGCATTGAGTGGGGCAAGCAAAATAAAAAACGGGCAATCAGTGCTTTAGAAGTAATATTGATGAGAAAAAATTGCCATCTGGTCTATTTTTAAGCGAAAGTACTTCATTCTTGGCAGCAACTCCAGATGGCCTTATTGGGGAGAAGGGCATCGTTGAAATCAAGTGTCCCTTTAGCGCTAAGGATCTCACTCCTGAAGATGGTATAATACAAAGGAAAATATCATTCTGGAAGAAAAACGAAGAAATCAATAAAAACCACAAATGGTTTTATCAGATATAAGGACTGAAGGATTTGTGACTGAAAGAGCCTATTGCTGCTTTGCAGTTTGGACGCCTTTCGGGATAAAGAAAGAAATGATTTTAAAAAATAATACATTTTGCGATAAGATGAAAAAACAATTAACGGAATTTTATATGAAGTGTTATTTACCCGAACTTGTTGATCCTCGCAAATGTAGAAGTATGAATATTAGAAATATTTCATTAAAATCTTCATAGGCATTTATCTATTATTTCAATTTTCAATAAGTTTTAGGTTGTTTGCACCAGATACCGGGTGTACATTTATTTTAAAAATTTGCTGTTTTCACTAGATTCCTTATTTTTGTATGTTTGTTTTGTAACGAAGCCTATTTTTCCGCTGCTAGAACCCTTGTCTCCCTCTGTTACCATTTGCGGAAATTCCGTAAATTTAAATAAATAACAATTGTCTCTCCGCCGTGACACCTGCAAAATCCGAGATCAAGTTTAAACAAAAGACCACCAGTTGTCTCTCTAATCTACGAGCCGCAAACTACCCAAAATTATTTACTCGGGAGCTCTAAATACGAGAGAAAAATATGGGAAAGGATGACAAGTCCGCCGACCGATTACCGTGCAGGTGTTAGTGCAGGTGCTTCTACTTAGTGTGACGTTGCCGCTACAGACCGCCCGACCCGGAAAGCAGGGAAACCGTCCGTCCGAGGTATTGTAGTTAGGGAAATCCGACCGACCCCCCCCCCCCACCGTCCCGCTAGGTCAGGCCGTCGAATTAGCTCTTCCCTGGGTGAGACTCGGGAAGGTTAATTTGGGCTGTTTGGGCAGGTACATCCCTGGGTGAGATTCGGGATAGACCTCCCCGAATACGACGCAATCTAGCCCCCCCCTACCGTTCCCGTTGGGTTAGGCCGACGAATTGACTCTTCCCTGGGTGGGACTCGGGAAGGTCAATTCGGGCTGTTTGGGCAGGCATATCCCTGGGTGAGACTCGGGATAGCTTCCCTGAACACAACCCGACCTTTAATTGAACTACCGCGCATGCTTAGTTTCCCTAACGATTCCCGCGCCCGCGATTGGATTGACGCGAATCAAACCTGCTAAAGCGCATGCCCGTCATTTGCTAGACCGCCGCATATATAGTTTTGCCCCGCTTGTTAGCTTTTCCCCATATTGCTTGCTCCGCTCTAACCGCTTCATAGCGCTTGCCTGACCGTTGCACTTAACTAGCTTTCCTATTGTAAATAGAACAGACACCGACTAGATTAGCTAGACCGCCACGCACTATTCCCCCCCCACCGTAATAACTCACCGTAGTAACCGCACCGTGCACTGTTGCCCGATCGCTCCATAAAACCGAGACCCCAACGTTTTCCGATGTACATAGTTGCCAAATCTTTCCATTTTCCGTAGAGTTAGGGAATTTTGTACATAGATGCCGCTTTGCTATTAAAACCGTAAAATATATAGTTTTGCACCGTTGCCGATCCTTGTTAGCATGATTGTCTTTATTTTGATATAGTTTTCTATAATAAATTAGTTTTATTTGTTTTCCGAATTGTGTGTTTTATTTTCACGGACTTCCTGGCATTCTCCTGAGTATAAACTAACCCGAGGCTTTAGGGAGTAAACCCTTAAAAAAATCTGGCGCCCGAGCAAAACCGTAAAACCGACTTTAAGCTCCGAAACTCCGAAAATAGCGCCAATTCAACAAAGTGACGTAACCTTCTAGCAGAGAGTCTTCGTGCCGCCGACGACACTGCTGCATCGCGAGGTAAACCACGTCACAAAACTGTCGCCCGAGCAGGGACTGTTTAACTGTTTAACCGTTTAACTATTTGTCTATTTTTAAACTTTTCTATTTTCCTATTTTTCCGATTTCCGTGTCCGTGCAAATAACACATAATGCCAGCCGCTAGTAAAGACAAATCCGTGGAGAGTAAATCTCTCGAAAATCCTACTACCGAAACATCCGACCTTCGCGTGAGTTGGGTGTACAAGTTAAATAAAACCGAACTAGAGGCCGAACTGACGAAATTTAGACTAAACACAGTAGGCACCGTCGAGGAGTTAAGGAAGCGATTGGTGAGCTTCCTTCGAGAAGGAATTACTCCTTGTCCGCCAGAACAACCGCAACCCTCTGTCGAAACCGTTATCCCTCCGACTGCACCGACCGTACCAACCGAAACAATGCTCCCTGAAGTAACACCCATTCCCGATAACACTCCACTTCTAGTCAATGAGTGGAGAGTAATTTTCGACGGCCGCACCGATCCTGTCACGTTCATCGAGAGACTGCAGGAAATTTGTGAAGCCCAAAACATCCGCCTTGACCGACTACTTCCAGTGATGCCCGAACTACTTCGAGGGGACCCGGCCCTCTGGTACAGGAACAACCGCCACCGAATCAGGACTTGGGAGGAGTTCTTGAAGTATTTCAGGACTTTCTATTACCCAGTCAATTATAAGATTGACTTAGAAGTCGAGATTAGTCGCCGCATCCAGAGGGAAGACGAACCTGTGGCGAAGTATATCAATGACCTTCAGACTCTAATCCGGAGACACGGCCAGATGACTCCCGAACAAGAGTTGCAGTGGCTCTACCGCAACTTAAGGCCCTCATACAGGCAGCAGATCCGGCGCAGTGATTTCTGCGACATCTCTTCTTTCTGCGACGCCACTAGGGACTTCGAATTGCTCCGGGAGGAACTCAGAAGGGAGACGCCACTCAGACCGTCGCCAACTCCTGCACCGAGGAAGTTGACGGCCAGCGGGGAGACACGAAGATCCGAAAGTTCGTACACACCGCCGTCACCGTCACCGCCGAGGACTGAAACACCTCCTGTAGGGACCGACCCACCGCCGCTGTCGCCCTTGGCTAGGGCGAACCCTCCATCTCATCCTAGGGCATCCGAGAGGTGCGCCACCTCTACCCTACGATGCTGGAGATGTGGAGAACTAGGACACGCCAGGACTGAGTGTCGACGTCCTGCCAAGCTGTTCTGCTCCAGGTGCGGCGCCGAAGAGATCTTATCCCGAGACTGCCCTTGCCCGGGAAATGGATCATTGCGCTGGACTCGTCCGAGGGAGGAACAGCGAACACCGCCCGTAATCTCAGACCGTATTTCCGCTTCAGAAAGCAACGAGAATCGCCCGCACTTAGCAGTATCAATAGCGGGAGTAAATTACGTTGCTCTGATTGATACAGGAGCCAGTCGCTCCTACATTGGTGATCGCATTGCCGAACAATGCGCCGCCCGGAACGTCATTGCCGCCGGAGAACCCCGTTCCTATGCCCGAGTCGCTAGTGGGGAGCTCGTCGACGTAAACCAGGCCTTTGAAATCACCGTCGAACTGGGACACCGCCCAGTCACACACCGTTGGGGTTATATTCCCCGTTTATCCTCTGACCTGATTATAGGGATGGATCTCCTCTCCCGCCTTCGTTTCCAACTGGATTTGGGAACAAGGACCGTCTACATGGAAGGCCGACAACTGCAACTAACGCAGATGTCTTCCTGTACTCCTTTAGAGGAAGCATCCAACCCAGGAATCCGTACCCTGCTCTGTGAACAGGAACGCCGCCCACAAAACGTCCCCGAAGAAGGAGTAAATGCCTTCGACGGAATCCAAGGAATGACGCCCCTGACACAACACGCGACCCAGTACCGAAAGGAAAAACTGAACCGTGTGGCTGATGCTCTATCACGAGCCCCGCTGTCCGATCTCGTTCTCACTGTGGAACAAGAAACCGCTTGTTCCTGGTACACACGGAAGTTGCAGGATGTCCGTGCGAATCCCGAAGGCAACCCGGAGTACTGCGAGAAGGAAGGACAACTTTACCGACATTTCCTAGACAGCCACAACAAACCCGACTTGTTGGATCCCTGGAAGTTATGTGTCCCGAAGCAGTCCCGAACCGGAGTGATGGCTGAGAATCATCACGAACCTACTGCCGGACACATGGGAGTCAACAAGACTACCGCCCGCACCGCACTCCGCTACTACTGGCCTGGAATGCTCAGGGACATCGCCAAGTACGTACGGAGCTGTGAGTCCTGCCAGAAGTACAAGGTGTCCCCACAAAAGCCGCCAGGACTGATGAAACCGTCCAGGAACAGGGAACCTTGGAAAACAGTCTGCACCGACCTGATAGGACGATCTCCGCGTTCTGCGAAAGGAATTCACTACGAGGTAGTATTCCGAGACCGTTTCATTAAACCGGGATCTCTTTCAGACGGAGCCGGAGGCCGAGGATCGGGAATGGGCCACCACCGAAACAGGATGACGAACCGCCGCACAGTCTACCGCCGGGGTTTTCTCCACCACGCTCAACCGGGTGCAGGTAACCACTACCTGGGAGGCCTGATGCCAGACGTGGAGACCGACCCGTTCCCGGCGTTAGCAGTCATGAGGCTCCCGCAGGTAGAGTCCGCCCAGGGCGAAGAGGAAGCCGCGAGCTGCCCCAAGCCAGAGGAGGAGACGCCGCCAGGACCGAGCCACATCCGGGTGACCGCAGGTACCTGCTGGAGGTGCGGCCAGGAGGGCCACCACCGGACGCAGTGCGCCAACCCGAGGCGGCTGTTCTGCTCGCGATGCGGGAAAATCGGCGAACTCTCCCGCCAGTGCCGCTGCCATTTCTAATTTTTTTTTTCTTTTTCTTCTTTTGTTTTGGGGTTTGATTTGGGTTGAATAAATTGATTTTCCGTTTTCTTTTGGGGCGGGGAGGAAATTTCGAGGTTTCTTTTATGTAGAATAAGTTTTTCTTTTTTTTAGATATGTAAATAGGTAGGATTTTCACAACCGTTGATAAGTTCCCCTGTCCTTTCCGGATAAATTTTAAACCCACCGCGAGTTGCGAGAAAAGCAATAATATCCGTATGCAACGTTACAATTATTGCTTTTCTTTAGGAAGAAAGGGGGGGATGTAACGAAGCCTATTTTTCCGCTGCTAGAACCCTTGTCTCCCTCTGTTACCATTTGCGGAAATTCCGTAAATTTAAATAAATAACAATTGTCTCTCCGCCGTGACACCTGCAAAATCCGAGATCAAGTTTAAACAAAAGACCACCAGTTGTCTCTCTAATCTACGAGCCGCAAACTACCCAAAATTATTTACTCGGGAGCTCTAAATACGAGAGAAAAATATGGGAAAGGATGACAAGTCCGCCGACCGATTACCGTGCAGGTGTTAGTGCAGGTGCTTCTACTTAGTGTGACGTTGCCGCTACAGACCGTCCGACCCGGAAAGCAGGGAAACCGTCCGTCCGAGGTATTGTAGTTAGGGAAATCCGACCGACCCCCCCCACCGTCCCGCTAGGTCAGGCCGTCGAATTAGCTCTTCCCCGGGTGAGACTCGGGAAGGTTAATTTGGGCTGTTTGGGCAGGTACATCCCTGGGTGAGACTCGGGATAGACCTCCCCGAATACGACGCAATCTAGCCCCCCCCTACCGTTCCCGTTGGGTTAGGCCGACGAATTGACTCTTCCCTGGGTGGGACTCGGGAAGGTCAATTCGGGCTGTTTGGGCAGGCATATCCCTGGGTGAGACTCGGGATAGCTTCCCTGAACACAACCCGACCTTTAATTGAACTACCGCGCATGCTTAGTTTTCCTAACGATTCCCGCGCCCGCGATTGGATTGACGCGAATCAAACCTGCTAAAGCGCATGCCCGTCATTTGCTAGACCGCCGCATATATAGTTTTGCCCCGCTTGTTAGCTTTTCCCCATATTGCTTGCTCCGCTCTCACCGCTTCATAGCGCTTGCCTGACCGTTGCACTTAACTAGCTTTCCTATTGTAAATAGAACAGACACCGACTAGATTAGCTAGACCGCCACGCACTATTCCCCCCCCACCGTAATAACTCACCGTAGTAACCGCACCGTGCACTGTTGCCCGATCGCTCCATAAAACCGAGACCCCAACGTTTTCCGATGTACATAGTTGCCAAATCTTTCCATTTTCCGTAGAGTTAGGGAATTTTGTACATAGATGCCGCTTTGCTATTAAAACCGTAAAATATATAGTTTTGCACCGTTGCCGATCCTTGTTAGCATGATTGTCTTTATTTTGATATAGTTTTCTATAATAAATTAGTTTTATTTGTTTTCCGAATTGTGTGTTTTATTTTCACGGACTTCCTGGCATTCTCCTGAGTATAAACTAACCCGAGGCTTTAGGGAGTAAACCCTTAAAAAATCTGGCGCCCGAGCAAAACCGTAAAACCGACTTTAAGCTCCGAAACTCCGAAAATAGCGCCAATTCAACAAAGTGACGTAACCTTCTAGCAGAGAGTCTTCGTGCCGCCGACGACACTGCTGCATCGCGAGGTAAACCACGTCACAGTTTCATATAAATATAATATCTCAAGAGAAAAAAATGGAAATTTGTTGCTTGGCAATTTCGCGAATGATATTTTTGACAACATCACAAGTCGTCAGGCGAGTGATATTATCCGGTACCTATAAATATCATGAGCGAAATTGTAAAAGAAGCAGCAAACTTGAATCTCGAGAATAATTTTTCCAATCTTTTCTCGAGTGGTAATCATCATGATTCATGACTATTTCACAATTTTAAAAATGGAGGTGTCCGGTTTTTTGTGACCTATGTGTTTTTCCCATGAATCGATAAAGGAGAACGTGGTGTATCCAACGTGACCATTTTGACGGCATGAAATTGAGAGGGCGCTTCAAATTTTGAATTTGAAAACGTGATGACTTATCCCTTATAAGTTATTTCCCTAGAAAATTTGTTCCTATATATGAGCTGGCAATGCTGCACATTATGAAGGAACAATTCAAATGCAAGATAAGTAAAATGTAAACAACACAAACATAACCTAACTTTGCTATTTGCTCACTCTTTCTTGTGTTACCTTTGTGTCCGCTAGCGTTTTGGAGAAATTCATTCCCTTTTTTTTGCATTCATCGTATATTTCCTGGCGACAATAATATCTATCTATAATATAAATAATATAGTTGCACATTTACTTCGGTTTTCAACGAGAAGGTAATAATTATGGACCTAAATCACAGTAGTAATGATTACTCCTCTGATATTGTGTAGATCATGGAAGTTTGATTCTGATTGTAGCAACCTGCCTATGGTGGAGTTTGGAATGATCCACGACTTTTATGTAGCTAATTCATATAAATTTACTCTACACCACACATTTGACGAAAAAACAATGAGGATATGCTTATATGTTTACCACCTTATCCGGCCTTCTCGCTTCTCGCACGTTTTTAAAACATAAAACTTCAGAATTCTAACGGTCTTTTAGGCAAGTGGGCCCTCTCTCCTGTCGTCTTTATATTCCTACGATAATTGACAAGTTTAATTTGACTTACTGGAATAACTCGATCGATACCACCTTTTATTACCCCAGTGTGCACTGTTGCCGATACACGAAAATATTCAAAAAATGACCGGGTGAGTCATCACGTTTTCAAATTCGAAATTTGAAGCGCCCTTCCAATTTCATGGCGTCAAAATAGTCTTGATGGATACACCACGTTCCCCTCTATCGATTTATGGGAAAAAAAACAGTAGGTCACAAAAACCGGACACCCCCATTGACATTATTAATTTTTGACAATTTGACATTGTCAAACAATTGTCGCTGTAATACCATGTTGTTGGTTTTGTCCAGGTAGGAATATTTTCAGGTGAATACCGATGTTATTGCCGGTGTAATACACTCTCGTGGACTATCCATCTAAATTAAAGAAGTAGCTTCATTACATTTAGTCCATTTAAGATAACGGTAAAACGTCGGAAAACGCTAGACTTGACGAGACCACTTGTCCCTTATGTATTTTGGGGCGCTGATTACGAAAATGGGGGTTGGAACTTGCAGCAATGGTTGGAACACCCCTAAAATTGACAAAAAGCCCCTAAATAGGGGTGTTTTTCGACAGTACTTTTGACCTTGCCTATTCAGTTTCTTTCGGTCGCTGATATTCAAAATCAGCGTCATATCACGCAAAAAGGGGTGTTACACCCCCACATGCAAGAAACACCCCTCCCAAAAGGTGGATTTTTGAAAAAATTTAAAAAGAAACTGAATAGGCAAGGTCAAACGTCCGCGGGAGGTTTCGTAAGGGAACTCCGCAGTACAGTCGAAAAACACCCATATTTAGGGGCGTTTTTTTCAATTTTAGGGGTGTTCCAACCATTGCTGCAAGTTTCAACCCCCATTTTCGTAATCAGCGCCCCAAAATACATAAGGAACAAGTGGTCTCGTCAAGTCTAGCGTTTCCGACCTTTTACCGTTATATTAAATGGAATAATTTGAAATTAAAAAAATACTTCACATCCCATTATGTTACGCATTTTATTAAACAGGAAAAATTCTTTTAAATGTCACCAAATTTATCCAAAAATAAAAAAAATAATAATAATTAATAGATATTTAAATAATTATTAAATACCTACTGATTTTAAATTTAAGATAAAGTCGGTTTACTTTGTCTACAATCCTCGATAAGTGCTGGGTATATTTCAATAAAATATTTGGAGTACGAACCTGAAAAAGTTAAAACACTCGCCGAAATAACAGCAGAGGCCGCCACGTCGCGGCTAGTAAAAATGCACTTGTAAGTGTTCCGAAATCCGGGGATATCTCAGCAACTGCTTAATGTTTTTTGGTTGGGTGACATAAATGACATGAATCGAGCTTTGTATCCTCATTAATCAAATAATTAAGTAATTCTTCAACAGGAAATTGATTCCAAAAAGCGTCTAATGAGATCATAATCTTCCTAAATTTATTAGTTTGTTCTTTCTACTTTTAATTTATTTTTTGCATTACTCTGTTACTATCTACTACTACTATTACTACTATTCTACTATTATTTACTCTCTAGTAAAATAAACCAAATCTTTGTCAAACGAAATTTTAACCAGTTAAAATAAAGTTATTTAGTCATTCAAACGTGTTTCTCCTCCGGAATCCCAACAGTTTTCGTTCTTTGGTAGATAATTGCAGCAATCTAAATCAATTGCTGAAATATATAGTGGTACATTTATCGTAGAGGTTTCATCAAAATCTGCGTATACTTTTGTGGTTCCTACAAAAGCACTACAACTACTTGTTAGTTGTAAAACTAAATTTTGTTTAATTAACTCAGTGTAAGAATAATTATTTGGACAAATCGTCGTTAGAGGTAATTCATTTGATGCAGTTATTAACCTCTTATTGTCAATAAGTTTTTGCACGTTGTAATCTTCTATAGCAATTATTACTTTTTAGCAGGTTTTTGTTATTCTTGATTCCATTAAAATTGACACTTCACATGGTGAATCTGTACTTAATGTTTTTCGAAAATAGTTGTAGCATACTCTAACATCGTATTTGCTTAATTCTGTGCAATCTTCACCTTTCATTTAAAGATTTAAACATATTGTTTTTTGTCTCTGGCAATAGCAATATGTTCATAAATTGGTATTATAGTGTAAAATAAGTTTGTACGATCATCTTTGTTAGGTGCAGAGTAAACATGAAAAAGGTCGTTATCTGAAGTTTCAACAATTGGTACATGTATAATAAAAATTATTCTGTCATTTGTTTGAAAAGCTTCTAACTTTATTAGAGAAATGTTGGTGTGTAGGTTGATATGGCTGATTACTGTGAGTTAATGAAATGCGTTTCAATTCATCGAGTAAGTCGTCTGAGTCTATAACTGAAGGGTGAATATTTTTAATCTAGCGAATGTTATAATATTTTCTAAATCTCTTAACTAATCAATGATAAGAATATTTGCTTGATTGATTTCATCAACTTTCTTTAAGATATAAACTTCTAGTTCAAAATAATATTGATTATTTTCCTCCTTTCGTAAAGCTTTTTGTATTTGAGCTAAATTTGTATTAAAGTTTACTTCGTCGATGAGTACTTTTTGTTAATGTTTGATTAAAGTTCTTAATCGTACTTCAAACTTAAGCTTGGTTTTTCATTGACATTTGAAGTTCATTATTATCCTTTTCTAACTTATTAGCACAATTATGATAATATTCGCATTCAGAGTATTCTAGAGTCTAGATTTCCTGTTATTACTTTCCATACTGTGCCTATACCGTTAATTATTCCTCTTTTTCGCCTATTATTAGTTAAAGTTAACTCGTTAAATTTTTGAATTATATATTTGTTTGATGCCCTTATGGATTATAGTTGATTGGCAATAGTTAGTTTACAGTGTGAATCTACATCTTTGTATGAAATAGTATTTCGTAATGACTCTAAAGCGTTTTGATTAATTTTAAATGCATTTCTTAATAGATCAATACCTTTATAAACCATTACTTTCCATTGGTTATATGATATCTTAGTGATGCTTTCTCTTTGGAAAAATATGCCTGTTGAAGATTAGATTGTAATTAAACTTGATCTGGGTCCGAGGACTTCCCTGGAACAACAGAACTTAATTTTAGTCTATCAAAATTTATTTTCGATGTTTTATTTTCACGTAATTCTATTTCGGCTGTATTTTGATTTAGAATATTAATTATTTTGTATGGTCCATTAAATAATATTTCCTTTTGTTCCTATCTGACTTTAATATATACACATTATTTATATGTATTCCTATTTTATATTATATATTCTGTTCAATTTTGACTTACGTGTTGATCAAATCCTTCCTTTGCTTTTTTGTTCAACTTAACTTGTATTTTCTTTACTATTTCAAATATAAAGCTAGCTGTATTTTTTACATCATTAATATACGTCGTTGTTTGTATTTCTTCTTCATTGACTAATTCTTCATTATCAAAATCTCTTATATATGACCAAAAATAAATTCTTCACGTGTAAACTTAGTTGAAGTAGATTTACTTTTATTATATGATTTTATGTAGAAAGATAATCCATCTAAGATTGTTTTATTAGGGTAACTAGCGCAATAAGCTCTTAAAGAGTCTAGTAAAGTTGCATGAAACCTTTCTACGGTTTCGTTTGATTGTAGGTGGGAGATTAAGTCTTTCATGTGATTGTTATCGAACTCTGATTCCATGTCTGAATGAATTCTTTTATGTGTCGGGTAATGTTGGAACTATAAAAGTAATTTTTGAATTATACTCGTTGCTTGTTTATCTTAAACCTGATATACTTGAGCACATTTTGGAAAGTTATCAACAATTGTCAGTAAAATTGTACTTCTGTTTATTTCTAATAGATCCATGTTAGTAAGTTCAAATGGTTTACTGAGTGTTTCGGTGATTAGTAATGGGTAATCTAATTTTTTTCTGTTTGTCTTTGTTTTGTTGCAGACATTACAGGCTTCTACACATTTTTCAACATCTGTTTTTAATTGGGACAGATATATCTTTCTCTGACTCGTCTATAGGTTTCATTTATTCCTTTATGTGGTGAAGTTTTGCTGGAAGAATAATTTTCTATTAAATCCATTCTTTCGTCGTCTAATTTTGTGGTAACAATATCATGACATATTGTGTACTTTATATTACAACGTTTAAAAATGTAACTTAATTTATCCAAGATGATTAGTCTTGGTAAATGATTAATTGGATTTATATAATTGTAACGAAGCATATTTCCCGATGGCTAGAACCCTTGTCTCCCTCTGTTACCATTTGCGGAAAACCACTAAATCCAAATAAATAACAATTTTTTTTCCGCCGTGACACCTGTAAATTCAAAGACCTAGTTTAAACAAAGGCCCACCAGCTGTCACTTTAATTACAATCCGCACCGATTCTTACTTCTCTGGGTACTCTAAATACAAGCGAAAATATCGAAATATTAACAAAAGTCTACCGGCCGATCTTCGAGACATACCGCAGGTGTTTAGAAGTGCACGTGTTCCGTTCCAATGCAACCGACCGCAGCGTTGCCGTTCCAGACCAGCCGACCAAGAGACCAGGGGAACCGACCGTTCAAGGTATCGCAGAGTTAGGGAAATCCGACCGCCCCCCCCCTTTTCCTTCCCGTTGGGTCAGGCAAACGGATTAGCCCTTCCCAGGGTGAGAATCGGGAAGATTAATTCGGGCTGTTTGGGCTGGTTTATCCCAGAAGTGAGACTCGGGGTGGCCTCCCCGAATACAACACGACCGATGCTTAAAATACCGCGCATGTCTGGTTTCCCTAACGACTTCCGCGTCCGCGATTTGATTAACGCCAATCAAATCTGCTAAAGCGCATGCCCGTCGAGAATTAGACAACCGATTATAGTTTTACCTCGCTTGCTAGATTTCCCCCATAATGCTTGCTCCCCTCTCATCGTTTCGTAACGCTTGCTTGACCGTTGCACTTAACTAGCTTTTCTATTGCAAATAGAATAGATACCGACTAGATTATCTAGACCGACATGCACAACCCCCCCACACCGTAATGACCGCACCACGCACTGTTGCCCGACCGCCTCGTCCGTTAGTTTTGTATTTCCGACGTACATAGTTGTCAGTATTTCAGCTTTTTTCACTAATCAATTTGTTTAACCTGTTTTTACTTTACTATGATGCGATTTCCTTTAATAAACTAATTGTGAATGTTTTCCGAATTGTGTGTTTTATTTTAACGGACCCCCTCCCCTGGCATTCTCGTGAGTATAAACTCATCCCTGGCTTTAGGGAGTAAACTCTTAAAAATCTGGCGCCCGAGCAAAACCGTAAGACCGACCTTAAAACTCCGAAACTCCGCAAAAAGCGCCAATTCAACAAGTGACGTAATCTTCCACCAGAGTCGTCGTGTCGCCGACGACACTGCTTGTTCTCAAGGAAAACCACGTCACATAATAAACTTTTATAAACTATATAATATTCTAACAATTTATCTTTCCAAGTACAAAATATTCTAAAGCAATCTTTTATGCTTAGTGTTTTAATTTTTATAGTAGGAATTTTGATAAGGTAATATTTTTTGTGTGTGTTCTTCATACTATCCAGTTTCGTTAATAGTTCACTTAACGCTGTTCTACCTATATATATGTCATACCGATGTGAGAGGTCCACTCTCCATCCCGCAATACACAAAATTCACGTGGCATTACCCACTTATTTCTTTACTCACAAGAGAAATCTAATAGTATCTCTATGGTACATGTTGTTTCAGTCGCATTTATCTGGGCCGCATTGTGTTTACCGACTCAAAAGCGCGTCTAAAGAGAGCGAGAGAAGTCGACTGCGTTTTATGTTAGCACCAATGGGACTGCCCACAGTTTTTTCATTTGTTTGCTCTTGCAAACAAATGTATTCGGTGGACGTAATTTGGGCAAGGATCAAACATGTACTCACTTAGCCTTAATAGGCATCATCAGAATTTGCTGTAGAATGTGAAATTTGTATTGTAATTGCGTGGAATGGGTTTTCCAAATTAGGGTTAAGACTACCTGTACTACCATCGGACGAAAGTGTATAGTTGAAAATTAGGGCGGAAGAAGTTTCGACGCGACCAGGTGTTTTACGATGGGTTGATGGGCATTTTCGACGACATGACCGAAAAGGTGGTTTATTGTACAGGTATTTTCGACGATAAAGGAATTTAACAAGCCCGTGTATTGGGTTGAATTAGGAATGAAAATAAGGGGATATATACGTCAAAACAGTTTATTTGTTACTAGCCTAGGTTTGAGAACAATATGACATTTCTTGTCCAAAGTTTTTTCTAAATGCGTATGTACTATAATTTTTATTATTTTAAAATAGGAATTAGTATCTAAATAAAACATAATAGGTATACAAACTATTACCATAAATGTTATATCTTATAAAAAAAGCTTATTTACTAACACAACACAACTTAATTGGTATAAGAATGATACGATATAGATTTTATAAAATTCAACCTACTTATTTGTTGTGACTAAAAACTAAAATTGGTGTACATTCTCTTCAAAAATTCCAATTTAGAACAAATTCAACTTGAACCGATCCTACCTACCTGTCTTAAGCCGTCGTCGAAATTTCTTGTAAGCTTATGTGACCCTTCGATTAAAGCAGGTACCCTCACTATTTGTCGTCGAAAGTTCGCCCGCCGGAAAATTAAGACGCCGGACGAAAGGGTATTACAAAATTTATTTAAAAAGGGATTACGAACGAAAGTGTATTTACCGATAAATCGGCCGGGTGTTTAAACGCTCGTTTTTATCTTATTAGTATTGTCGCGTCCAGGGGATGAAGTCACCCTGAGAGCGTGCTAAGGGGTAGCTCGAGGTGGAAAACAGAAAACAGTTAGGGAAATATACATTTATTTTCAGCAGTTAAATACAGGGGATGTGGAAAAATAATAAAAAAAAAAGAATAAATGAAAACAAAACGAAAACAAATAAAAATGAAAATAAATAAACAAGTTAAAGCAAGAAAAATGTTACGTAAAAGAAGGGGCTCTTACATGGTTACTTCGGGGACGCGAGGACAGACTTCGGACGTGCGACCCTTGGCGAACCACTCACTAACTGGCGACCATAAAGCCAAAAAGCCCCGATTGATAACGCTCTTTGAATGTATATTTTGCAAATCGCGTATTCGGCGGTCTGTTGAACTCGTAGAGACTACCGAATAGACGATTTAGAACTTGTATTCACCTGATCAATTTGTGAATCTGTCGCTAAGGTCGATATCCGAGAAGCGGATATGACCTGTATGAAAATTTGCAATTACAGGTGAACTAAAGTTTAAAACCGCGGAGCGGATATTAATTATTGCAAGACTTGTAATTGCAGGTTGGTAACTCGCGGAGATTACAATGACCTCGGTTGCTTAGTTAGGTCGCGACAGTATATTAAAGTATGAGTGGATATGGAGTTCTTTCAAACAGGCGTAAGTTTTCGAACGCGACGGCGTAGCCGGAGTTCTCGAAATAGAGCAAGTGTTTAAAAGAGCAGTTATCCACGAATTCTTTACGCGATTTTTTTTTATTGGTACCTACCTTTGAAATCATAAAAAGTGTAAAAATACCAAAACACCCAATATAATTAATTTGAACCACACTCGGGACGCTTCGTGCCGGCCCGTTGCCCGTCGTGCCACCAATCGGCTCGCTCCGCTACGACCAAAAACGCTCTGTTATTGGTTGATTTCGTCGTTGTTGATGCGTTCCCATGGCAACTTTAAAACACGCGCGTGCGATAAAGTCCGATTTACGCACGCCAACTCGTGTTTGAAATAGGCAAAATAGAGTACCGATAAAAAAATATTTTCAGCCGGGTAAAATAAAATGTTAATAAATTTTACAATGATACATTACTTTATTAAAACAAAATCATAATTAAAATTCTGTAAAGGAAAACAATATCGTAAATACAGTACTTACTTACAACACTATTACTTAAAAACTACAACTAATAGCATACCAATTACATTTTTAGATGCTTTGCTATAAAAATTAATAACTTCTATTAAAAGAAAGAATATAAAGCTTAAGTGTTTAAATCCAAATAGGCCTTTGGGAATAGAGATAAATTCGGTGACGAAGAAATCAACTCGACTTAAAACATTAATATGAACTATAAATAACAAAAAGTCCAAAAAATCACTCAAATTCCAAATATTTTCAATGAAAGCAAATGCGACCCTGTATTGCATTCATTTGTTAGTGACCATAAACAAGTCGTCGCCGTCGTCGCTGTCCGGTGCGAATCGACAAAGATAAAAGTTAAGAGGCAGAAATAAATAATACGAAAATAGGGAACGGTTTCCCTGATACCGTGCTAATTATTATTGACATCGGAAAATAGTAAGCACAAAATGGAATTGAAAACAAAATTCTCTACAATTTGATAGTTTTCAATTTTCGAAATGATAAAAATAAAAATTTTTTAACCTGATTTTTATTTATTTTTATAATAAATGAGACATAATCAAAAAAATTAAAAGTGTTGTTATGTTTGGCAACATTGACTTTATTTGTTGATAAAAAAGCAACAAGATTGGATAATAACTAACAGAGAAATTAGGGAAACGGTAAAAGGGTACACTGGGAGAACAGCCTTGAGTTAAATTTTTGATTTTCTGGATCTACACAAGTATCTTCTATATTTTTTTTTTGTAGAAGTGGTGTATTTATATTTTTGTTTTGTTGTATCAAGGCTATGATGTTATCGTGGGAGTTCAACAGTAAATTATCATTAGTTTGTTTAATTACATCGAAATCAATGAGAGAAGTATTTTTTCTTTTACTTATAAAATACTAAAATTATTCATGAAATTGTCGTTATAATTCGTTTTCATTTTCCTACTCAGCAGTGCTATCTGTGGTTTCGGATGGTTCCATTGTACTAATTTTTATTCTAGATAAAAATAATCATTTTTATTTGCTTTTCCTGGTTTGAAAAAATTTCATAATTATATTCTGCTTATTTTAGTCGCCATCTAAATAATCTTGAGCCCATATCTTTATACGTCATTAACCATAGATTTGCGATCTGTTACAATAAAAAATGTTCTTCCAAATAAATAAGTTCGGAAATGTTTTACGGGCGGACGCCATCTCGGCACTTTATTACCCCTGGGTAGGAAGGTGTTCTAAAACTTAATACGCCAGCTCGACACTGAGCACCCTACGCGGACAGGCCAACTCGCCCCCACAGCATAGTCATCTCGACACTTTATTATCCCTCACTAGGTAGGACGATGTTGTAAAGTATAATTCACCATCTCGACACCGAATTGTCGAAGGCTACCTGTCAATTCGGAGGATTTCAGGTGGATCAGGCAAGTTTCGGGAAGCTTTCTGATACGTGGACGTTATGTGAGACGCTCGAAAGTACTTTGGAGACGCAAGGGGGCAAGGATCAAACATTTAAGGGGGACAAGGATCAAACATGTACTTACTGAGCCTAATAGGTATCATCAGAATTTGCTGTATAATGTGTAGAAAATTTATTGTGTATTGTATATTGTATCTAGAATATTGTGTTAATAGGTTTAAGGCGTTTAAGCCCTTAGTGTCGACTTGGCCTGTCAGTTAAGGCCATTATTTGCAACTATCTGTTTTCTGTAGTGTTGAGTTGTCGTATTAACATTTATTACCTTAAAGGTAAAGTGTGGAGATGCCGAATTTATACATAAATAAAAGCATAAAAAGATGCAAGGAATTCAAATATTTGGGAACTGTTTTATCAGACGCAGGAACAATGGAAGGGGCGGTACAATACAGAGTACAGCAAGGTAACAAGGCCACCCGTATAATGAATTCACTACTATGGTCAACAGGACTTAAATTAAAAACAAACGTAACCATGTACAGAGCCATAGTAGAGCCGATATTAACATATGGCTCAGAGTACTGGGCAGTGACTGAGGCTGATAAAAAGAAAATACAAACTGCTGAAATGGACTTTTTAAGAAGATCAGCTAGAATATCAAGATTACAACATGTCACGAATGCAAAAATCAGGATCCGAACAGGAAGAATATTCACAACTACAGACATGATAGAGACAAAGCAGTTACTATGGTATGGCCACGTAATGAGGGTGGAGGAAGAAAGGTGGCCAAAAATTGCCCTGAATTACAGTCCCAAATGTAGGAGACGAAAAGGAAGACCACGTAAAACTTGGATTTCTGGTGTAACACAGATTATGGAAGACAGAACAATAAACGAGGACGACTGGAAGAATAGAGAAGTTTGGAGATCAAAATGCGGGAAACGGCAAAGGCTGTAGGATCCCCGCCTGTATATATATATATAAAGTGTCGAGATGGCCTGTCGCTGTTTTACAGCCCACACTATACTCAAAATTCTTTTTCTGCAGTCGAGTATCTAGTTTCAGCATTGTTTTAAAGTCTAGAGGCATAAGCGATGGGTAAATTTTTCCTACTTGTCCTTGTGATAATACAGTACCTATTGCGTTATCAGTAGCATCTTTGGTTAAGATACAATCTTTTTCAAAATTTAGATATTGTAGTACTGGTGGTAACATAAATATCTTTTTGTAATTTTCAAATGCAGCTTGTCATTTTTCGTTAGATTCTAACTTTTGATTCTTGACGTGATATACGTCTTATAAATCGATGTGCGGGCTACACATCCCAGAAAACATTGTAACGTTACGCCAGACTCATGCGTGGTAGCGAGAGACCGGCACCATACAACCAATGTGAGCGGGAGTGAGAACAAGCGATAGAGGTCGACCTCAGCGGTTGCTTCTGACGCATCTATCTCCCTTCCACTCCGTCGGCGGCGAACACACAGCTGGACGTTAGCGGCATTGACGAATATTGTTTATAAAGTTATGTGAATATTTACTGTGCATACCATTGCTTGTTACTACTATTACAATAACAATTGCGGCAATAAGGTATTTAATTCTTTCATTCTAAGAGTTTGATTAGCTATATAATCTTATATATTTGTTGGTGCATCGGTCAACGAGTTCAGTAATAATACGTTATGTTACGATTTCGACTAAAAAATTATAATGAATGATATAAATGATCGTGTAATAAGTCGACTGCTTTCATTTAGTATTCAAAGAAAACAATTATCCTGCGCAGCAATTCACGTAAGTTCAAGATTAATGTTTAACTTCACACATGACATAACATGTGTGAATAACAATCAGGAAGGGGAATATCCAAACTTAACAGATGGGGTAGAAACAGACGACGAGAAAGAACCGCGGGGTGGGTTTATTGTCCCTGACTTTGTAGACGTAGATCCGGACGCGTTACAACAGATGCAACCAAAACGTGCCATGCCACCCCCACCCCCACATACCTTGGTGGATGGGGCTAGTCAGTCCACATCCGCGAGAAAGCGAATAAAATCGTTCGATGACGCGGAAGGTTTGCGACGATCGGAACGAAACAGAAGGCCGCCAGCGAGGCTAAATTTCTTAAAGTTTTATTTTGTCCCTGTGGGAGATCGGGGTCGAATATCCTCTCAGCCTTATCCGGCTTGTCGTAAGAGGCGACAAAACAGATATTTTGTTACCTGTGGGATAAATAGGGGGGTTAAAATCACAGGTTTTTTCGCGTATCAGCGCCAGAGTATTCGGTTCAGAGAACCGCAGGTTTAAAGGGTTATAAGTCCCAGGTTGCTATTCGCGTTTAGGTTCAGGGAACCGCAGGTTTAAAGGGTAAACTTCCCAGGTTTGCAATTCGCGTTTAGGTTCAGGGAACAGCGGGTTTAAAGGGTTAAAATCCCACGGTTTTCGCGTCGCCAAGTAAAAAGGTTAGGTTCAGGGAACCGTAGGGTTAAAGGGTTAAAGTCTCAGGTTTTTCGTGTCGCGAAGTAAGAAAGTTCAGCTTCAAGGAACCGCAGGTTTAAGAGGTTAAAGTCCCAGGTTTTGGGTTGAAAATTGTTGATAAAATAAAATGTGAGTCAGAGATTTTCTTGACCGCACCTCACAGGTGATTAACTGAGTCGTGGTCGAATTATTGGATGCGTCAGACATCCCGTACCCTTTCTAAATTTTAGCTAATGGGGAAGGGGTTTTATTTTTTAAAGAATTGAACTATTTAGAGCGTCGTCGCTCACTAGCCGCTAGTCTTAGGACATAAGTGATCGACAGCTAACGGACAATTTAGCGATTTAATTTGGATATAGAGTTATAATTCTATTTTATTCCATTTTAGGTATTTTTTTGTTTTTGTTTATTGGACTTATAACTTACTTCGATTTTATTTTGGTTGATTTTTTTGTTGTTGTTTGTTAGCCGTAAGAGTTTGTTGTTGTCGCCATTGGTTTTGCTGGGTGATTACTTACATTCTCTTAAAGTCGAACTTTAAGTCGTTTACCATTTAAGTAATTTTGACTTATTTTGGGGGGCAGATTTAGCGCTCAAGGCAGTGACACCTAGACAAAACCAAAGGAAACATTTTGGATTTGCTGTTTTAGTTAAGATCCTTTGGATTTTGGTTATTTTTTTTTATTATTAGCGAATTTTATTGTATTTGTGGGCTATTTTGATTTCGTAAACTTTGCTCTAAAAAGACTTTATTATGACTCCGATGTGTCCACTATGGGTCCTCCTGATGCTGTCAACCGTACTAGGGCTGGTGGCGTACGACTGCAGCAGCAGTACAGCAGAGGTGACAACAGTCTCGCTACGAGATATCGCCAACTGCCCCGAACCTTCTCTCTCTTGCACATTTTAAATAAACAATTTCTGGGCTGGTGGCAAACGCTACCATTTCTTTGTACGTCCCTGTATGAAAATACGGGGCGGCGTTACAATTATTTTTCAATGAAATATTATATATTGGAATTGATTCGCTATTTTTATTTTGAGCATCAGGGACCGTTAGTAATTTTAAAGGTGGTATGTCGAAGGTTTGTTCATCTGTATCTGTAAAATTAGCAGCGTTTGTAATAATTCTTCCTTCATTTATTTTAACTAATGGATTTTGAATTTTTACATTATCTTTCAATTGAATTTCTGAACATATTCCTTTAATTTCGTTTGTTATATTTTATGGATGTGTCTGTAGCTGTATAACTTGTATTGTACGAGTAGGTATACTCTAACCATTAGCAATTGGAACACTCAATAAAATCAGAATTTACCGAGGACATTCGAAAAGAGCCAATTGTCTCTATACAAAACCATGGGACTTATCTTTTTGCTTATTCAGAAACGCCCTGGTATTTTTAAAATGCAGGTGTTCAGTTGCCCAAGTGAAATCATGTATGTGAATGTATGGATATGTACAGATAAAGAACTGGAGGGTCCATTGGAACGCAAATTTTTTTTACGGCAGCGGCACTTCGTTTGTATCTTTTTCTTCTTCTAAGGTGCAGGTGTACAGTCAATCAGTGAAATCGTGTACGAGGAAGTACGCGAGACTCTACGGATACTGGATGGTCCACTGGACTATAACACATAGCGGCCACGTGTGCTTTCCTTGTGATGTCTTCTTCGGCACTTGTACTCGAGAAAGCAGTGGTGTGTGAATGTGTGTGCCATTTGTTTGTGCGATTTGGAAGTGAATTCATTGTTAGAGTTATTATCCGTAATGATACGCCCATGGACTACCGGGCGGCATGGCTTTTCACCACTTAAAAAGCCATTAAGTGTTTTTTTGCCATTCGAACTCGGACTGGACAAAGTATACAGTAATATGATGATTTTTTGAATTATTTGTTTTATTTTGCGAATCTTCTAAGAGTTCTGATTCAGTTGTCATAGGTTTTCCTTCGAATTTATTGGAGTTCTAGTGTTTTGAAATTTGTATAAATCTTTTTTTTAATCGATTACACCATTAAAATTTTCAAAAAAGTCAATACCTAATATTCCCTCAAATTCCGTGTGGAAATCTAATACATAAAAGGTCTGATATGTCAAACGTTTTATTTCAGTCACTACGCGAGTGTTTATTTTTATTGGATTAATATAGTTAATTCCATTAATTACAAAATCGACTTTGGATCTTTCTACTACTTTCTTTTTGTTTAAAGCGTTTGTTGGTAATAATGATATTTATAACCTTGTTTGACAGCTATATAATAAAGTTCGTTAGGAAAACTTAATATTGTGTGTGTTCGAAAGAGTTTCTTATCTGTTCTTCGGGTTGTGCCATTTCCTGAGAAGCTGAAACACCCTGTAGACTTTGCTCCTGTGTCAAGTTTAAATGATTGATTGTATTATTTTTGTTTTGATAGAAATGTCGGATTAGTATTGGTTGTGAAATTTCGTTAGAAGTACTAGGCGTATTACTTTTTTCATCATTAGCTTTTTTATAACATACTTCTTGAATATGACCTACCATTTTGCAATAATTCAAAAATTTCTTGTCAGGTGGTTTAAATTCGTTTCTATTTCCATTTTGATTGAATTGAGGATTGTTATTAGTACCGTAATCTATACTAATATTATAAAGAGGAAAGATTTGATTGTTTGTTTGTTTGTTTGTTTGTTTGTTTGTATTGAATAGGCTCCGAAACTACTGGACCGATTTAAAAAATTCTTTTACCATTAGAAGCCGACATTATTCCTGATGAATATAGGCTACTTTCTACCACAGGAAAATGCTTCATTCCTACGGGAAAACGGGTAATAGGTTGAAGATGGCGGAAAAATGAAGCCGGCTGGGAGCTTTGATCGAAAACGCTGCCTAAATTCTTCGAGATAGAACAAAACAATATATGGTGGAATTGTTCCTCTTCTATAGATCTACAAAAAACTCCGTGATGGCATATGTCTATCTTTTAAGGATAGCCTACTATACCCATTTTAAAGTTTAAAATAATGGTCACATAATATGGTTGCGATCATCCACGCACGCGCCGTTGTCGTGTCTCTCTTGACGCTCGCGCTACCACCACCTTTACCCCCAAACTTTACATTTAATATCCCCGATGCTCACTAAGAATGGATTTGGCATAATTTTGAGTTTAACGGGCAGAATTATTCAAAAATATTGTTCGAAATGACATCTGTAACTATGGTTACGGGCGTGGAGCGATGTAACAATGTATCCGAGTTGACATGACAATTGCGTTGTCATTATAGATTGTCATTATTAAATATATTTTTATTTGTCATGTTATTTCTAAATTTAAAAAGACATAAATTAAATTATTTCACACGAAACTAAATTATCTGATTCGGAATAGAGAATAAATTCAAATGAAAGAAAAAAGCCTGGATAGCATTTAAATACATGAGCGAGTGAAGCCGCTACGGGTTAGCTGCTATAATTGATAAAAAGGGGTATCGGCGTGATAATATAACCGTTAAATATAAATGTAGGTAAATCCAAACAGGTTCATGACCGAGACGAGTGAAAAAACGTAAACTTCCGAGGGTGCGTCCAATTTCACATACTACTATATGGTAGGATATGAGTTATATCGTACCGGTGTGTGCAATTGCATACGTATCAATTCTAATAACAGTGTCGGAAAGCCCACATTGCGAGGCGGAAGTAGGAAAAAGAATTATACTGTTCAATGTTTAAGTACAATCAAAGGCGAAGTGAATTAAATTTCTTTTGACTAGAGATCAGAAAGAAATAAGACAGACTAGTAACATTCAAATGAGAGAGCAAGCGAAGCTGCGACTGGTCACGGCTTGTTTTCTATAAACTTTTTAATATATTGAATTGTTAAACTTATTGTAAATTTAATTTTTGTTACCTATTCTAAAATTTCTCAAATAAGCAATATTTTATTCTTCAATTATAAATTGTTCACCTTCGTCTAATCGTTTAATTCAGTTAAAAATGTTTTTAGTGCGATTTTTTCGTCAGGACTATTTAATATTACACGTTCTGGATCCTTTACTGTGTTATATAACCCTACACTAGACCTGATTTTTGTTAAAAGATCTTCTATTCTTTGGATAAAAGCTTTAGGAGTTTCGGAAGGTTTTTGAAAAGTTGAAGTTAAAACTCGCAAAAGTCTCTCAGTACCTATCTCTACAATCTCCATAATGTCCTATTAGTAATTTCCGTACCATACAATAAGAAAGAGTATTGTAATCGTACTGTTGCTGTTGATAACTCCAGCTGTTTTTTAAAATGCGAACATGGTTTCCCTATAACGATGATAGAAGTACATTTCTAATAAATAGATGAAGTACGAAAATTAATTGTAATATATAAATCCAAAAAATATACATAAGAATGTCTAAATTAAAATATGAAGCTTCATTTTCTGTTCAAAAAGCTATACCATTTATAAAAGTGTAACATTGTTTTAGTCTACATAAGTAGAGAGTTAGAGCCGGTTCTACGGCAAACGTGTCCCCTCCGTTTGGCCCCGTTTGGCCCCGCCTTTTCAAATTTCGCGCGTCGTCTTTCGCGCGCGAACTTGTCGCATGCGCAGTGCTGGCGGCTGTCGCTAGATGTCGCGGCCGGGGTGCCGCGCTGCTCGGGGGCTCTAGATGACGGCTGGCGGATGGGGGGTGCCTCACTCGGCGGCGTCGCTGCTCGGCTAGATGTCGCCGCCTCGATGAATGTGGCGGCCCCCATTTTGATATGCAACCAGTAGTGCCGGTCGATATGTAGGTATCTTTTCCACGAGGGACGGCGGTGTTGTAGATTTCTCTCTGCGTACCGCGGAGAGACCAATCGATACTCGCGGAGAGAGAGAGACCAATCGATACTCGCGGAGAAACGACGACGACGTCGGTGTGTGCCGTAGCGCGGAGAGAGAAACCAATCGATACTCGCGATACACACACACACACACACACACACACACGTGTTATCGTTAATAAAAACAACGGGTTATTTTTCAATCTTTGTATTATTTATCAACAGTATCATAACCTACAAATTTGTGCCCATCACAAGTTGGGAGAGGGAGAGACGTCCATTCTTTTGGAAGCCCCAGCATAAGAAGTATTTGCCCCCTAATACTTTCCACTTCCTCGCGTAACTCCCCTAATGTTTCAACGAACGATAATACAAATTCCCTTCAAACCGAACGTAAATGTGTAAATGTGTTGCGTGTGAAAATCCTAGTTATTAGTTAATTACATATTTTTCCCCGATTAGACGTGTTATTCTCGCATGATGATCAGAGGCGAAGCACCAAATTATGTATTCATGAAATATTTTGCAATATGCAAAAGCCTAAGTAAGAAAAGAATCTTAATCTAATGTTAATACTTGAAAATCTATTAAGCTCCCTAATCGGTTAGCGTGCAATTGGATTGCGTGCGGGGATCTCGTTATTAGTTAATTACAATTTTCCCCCCGTCTAGACGTGTTATTTTCGCGTGTTGAATGCATCAGCGTCAACCATACCTCTTCTCTTATCTGCAAAACATTCCCTTGCCTGGTTATGTATAAAAAATTCGGGTCGTGAAATAGAGAGTGAAAAATTTCCCTTTATTAGCTAATTTCATATTTGTTTTTTGCCCGTCTAGAGTTCGGTGCGGTATTAATTAAGGTGTGTTTGCAGTATGTTACCGTTGCCCAGCAACCGAAATTCGATATTATATAGAAGGGATGGGGGAATAGGTGTGAATATACATTTATATTTTCACTTTGTGTGCATTCGTGAATTTAGCAGTCTCGGCTGTTGCTGGTGCTCCTCCTCCTGCTGCTGCAGATATTAATTAACGCTCGAAGATAAGGTAAGTGTGTTTCTGCTTTTGCCTATTAATGTTATTTTTATCCTGACTTTAATATTCAAATTTTACACAGACTTTTTGTATTTTTTTGTAGATGGATTTAAATAAAATTAACACTCTTGCAGAAGGAATCGTAAAGCCAATCGTTAAGATACAAGATCTGCCTAAGGACGTACCCCAAAAAGTATTATCAGCTAGACCGGTGGATACGCAATTTGGAAGAAGCATTCTTCTGGAGTTGAAGGACAACGTCACATTTTTACCCATACGTGTGACCGGGGAATTTGAGCCCCACATAGAAGAATTTGCTACAGGAAAATTCGGAATATCCTATACTGGAAGAAAAGATATTGGCAAAGGAAATCCACTGATCCAATTCAAAATTGTTGAGCTGTAAAGGTGAGTGTGTGTGTGTAAAAAGGAGAGAGAGAGAGAGAAAGAGAGAGAGAGAGAGAGAGAGAGAGTCGTAAGAAAATGAAGATTAAAAATGTTCTTAAAAAATGCACTGATCTTATCGAGAAATTAAAAAATTACAAGGATAAATATTGGAATGTTTGGGTTAAACCAATTCGTAGACACATCAGGTTATGTAACATTGCATTATGTGATGGGAAACATGTTCTAACTATTGCTGAAAGGCGCAAAATACAAACGATATTGGGTCATTTAAAATCTTTTCAAAAATTATTTTTGCACAAAATACATGTGGGTGCAGGTTTTGAATCAAAATTGAAACATAGGGTTAAATGGACAGATCTAAATTCTTGTTTTGATAGTAGAATTAGGACAAGTGTTATAATTAATTTATCGCATAAGTGTTTAGTTCAATTTTTGGCTGATTCAGAAATACTATTTAGAAAAAAAAATCAAAATTATTTTACGAAAGTTGAGGATGGTTAAAGTAAATGCTAATTTTTGTGGTGAATTTATTATAAAGCGATCGGATGGTGAAGATATTTTAGAATATAAATATTTTAATACTAAAAATGGAGTGATTGACCGAGGAACAGATTTACAATCCTGGTTTATGGAACACATACAAGATAAAATTTCTAATAAAATGACAGACTTTCAAGAACATTTGTCTGGTTGGGCGTTAAATCGTATTGTGTATTTAGAGATTAATATTAACAAATACGAAATGGGTAATGGTTCGTCTTTTATAAAGCTACCGGTGGAAATAGAGAGAAAACATGCAGTTATCAATGTTCGCAACACTAACGATAATGCATGTTTCTACTGGTCAATTTTGTGTGGTCTTTTTCCTGTAAATAATCATAAAAATTTGACATCTTCATACCCGTACTATAAACTAGTTTTGAATACGGAAAATATTGATTCGCCGATGCCTTTATCTCAAATTTCAAAATTCGAAATGGCTAATGCCATATCTGTGAACGTATATGGTCTAGAAATGCAAAAGAAAAACAGTTATACAGTACTTCCGGTTAGATTAACAAAAAATAAATTAGAGAGACATGTAAATTTATTGTTAATTCAAAATAAATATTATTTAAAATTAAATGAGTGGGATTTCGAATTTGATGATGATGATGACGGTGACGAATCTGAATTGAAATACCATTACTGTTACATTAAAAATTTGTCTAGATTAGTTTCGTCACAGTTAAATAAAAATAGTCATAAGAAGTTCATATGTGACATTTGTTTAAATTATTATCAAAAACAACAGAAGTTTGATGAGCACAAAAAACTTTGTGCGAATAGAAACAAATATAAAATTTCTTTCCCCAACTATAAATACGTTGAGTTCAGAAACTTCATTTACAAACAAACGGCGCCTTTCATAATTTACGCAGATTTTGAAAGCCTTTTGGAAGTACTCGACGACACGCCCACTCATGTTACAAGGAAATATCAAAAGCACACGGTTTATTCTGCAGGTTACTATTTAAAATGTACTTATGACGATTCACAGTCCTTCTATAATAGCTATAGAGCTACAGATTGCATAGAGTGGTTTAGAATGGAACTAAAAAAGCTGGCTAAATTTATAGAGTCGAAAATGAAGAAAGTTATTCCTGTAGATATCAAATCTAGTTTAAAATTACGAAAAGATAACTGCCACATTTGTGAGAAACCATTTACGTCCAAGGATAAGGTCGTCTTGGATCATAATCACTTTACTGGAGAAGCTCGTGGGTACGCACATGCGCAATGTAACCTATTATTTAAAAAACTCTTTGTGGTGCCTATTGTGTTCCATAATTTGATGGGGTACGATAGTCACTTTTTAATTCGAGATTTAGCCAAATGTGAGCGAATGAACATACTTCCTAACAATAAAGAACGATACATTTCCTTTACACAATACGACCAAGACACGAAAATTAAATTTCGATTTATCGATTCTTTGAGATTTCTGAGTGCATCTCTTGATGAATTGGTTTCCATTATGGAGAAGCAAAATCTTGTAATTATAAAACGTGAATTTCAGTGTGATGATGATGAGGATGATGAAAAATTTAATTTATTAACGAAAAAATGGGTCTTTTGTTACGATTACATTTCACACATTGATAAGCTAGAAGAAACGGAATTACCTAAAATTGAACATTTTTATAATAAATTGTCAGATGAAAGCATTAGTCTTGAGAAGTATGATCACGCTCAAAAGGTGTGGAAAACGTTTGAAATTCAAAATTTAGGACAATATTCAGACATATACCTGAAAACCGACATCCTACTTTTGGCAGACGTGTTTGAAAACTTTAGAAAAAATTGCATTGCGACTCATCACTTAGACCCAGCATGGTATCATACAATGCCCGGTTTTACATGGGACTGTATGCTTAAATTCACAAAATGTAAATTGGAATTGTTACGTGATATTGACCAAATAATGTTTATTGAGGAAGCCATCCGTGGAGGCATCTCTACCTGTATTAATCGCTTTTCTGAAGCAAACAACAAGTATATGTCTGAAAAATATGATCCAAGTGCTCCATCCAAATATATTCTTTATTTAGATATTAATAATCTTTATGGGAAAGCCATGATGGAACCTTTGCCGTATGGAGGCTTCGAATGGGTGGATGATACAGAAAATTTTGATGTAACATCCATTCCAGACGATAATCCAGAAGGATATATAGTTCAAGTGGACTTGCAATATCCCAGGGAACTACATGACACCCATAAAGACTTTCCGTTTGCGGCTGAACACCGTACACCTCCACACTCAAAATTACCCAAATTAATGGCCACTTTGCATGATAAGAAAGGGTACATTATGCATTATCGGAATTTAAAACAGGCTCTGGCCAACGGTTTGGTAGTTACAAGAATATACAAAATTTTAAAATTTAAACAGAGCTCCTGGTTAAAATCATATATCGATCTAAATAGCAACTTGAGAGCTACTGCAACGACTTCCTTCCTAAAGAATCTCTATAAACTTTTTAACAATGCGGTATTCGGTAAAACTATGGAAAATATACGCAAATACCGTGTTTTGAAAATTGCTAAAACCTGGGGAGGGCGTTACGGAGCCAAAAATTTCATTGCTTCTCCACTATTTCATAGTAGACTGATTTTGGATAACGAGTTATCGATTATTGAATTAAAAAAGGCTGAATTGATATTTAATAAACCTTTGTATGTAGGTATGTCGATTTTAGACATTTCAAAATTATTCATGTATGATTTTCATTATCAGTACATGTTACCAAAAATGGGCATTGAAAAGTGTAAGCTCCTCTATTCCGATACTGATAGCTTTATTTACGAGATACGGTGTGAAGATGTCTACGAAGAAGTTATTAAATCAGATTTATCAAAATTCGATACTAGTGACTACCCACAAAACAACCCATACAATATACCTTTGGTGAATAAAAAAAAGCCTGGCTTGATGAAGGACGAGGCAAACAGCCAAATTATCACACATTTTATCGGACTCAGATCAAAAATGTACACATATAAACTTTTGGGTGGGAAAGTTACCAAAAAATCCAAAGGGGTAAAGTACAATGTAGTTAGAAATAAATTGACTTTTAATGATTATGAGAAATGTCTAAAAAATTTTAAAAAGGTGATGGTCACGCAATGCAGCATTCGGTCCTTCGCCCATAATGTATACAGCATCGAACAAACAAAAATCGGTCTAAGTCCTCATGATGATAAACGCTATTTGCTACCAAATAGTTATGACACGCTTCCTTATGGACACTATAAAATTAATATGTGATTTTTTTCCAGGCGGTCTTTTTTATAAAACACACACACACACACACACACACACACACACACACTTAGAAAAAAAAACAAAAATGCCTTCTGTAAAATCACTACAGCAGATCTGTCTAAAGACCGTATGTGAAAATATAAGCACTCTTTCAGACTTCGTTTTTTATACTAACTATCCGTGGATATTAAAATTAGAAATTATTCAAAATTTCAAGAATGCGAAATGGGATTATCTTCTTAAAGAAGCGCATAATGATGAATCACGCCATTTAATATGCTTAGAGTATCCGGCTATTAACGGTTATATAGGAACATCCCCAATTCGAAACGCAATACTTGCCACTTTCAATTGGAAAAATGGCTTCAAAGAAGACAAGTACTGTTTGTGGGTTCGTTACTATATGATTACAGAATATAATTTACTAGTTTGCGAAATGTGTTTTTTCACGTTACAATTAGCACATAGTTACTGGGGAAAAAGTATGATAGCAGTTAAAGAACATTATCATGATGTTTGTAGAACAGATGAAATGATTAATAATGTATTTCAAAATCTAAATTACTGGTGTCAAAGTTGCTTTCGTAGACTATTGTTCTTGGTGAGAACTGAAAATTTTTGTGTTTATTCCCTACATGATGATAATTATGAAAGAGCTCATCGATTTGAATTTCCGAATCAAGATTGGAGGGATAGCTTTCCTAAATATTTTGATCACTAAGTGCATGTATACACGTATATGAATATTTAATAATAAAAACCATTAGTTTATATAAATATAAAATTAATATTTGATTTTTCAGGTAGTCTCTTTTACACACACACACACACACACACACACACACACACACACACACACACACACACACACACACACACACACGCACACGCACAGGCACACGCACACGCACACGCACACGCACACGCACACGCACACGCACACGCACACGCACACACACACACACGCACACACACACACACACACACACACACACACACACACACACACACACTAATAATTAACATATCTCCACCACTTCTGGCTACTTTTATTGAACAAATAATCATCTCAAGTTATGCTCATTCAAGTATGTACATTTTGTTTGAAAGTGATGTGTTCGTTCGAAGATATATTTCAAGGCAGGCTCGCGGTTATAGACCACCCCAATTGCTGCATCGTGTGCGACCATTTACCGACAGGTTTACTGGGCGAAGCACTGACGGTGAGAATAAAGTACTGTCCAGAAAACGAGGACATGATTATTTTCCAAATACAACCGAAATTTCCTGCTATCAATCTATGACTATAAACTCTGACGATACAGATATTATTCCTGATTCAGATTGTAGTAAATGTAATAAGGTTTTTTGTTTTTGCTTTATAGACCCTCCATAGTGATAATTATTATGATAGAGCTCATCAAGTGCATGTATACATGTATATGAAATATACATATAACTATAAAATTAATAGGTGATTTTTCAGGTAGTCTCTCTCTCGCTCTCTTACACGCATACACACACACACACACACACACACACACACACACACACACACACACACTGCTCCAACAATAACAACATCAATGAATCCTCCACCGGAGAATCTGTCTTCTCTGACGCCGGTGCGAACGCACCATGAGAGGATGGTGGCGGCGGCCAATCATACTGATGATCCGAACGAACAAATGTTAAGCTGTCCGTTTAACCGCTTCCATCGGGTACTAGGGAAACGCATGCGTCTTCACAAACGGAGATGCCCTGATCGTAAGAAGGAGGAGGAGGAGGAGAAGGAGAAAGGGACACATAAAATCACCACCAACGTGAATTCAGAAGGTCCACTCATAGGCCCGCCCGCGATGTTACTGGACATCCCATGTGATGAAATGTGGGACTAGATGAACAAAGGCATGTAGATCCTCCATTGTGATAATTATGATAGAGCTCAAAGATTTGAATTTCAGAAACAAGATTGGATGGAGAGATTTCATAAATATTTTAATCATTAAATGCATGTATACACGTATATGAATATTTAATATTAAAAACCATTAATTGATGTAACTATAAAATTAATTGGTGATTTTTTCAGGTAGTCCCCCTCGCTCGAGATGTCCAGATCGTATGAAGGAGGAGGAGGAGGAGGAGGAGGAGGAAGAGGATCACAGAACATCACCACGAGGAGGAGGAGGAAGGTTCACAGAAAATCACCACGAGTAGGAGGAGGAGAAGGAGGAGGAGGAAGGATCACAGAAAATCACCAACGTGGATTCAGAAGGCTTACCCATCGGACCACCTGTTTGCTGGACATCTCATGTGATGAAAAGTGGGGCTAAACCAATACAGGTAAACCTCGTTTTACGCCGGTTCGATTAGCGTTGATTCGCCTGCGTCTCTCGGAACGGAACCAAGGCGTAAAACGAGGTTTACCTGTATTTTTTTATATTAACGACACACACACACACACACACACACACACACACACACACACACACACACACACACACACACACACACACGAGTGGACTTTATTAAATTTTGCTTATTTAATAATACTATTGTAATTTTTTATATTGGTCTATGTGTACCTCTGTACGTGCTACTTGTTTAATAATACAGCATTCTAAATAATACACACACACACATTTTTTAATAATTCTTTATTTTGTTCAAATCTGTCAATAATGTATTTTTATCGTAATACATACATTCTCTGATACAGTAACTTTCAATAGAATTTGAGGCGTCACAAAAAGCAAAAATTACCGCATCGGCATTATAACTACTAGTAGTAATGAGCTTCGATATAATATTTAAAAAATTTCTATAATATTTTACAAAGTGTAACATTTTCAAATGTTCGATTTTCTTTGCTACAAACGATTCGTACATTCGACATATTTCCCTTACATTATTCACAGTTAAATACAATTCTACAGCATCTTTCACTATGGAAATCATTTTGATGTCTGTATTGACAACATTAGAAATCACGATGGTGTTCGCGCACACGAATCTCAAATCGGATATTTCACACTCGAAATATTTCGCCAACCAACACAAATGGTCTATAAACTTCCCCCACTCGTCACAGGTGAAAATCATGAAAGTCGTATCATTTATCCTTATTTTAATGTGAACATCGAAATTTCTCGAAGGCAACAATCCCACCTCCAGGGAAAATCCGCCCTCGTCACAAGAAAATGTGGAATTCAAACAAAACCTTCTCATCGGATCATGTGTGCCTGGGTGGATGGTGATGGGTGATTGGATCGAAGTATTAGCAGCTTCCATTAAAAATTTTTCCAATTCCGCCTCCTCCTCATCTATGGATGGAAGTTGATATTCTGCGGGGGGCGGCGGCGGCGGTGGGGGCGGGGGCGGTAGATCTTCTCTCTTCTTCTTCTTATTCTTTGTGTTGAGCGAAGAGGGGGGCGGTTTACGTTTAGGAGGTTTATTCATTCTTTACTCGTCGATGACTTCTGAGGCACTGATAGAATTTGATTTTCTACTATAGAAGGAGAAGAGGGGGAAGTGTCGGTGGTGGTGGTGGTAGTGGTAGGGGAATCTGTTTCGATTTCTCCATCCTTCATCGATTTTCTTCCAACTACAATGGTACATACATCTAATAGAATACCTTCCAGGTCTTTTACCGCAAACATGTGAGGCGGTGAGAGTTTCGACGTCGTCGTCCTCCTCCTCTTCTTTTTAGCGCTTGACGGCGACGATGTCGGTGCCACAGTTTCATGACTCATTTGTGGCACATCCTGTAATACACCGCGATCAGTAGTGGTATCGGACACGTGACGCTTCATTTTTACGGTAAAACTGAAGGTGAAAATCACACAGTCATCAAATTTATACTTGTTGTTATAATCGATTCGAGGCATCTATCCAACTATTGTACGAGCTATCGAAACCGAGCCATTTCACATAGACTTTATTTCCCTTTTTTCGTAAAACTTTTTCGACAAGATAAACGTCAGGTTGTTTTGTTTTCTGCAGCTCCTGCTCGTAAAATTCCCCCTCTATTGGTCGGCCTTCCATATCTTCCAAGAGATATGTGGTTGGATTAGTTATTCGGATCTTGGAAATTTTAAAATGTTCTGTGGTCCAATTCGCTGTGTAACCCTTTTCAAACACATGTTTTACTTTACTTATTCGAACCACATCGCCAACATTAAATTTTCGTGGAGTCGTGCTCTTAATATGACTATACACACCACTAAGCAATTTCTTTTCTTTGTCTACGCTCACGTCACAGGGTCTCATGCGAGTAGTACGATGTTGTCGTTCATTGTAATTTTTCACGATAACAGGTAAAATGTCGATCCATCTATAGGTTCCGTTTAAGCTAAAATATTTGTATAGCTTCTCTTTTAGGGTGCGAATCATTCGTTCGGCAATGGCGGCCTTCAGATGAGTATAAGTGTGATAGTGATTAATGGTGTACTTTTTCATTAACTGTCGAAAATGTGAATTGAAAAATTCTTTTCCTTGATCCGTTTGAAGGTTTTTCGGGCGTCTACCCCCACTACCGCTGAGAATGTCAGCAAAAGCACCGCTAACTTCTTGCCCAGATTTCGTTTTCAACGCTCGAGCCCATACGAATTTGGAAAAACAATCGATCACAACCAATATGTATTTAAACTTTTTGTTTTGACTCGCATACATATCCATTTGACCGAGATCGGCTTGCCATAAATCATCTATTCCTTTCAAGATGGTACGTCGTCGAGGGAAATGTTTTCTTATCGGTTTGTGTAATTCATTGACGAGCTGAATTTTCTCTTTGGACTGCTGCTGCTGCTGATGCATCTTCAGATTTGTCTAACCTCTAATGTATAACTTGAGACTCGCGAAGTTCTTCTATAATTGAAGATATCTCGTTGTCTTGCGATGTATTTCCGGCTCGTTTCGATGCTACCAATAATCTCAATCTATCGACTAATTCATTGACATCATTCCAATATACATATTCGATTGGTTTAGTATTATATATCTTTCCACCACTGTGTTCAAGTGCTGAATCGGAGAAATCGAGCAACTTTCTTGTACTCGTACTTAATAAAGGTTTAACAATATGTGTATATTTAATACTTCCACTGGCTGCTATTTTACCAATTTTGCTGTAACCCCTCCGGAATAAATTTGATGCATTCAAAATTCGTCTAAAATTTTCAAGATCGTTTTGTGAATAGTTTTCTGGCGCTCTGTGAAAAATAAGACTGTATAGACCGTCGGAACCGTTATACCGCTCTCCGTCCACTATAATGTCCCCAGTAAGCTTATCGAAATCTAGGGTAGCCTTTCCTAGACACCATTTTGATTTAGCAGGATCATACTTTGGACCACGTGCTTCGTCTAAATGTGGAGAACCATTAAAATAACTTATAATATACCGTTGGCTGATTTCGGGATACTGAGATATGTAATCCTGTATCACATTAATATCATCTGTGTCCTTAATCTCACGTTGAATCTCATCAATGGACATCTCATTATAATTTTTGGAAATCTCATCATAATGTTCATCTTCTTCTCCCTCCTCCTCATTATAGGTTTGTGTGATTTCATGAAGTGGTAAAAATTGTGTTTCGTCTAATTTCGATGTAGGTGATGGTAATTCCACGTCTTCCTTTTTTATTTGCAGCAGTTCTTTCTTTTCTGGTTTTAGTTGTTGTTGTTGTTGTTGTTGCTGTTGTTGTGTGACTAATTGTGCGAGTGGTTTGACGATTGGAGTGAAAAGTTTATTTAAAGTTTCATCCTCTTCGAATCGACCCAACTTTAAAGCGAGATATTTTTTTCGCACATCTCTACTCAATCTTTGAATTTTTCGTTTAAGTCTCACCTCGGAGCTACTTAATGGCGGCTTCATGATGATGGTGGGTTATGTACTTATCGAAACCTTTGCGATACCGCCCCTTATTTATATCAAAATCTTTGGCTATCACCAACATTCCGAATTTATCCCGCCAACATTCTGCACACAAACGCTTAAAAGTATCATATGTCATGTCTGGGCTTACGTGCTCGTCATATGCGTGTTTTAAATTAATATCATCTTGTTTAAACAACACGATTACGTTACAGTTGTCGCGAACGAGTTGTTTAGGTATCTTACTATACGTCTGACACAAGTAGACGACATCGATTCCCTTGTGGCGACCCATGGAGAAATAAGCTCGAACTTTATCCTGTTTGTCACAAGCGATATCATCAAAGATAAATATAGAGTTTTTTCGAGCATCCTTTGGGTCTTCTATATCCACGCTGTCACTAAACGCAAAATAACCCATTCCTCGTACATTCCTCAATACTTTCTCCAACAAACGATATTTTGACTGGTACAGTGATTTGGAGTATACGTATACGTTCTCAAAACGTAGACCGTTTGGATTGAAGAGTAAAGCGAGTATAGCGTTTGTCTTTCCACATCCCGAGGGGCCACAAATGGCTGCGCGAAAACATGATGGTAACAATTCGCCATGTTTTGATGTCTCCCCCTCTCGCTCCCACTCCTCGATAAGATCTAAATTTTCTATGGGCAGTGTAACATCTTGTACTATAACCCTCATTTTGATTAACAACTAAACGTATGCACCTGCGTATATATAGCGCAAGCGCCCCTCTCCTCAATAGTATGATGTTAACTTTCGAACAGCATAGTGGCAGGGGAATTGTTAATACGCTCATTAATAAATTACCATTCGAGCTTCATATTCCGGGCTATGCATTTTGTGGACCAGGTACGAAGTTAGAAAAGCGTTTAGCTAGAGGTGACGAGGGTATAAACCCCTTAGACGAAGCCTGTAAGCAGCACGACATCGCTTACTCCAAGTATTCCTCGTTGAAGGATAGACACAAAGCAGACTACGAGTTAGAGAATCGCGTTTGGGAAAGAGTGAAGGCGAAAGACGCTAAAGTTGGTGAGAAAGTATCCGCTTGGTTTGTAACCACAGGGATGAAGGCGAAAAGAAAACTCGGGATGGGGGGTCGTTCGTTCACGGGAGCACTTGTAAGGCCCACGTCACGAGCCCTGAAGCGATCGTTAAAAATTTTACCGTTAGAGGGAAATAATAATAATAATGTGCGAAAACATTCTCTCTTTGCTTTACGCGCTGCTCGTGCAGCGCTCAAGAAAGCGGGTGGGCGTAAAAATATTCGAGTTCCACGGATCATTCCTATCCCCAAGTCGGGGGGATTTTTACCGCTCCTTCTTCCGATTCTAGCAGCATTGGGGTCCATAGGAGGCGTCGTGGGAGGAGTATCTGGCGTCGCTAAGACCATAATCGATTCGAGCAACGCAAAGAAAAAGTTGGAGGAAGATCGACGACATAATAAGGTCATGGAGGAGGAAATCGGTAAAAAGGGATCTGGGCTTTATCTCAAGAAGAATGTGAAAGGAGGATATGGATTGTATCTTAGACAAACAAAAAAAACTTCCGTTGAAATTACCTAAGCGAGCTCTATACGATAACGAAATTGTTAAATACGTAAAAAAATTACATGTACCATACTTTCGGGGTGTTTTTATGCGAGACACTCTACCTAAAAGACCAAATCTGAACGAAAGTGCTATAGTTAATCTAGATTCGAATGTCAACGAGGGTACACATTGGGTCGCATACCGGAAGCGTGGCCGTCTAGTGCAGTATTTCGATAGTTTCGGCGATCTGAAACCGCCGCGTGAATTGGCCGAGGATTATTTCGGTAAAAACGTGCGAATCGTCTACAATCAAACACGACATCAAAATTTTAATTCCAATAACTGTGGGCATCTGTGCATCGAATTTCTATATAAAAATTGGTGATTTGGGGGTGTGAAGTGCCAGTCATGAGTAACATTTTTACGTTAAAGGGTCGATCTTCCACACTCTCTATTGAGTTTACGAATCCCATTCCGCTGGACCCACATTCGCGATACGAACTCGCGCTAATCGGATTCCATTCCTACAACAGTATCACCAACGTCGAAGGAGGCACAAATTTTTATTATTTGGACAAGGGGCAATCACATTCCATCCCGATACCTCGAGGTGCTTATGATATAACCGATATTTACAGGTATCTCAAGGAGTTTCTAGATCCCCGCCAAGAAGGGAGTAAGAGATTTTTTCTGCGAGCTAATAATAACACGCTAAAGTGTGAGATTTACCATCGCGATTACGACATTGCTTTCACAGAGAAAGACTCCCTAGCCGAACTCTTGGGATTCTCAAATACACTTTTAACAGCCGGTACGGTACACAAATCAAATCTGCCTGTTAATATCGTTCAAGTGCGAACTATTCACGTAGACTGCAACATTACAGGAGGTTCATACTACAACGGAAATCCCGCTCACACCATTTACGAATTCGCCACCAAAGTGAATCCGGGTTATGCTATCGACGAAACACCTCAGAATTTGATATATCTACCGGTAATTGAAAATAACGCAATAACACATATTACTCTAGAAGTTTTAGATCAAGAGTTTAATTTAGTTGATTTTGGCGGCGAGGAAATTCTCATTCGATTAGAGCTCAAGAGATGCCCCTTGTGATCGATCAATACAGCGGCGGTGGCGCCACCTATAAAAGCACTAATCATTTGGGGGATGCGCCAGTCTCTAAGCGAGAGTTACGTGGTAAATTGACCATTCAAAATAGCGAATTTCTCAAATCGATCGGATATGTTGTCCAGCCGAATTTTCGATCTCTACAGAAAACCCATAGAAGATAATTCGATCATCGAAAAGGGAGTTCGAACATATCTGCCATATGTTAAATCGTTTGACAACAACGATGTCGTGGAGATCACCATCAATCGAACCGACGCTTGGCTCTTAATGGATGAGGCGGCATTAGTCATCAAAGGTAAACTAACAAACACCGGAGCCGGAAACGTCACTTTAGTACATAACGCGGGAACATTTCTCTTCGACTCAGTCTCTTATCAGTTAAACGGAATAGAAATGGAACATGTAAAGGACCCCGGTATAGTGAGTCTAATACGAGGTTATTTGTGTTACAACGATGACGACGTTAAGCATCTAATTATGGGGGGATGGTCCTTACGAAACACACCTCTACAATTCGATGGCCTGTTTTATCTGAGAATCCCCCTTTGGCATCTGTTCGGCATTTTTTGTGATTACCACAAGGTCATGTGCGGCAGGCAAAATATTCGCCTTACACGAGCTCGCAACGATAAGAATTGCATAATTGTTACGGGGGGAGATGCGACTACCCAAGTCACTCTTAACATCGACAGCATCGAATTAAAAGTACCGCATGTAACGCCCAATGATGAATTGAAACTCCAACTAACACAATCTATTCGTAACGATGTTCCTATACTTATCCCGTATAGAAAATGGGAGCTACACGAGTTGCCGATCCTCAATGCAGGCTCGACGAAAGAAATTTGGAGTGTAAAAACGAGTACTATGGTGGAATGCCCTCGTTATGTGCTTGTAGCCTTTCAGACAGATAGAAAAGATAAGGAGTCTGCAGACGTAACCCGCTTAGATCATTGTGATATCTCGAATATCATAGTGTTCTTAAACGGACAATATTATCCATACGAGCGTCCTAATTTCGATTTCCCGAAAAATGATTATTCGGAAACTTACCACAACTACACGGAATTTTATCCGAAATTTAGCAATAGTCCTACATACCAAAAACAACCTTTATTAACATTTACCGAATTTAAAACGTACACCATATTCGTAGTGGATTGTGCAAATCGTGACGAAAGCATTAAATCGTCGACGGTGGATGTGAAATTGGAAATCGAAGCTAGAACGGGTTTTCCCGCCAACACCAGAGCATACTGCATCCTAGTTCACGATTGTATTATGGAACACCTGCCTCTTAGTGAAATTGTCAGAAAAATCTCTTAACTATATAAAAACACCTAACCTAGATTGATTTTAATCGTACGTAAGCATTCGTAACAACAACAACAAAGATGTCTCTCGATAAATTTGGAAGACACATGTTGACCCCGCACACTTCAGCCACAGATGAACGTCCACCTGTTGATCGTGATGAGATCGTCGGACCATCCAGATTCTCTTCCCCTTTTTACATTTGTTCGCCGTTGGAACATCACAGCAAACTTTTAATTACTATTCAAGGAAAAGGTGCTCAAGTTCCTCTCAACAACCTTTACTTTTACGTATTAGACAATGCGAAAACAATTTACAACGCTCCTGTCGATGGTAAAGTGGAAGCTGTAGAAGTTTACCCCAAAGGGGTGCATGTTGATATTAATGATGAAAAAATGAGTCTCGACGTAAAAAAATCGTCGGTGAGAATATAAGTAAGGGAGACAAGATTTCTTTTTGGACTTTAAAGGCCAATACCACCCCATTATATTACCAAATAGTGTTGCAATGCCCCATAAGTAAAAACGAATAAAAGGATATCATATTTACGTTGCCGTGTCAGTTTCATTTCTCGCTTCATCACACACACACACACACTCACACACACACACACACACACACACACACACACACACACACACACACACACACACACACACACACACACACACACACACACACACACACACACACACACACACACAAAAATGAACTCTAGTGCTGTCGTAATCGATATTCAAGGTTTTCAGTACGGCCCGAGTAGTTTCTGGTGTAAAGAAATCGCCATAGTTAGCATCGATGGAGACGGATGGATTCATAAATTTATTAAACTGCCATCGTCATTGGAGGTGTACAACAACCGTTTTCGTAACCAAGTGGAATGGCTGAAGAAAAATATTCATGGACTCGATTGGGACGTGAACAGCTGGATACCCGAGCAGGACGTTCTACAATACGAAGACATCTCAGCGTTCATCCGAACTTGGGTGCCGTTCAATACTATCGTAGTCGTCAGAGGTTCGCAGAAGAAAGAATGGCTCGAGAAATTAATAGAGAACGAAATTATCGATCTCTCTGCTAGGAATTATCCAAATTTTGCACAAATGAAACAAATTTTCAAATCCCATCATTGTATGTTACATGAAAACAATAATTTAAATTGTAGCTTAGAAAATGCATATTTCATAAAAAATTGGTGTAAATATTGTATGTGTTCTATATTTAACTAATAATATAGGTATTTTTTATACTCAGAATTCAGTATCACTTCAAGCATGGCATCGTTAGCATCGACGTATGTTTTACTAAGTGCTTTTGTTAATGGTGTATTTTATATTAATCACCCTTCAAATGCTAGTGATGTGTTTATTTGTTTCGATCGAAATAATGAGAGATGGCCGATGGCTTGGTTGGAGATGGACCTTTGTGTAATTTCTTACCTTCCTGCTCTTAAAATACATGTACCTAAAAACGCCACACAATACAAGTTGAGAATTATTTATGAGAATCGTACGTATGGGGACACCGAGTGGAAAAATTTTACAACTCCCCCCACAATCCCAGCCACCAACACCCCCACCCCCGTCAACGTTACCAATAACTACATCAGTTCATTCGTACGCGGATTAGTTTGGTATATTGCCGTCACCCTGTCACTACTTCTCATCATAAACATAATACAACACCTACGAAATGGCGCTGCATAAATTTTCAAATTGTTGTTTAGGTGATAACACTGCTGACATGATATTACCGTTCGTTGAAACATTGGGAAAGTTACGTGAGGAAGTGGAAAGTATTAGGGAGCAGGCAAGTTGCATCAAGTGCTTTTTTCACATGCTTCACGATCTTCAAGTTCCTATTCAATTACTTCACAACCTTGAAATACCAAAAGATTGGACAATTCGACGATCTTGCAAAAGCGACGGCTGTAGCAACAGAAGGCGACACGGTACCATCCCTTTTCCCGATTTAATGAATACACTCAATCGTAGGTTAAGCTGTGAAAAATGTTATTGTCAAATACTTCTTATGCTGGGGCTTCCAAAAGAATGGTCGTCTCTCCCTCTCCCAACTTGTGATGGGCACAAATTTGTAGGTTATGATACTGTTGATAAATAATACAAAGATTGAAAAATAACCCGTTGTTTTTATTAACGATAACGATTGCTGTGTGTGTGTGTGTGTGTGTGTGTGTGTGTGTGTGTGTGTGTGTGTGTGTGTGTGTATCGCGAGTATCGATTGGTCTCTCTCTCTCTCCGCGAGTATCGATTGGTCTCTCCGCGGTACGCAGAGAGAAATCTACAACACCGCCGTCCCTCGTGGAAAAGATACCTACATATCGACCGGCACTACTGGTTGCATATCAAAATGGGGGCCGCCACATTCATCGAGGCGGCGACATCTAGCCGAGCAGCGACGCCGCCGAGTGAGGCACCCCCCATCCGCCAGCCGTCATCTAGAGCCCCCGAGCAGCGCGGCACCCCGACCGCGACATCTAGCGACAGCCGCCAGCGCTGCGCATGCGACAAGTTCGCGCGCGAAAGACGACGCGCGAAATTTGAAAAAGCGGGGCCAAACGGGGCCAAACGGAGGGGACACGTTTGCCGTAGAACCGGCTCTAACTCTCTACTTACATATTCTGATTTGTTATTGCTTATCTAGACTGCTTTTAGCGCGGATATGCTCTATACATTTTAGAAAAAAGTATTCAGAAATACCCGGAAATACCGCTCAAACAACGTCTTTATTCACATGCAAAGCATATTTAAACGCTTAAACGTTATTATAAATTAACATTTGATATAAAGTGTTACAAAATATTACCGTTTTCTCAGCATTCAATAATACTTATAATATTGGAGTTTCAAAAGAAACAAATTCCAGTGAAAACAATTTCTATTCAATGAACTGCGATAATTCTGACATATTCTTTTCTCAAGAATAAAAGTTTAGGTACTTTATGGGCAATTGGTAGAATTTATAGAATTTGTAGAAAATATTTAACGCCTAACGAAGAGAAAATTTACCAAATATGTACATCGTAATATTACCAAACGTTTATATGATTACATAATTATAAGCCAGTAACTTTTGACTCCCCTTTGTACAATATTGCCGCTACTTTTCCGTAATACAATAAATTGAGTATTTGTCCACAACACTGTTTTATTCTCACAGATACTCTGGCTTTCTCCTGAGTGAATACTTAGAGCTTTTTAAAGGGGAATAAACACTTTAAACCCGGCGTGAGAAGGTACGGCCCTTTAAAATGAAACAGCTTTCACATGGAGCTCGGGAAAGCACCAAATTTAACTAGTAATCGACCCTTCCGCCTTCGTCTTGCCATGCATGAGGATCGAAATGGTGCTACGTAATTTAGTGCTCATCCTGTGACTGTTGCAGAAGCCACAGTGACAGTGATCCTGTGACAGTCTTGCCACGTAAGAATACCAAAGGGCGTTATAACGTGTAACTTATTTTGTAAAGCCCATTTAAAGCCAGTGGATAAGCACAAAACATCAAAGCAAAGTAATTTTGAGTCGGATTGCCTTTCAAAATCACTTTGCAAGGTTTCGGAGCTAACAGGAGTGGGACATGAATCGGTTTGATGAATTTCAACAAAATGGCTATATGGCCATAATATAAAATATTCCTGAAGACGCTCAATCCACCGAGCAACCTGGCCTTCCGGGTTCTTGAATCTAAGGAGCCATCTGATCGCCGCGTGGTCCGTTCTCAACAGGAACTTCCTCCCGTACAGGTACTTGTAGAAATGTTCTACTGACTTCACGGCGGCTAACAGCTCCCTCCTGGTGACACAGTAGTTCCTTTCGGGCTTCGACAGGACTTTACTGAAGTAGCCAGTTAGTCGTGTCAGCGGCTTTGCGATGTCAGAAAACATTCGGACGTAACGATAGTAAGTGCAAAGCCCCAGGAAACTCCGCAACTGATGCTTGTCCTTCGGTGTTGGCCATTCTTGGACTGCTCGCACTTTTTCAGGGTCCACCTCGACGCCGTTACTGCTGACCACGTGACCCAGATAGTGTACTCTCGTTCTTAACAGATGGCATTTATTTGGGTTGAGCGTCAGGTTAGCCATTCGAAGTCTCTTGAAGACTTCCTCCAGGTTTGACAGGTGTTCGTCAAACGTCCTCCCTACGACGATTATGTCATCTAGGTACACGAGGCACGTTTTCCAGGAGAGCCCTCTGAGTATGTTTTCCATGAGCCTCTCGAAAGTAGCAGGCGCATTACACAACCCGAATGGCATCAACGGTGAATTGCCACAGTCCAGATTCTACTGAGAAGGCCGTCTTCTCCCTGTCTGCAGGGTCCATTTCCACCTGCCAGTAGCCACTCTTCAGGTCCAAAGTGGAAAACAGCTTCGATCCAGCCAGAGTATCCAGGGTGTCGTCTATCCGGGGAAGAGGGTAGCTGTCTTTCTTCGTCACGTTGTTCAGTAGACGATAATCTACGCAGAACCTGGTATCTCCATCCTTCTTCTTTACCAGGACTACAGGAGATGCCCAAGAACTGCTAGATGGCTCGATGACACCCTCTTTCTCCATGTCGCGGATGATCTTCTCCGCTACCTCCCGCTTCGCCTGCGGCAACCTCCTCGCTGACTGGCGGATTGGTCTCGCGCCCCCCGTATCAATCTTGCGCCTAACAATACTCATTCTCCCAGAAGGTCCCTTGTCAGACACAAAAATCGATCGATATCTACGGAGTAGCTCAATTAGCCTCTTATTTTCGACTCCAGCAAGAGAATCGCAGGCGTCCACAAGAGCTTCCTCCACTTTCGCGACTCTGTAGCCAGCGCTCCCCGTCACCTGGTGGATCAGTGACGTCACTGGTGAGCAGGTTCTCACTTTGATCCCCTTGCGGATGGTAACTGGGTAGTCATTGATGCTAATGAGCCGGACTGTAATTTCATCACCCAGCGTCATCAAAGTCTTCCCTACTAGAACGCCTCGGCCCACCTCCACGTCGTGGTTCCAAGGTTCCACTACGGCAGGATTCCCTTTTGCGGTGACGCCTTGAAGTCGGGTCACCACTATCGATTCGCTCCTACTCGGCAGGATCACGTCTTCCGACAGCCTTATCTGGTGGACCGTCTCGCCCTTGGCGTGCAGGAAAATTTCCTCTGGGCCGACTTGCATCACTTGTCGTTTCAGATTGAGTGCCAAACCGTGGGTCTTCATGATGTCCATTCCCAAGATGGCGTCCTCTTCTATGTCGGCGATCAGGACTCGGTGTGGTGAGAATCGTGCAGTGCCGATCTTGATCTCGACGTCTACTACCCCGTGGACGGCGGCAGCTTCACCCGTAGCCGTTCGCAACCTCCATCTGGACTCCATCACTCTCTTCCCTAGCGTGTTCAGCAGGCCTGGCTTCAGGATCGTCTTGGATCTCCCGTTGTCGATCAGTAGGGTGTGCTTCCTGCCGTTAATTTCGCCATCCACGTACTGGCTGCCACCTTCACCTTTCAGGGTAGCTATCTTGATTAGGGGGTCTTGGAATGGGTATCGGGTCGGAGCTGCCCCCTTGGAGCCGATCCTCTGACGTCTTTCGACCTTTCCGACATCTGGGCCGTTGTTGGCTTCTCCACCCTAGGGCGCTTGCAGTCCCTTCGGAGATGGCCAACCTCTACACACCTCCAGCATTTCGCCGGCTCCCTTTTGTTTCCCTTCAGCAATCCTTTGAGGACGTTGACAGCCTGCTCCAGGGCGTCCTCCTTCCGTTCGGCTTCCACGCACGCGTCGTCCCCGACCACAGCCCGAACGCGGCCACAGCTCCTTGACGCCTCCGTCGCAGCCTCGTATTCCAGGGCCATCGAGAGTGCTTCCAATGTGCTCTTGGGACGCGACAGCCGTACCGCTCGCTGCATCTCCACATCCCTCAAGCCGTCGATGAAAGCCGAGACCGCGAAACTCTCCGTCATGGACTCCGCCGCATCCGGGTAGGCGAATCTGACTAACTTCGCGATGTCGGCTTCGAACTCCTAAAGACTCTCTCCCTGCTTCTGTCGTCGGTTCTTCATGCGGGATTGGTAGACCTGCCCCAGGTGTGCGTGTCCGTATCGCCTCTCCAGCATCTGGAAGAGTAGCTCGAAGTTGTCCAGGTCCCCCTCTGGAACAGTCTGCAGCACGTCGAGGGCGCTTCCCCGGAGAGCGACCGTCAGAGCCACTGCCTTGTCCCTCGGCGCCCAGTTGTTGGCTTTCGCCGCTGCCTCGAACTGCCGGAGGTAGTTTTCCCAAGGAATTTCCCCGTCGAAGGTTGGCGGCTTCACTCGATGACTCGTAGTAGGATCTGCCTCGATCCTGGTTACCTCCTCCGAGTCGTTAAACGGATTACCTGAACTGGACATATGTTGCCGACTGGGCTGGAAATGCATGGATTCTAATCGGGTCCCCAATTCGCGCAGTTGGTTCTCCAGTTCCAGTCGTTGGATTTTCCCGGTTTGAAGCGCGCTGTCAAGGTTTCCAATTCGACTATCCAGCTCACCGTGGAGTTCGTCCAACTCGCCGTGGAGTTTTCCCATTTCGGTGTGGAGTTCCTTTATGTTGTTATCCAACTCGTCATGTAGTTTTCCCATTTCCCCGTGGAGTTCTTTTATGTTGTTATCTAGCTCACCGTAGAGTTTTTCAATTTTCTTCGTTTGGTTATCCAACTCGCCGTGGAATTCTTCCATTTTCTTCGTTTGGTTATCCAACTCGCAGTGGAGTTCTTCCATTTTCTTCGTTTGGTTATCTAACTCGCCGTGGAGTTTTTCCATTTTGTTGTCCAGGAGGCGCTCACTTTCTTCCACGAAACCAAAAGTTTCAGGGTCTTCTCCATTGTCGATAAAATAGACCTCCAGACGTTTCTGCAGCACTGTTTTCGACCCTGTCGTTTCGAGTTCTCTATCTTCCAACTCACGTTTGAGATCCGTCACTTTTAAATCACGTAATTTCTTCATTGTTCTTAATTAATTTCACTAATTAATCCCACTTCTGATACCACTGTGACGTTCTTACTGTTTACTAAGACTAAACACTACGCGATTTGTACTAATTAATTTATTTCTTACACTACACTTATAAACTTAACTTAACAATCACTTACAATCTAACTCTTAATTTATATTCGCACACAGAGATGTTTATTTATTTAACGCGCGCGGTCTCTCGCCCGAATGTTTACACAACGATTCTTCCACTGTCCTGCCTTGGGTCCGGCATTCCTTATATACCAGGTAGAAGCCTTTTATACGTTTGCCGGAATATTCCCGAAGTTTCGGGAGATGATTCTAGAATTCGCGGAATGTTTATCGTTTAAGTGCTTATCGCGGCGAGCCGTTTCGTTACAGTATTCTCGAAATTAAATTCAAAGTGAAGGTGAATATGAAACAAATGTAAGAGAACCTGAAAATGGAATTTGTGGCTCAGCCGGGATTCGAACCGGGGTCTCCCAATTTCGCGTCGGGTGTTCTTAACACTGAACTACCTAGACACCTATCAATTTCATTTTCGATGTTCATGTTAAACGTTTTGAGAGGATAATACGGAGGACGTATTGGTTATATATTGTATTTTAATTAGATATTTTTTGTATTAATTAAAATACAAATTAATTAATTAATTTGTATTATACAAATTGCATATTAACATTTTCTCTTATTAGTAAATATTTCTTTTGGTTGTTTGTTAGAAGACAAAGGCTTGTAAAAAATATTTTTAGTACAACTAACTTTATCGAAACAATAAATAAATTTACTTATGTAATATAACAACAAATTTCAATGTCTATACTACAAAATAAATATCCAATCGTCGACTTGGAATAAATAAAAACTACTTTACTTGATGGAGATGTATCAGTGAGATTGAACAATTACTCTACAAATCAATGCACTTAAGGAAGTACCCTTAGCGAAATTTTGGATAAAAAATTTTGAAATAAAAGGTATAGGAATCAAACAGCCAACTTAAGTTATGAGATTTGGAACAAATGAACAAAACCGTTTTAAAGTAAATTGTAGAACGATATAAAAATTCTTACGAGTAAATTGCCTAGTGTAAGGGAATATTCTGAAGACCTAATTAAAAGTCAATTACATCATAAATTTCAATTACTTACAATATTATCGTAATCGGTTGCTAAGCGAATAATTATTACTGTTGCATTATGCATTTATACGTCGATATGTTCGAACGCAGACTCAGCAGAATCGTGTAACACATTCAGTATGCTTCATCGGTCAACGTACGAATATATCACGCGACTACGAGGTATTAAATATAGGTGTATCGGCGGATTAAACAGAACTCATTTTCAATTCATCGATTCATCCAATACCATACTTTCGACATGATGTATCCGTTGCTATCCACTAGTAAGAAGAAATAAAGTGTATTGACGCTGAACTCCGAGTTTTCATGTTCCTCGAAAGTGAACATTACACTAGGCCAACCAATAAAGCTAAAAAATACATTTTCACACTAAACTTTAACCGGCCAAAAACGTATACTATAGTGTAGAGGACAGTACATAGAAGAAAAACCCATCTTTTTGCCACAGCGAAATCGGTGTTGGGATTTTTATAAACAAACTAGCCGTGACCCGGCCACGCTTCGCTGTGGCTTAGTTTGATATGAAATAAATGAACAATTAAATAAAAATAGGTAATCTAGCGAATCTAGATTTACCGAGAAAACACATAATTTATTTCAATACCATGCATTGCATTGCTGTGATTATGTTGTAGAATGTTATGAAAAGGGGAAAAATATTGCTTTGCAATTATTTTTTATAACCGATGTAGGTACTCGGCTTCGCTCGGGGGCGACCCTGTCTCATCCCTTTTTCCACACTCCATGAAAATGGTTTCAATCAGCGTGCGTTATTCGTCTTGATCGAGCAATACGTACTTGGGCTATTTCCAATTTTGCTTCCCTTTGCTCGTCTGTTTCAGACGAACGGGCTCGATCAATTCGTACTCCTTCGATTTCCAATCTTGCTTCTCTTTGCTCGTCTGTTTCAGATAAGGGGGCTTAAGCATTTCTTAATCTGAGGGTTTCTAATCTATCTTCCTTTTGCTCCTCTGTTTCAGATAAACGGGCTTGAGCATTTCTTAATCTTAGGGTTTCTAGTCTATCTTCCCTTTAGTCGTCTTTTTCAAATAAGCGGGCTTGAGCATTTCTTAATCTAAGGGTTTCTTAGTCTATCTTCCCTTTGCCCGTCATTTTCCGAAGCTCGTAGTCTTTTATTTTTTTTGCTTTACATATAGATCTGCCAATCGCTTTTCTTTTGGAGGCATAATTCACAGCGAAAGTATAAAATAAATGCGCTTGTTTTCTATTGTCCAATGTCCAAAGTTCACAAATAACACCACTAATACTCACACACGTTCAGAAATATTTATACTTTTAACAGAATGATTTTGAGCAATTCGATCCTCAAAGCGCTGTCAAACTGTTCGACATTTAAAAGATAACTTTTGGCCCCCTGGCTCGTTTTTCCAAGGTGTATTAACTTTAAATAGGTTACCTAATTGAACAGCTTCCGGGCGAGGGGGTCGCGCGGGGGAGGCGGAGTTCGTGACGTAGACTGACGACCCAGGTCTGCGTTTTATTACCTGTATTTAATCTATCTCAGTGGTTTAATCTATGTTCTGTATTACTCTGACAGTTTGGCGTTTGGCTGGCGTTTTCGTTTGTAATTGACAACAGTTTGGAGTTTTTCAAAGTACATATTTTTTGCATCGCCGGTCGCCGTGTGACGTAGATCGGTCTCGCGCTGTTGTGGTAGGTCAGGATCGCTAGAGGCAACCTATTAAAGTTGATACGCCTTGTCTTTTTTCGAAGCGGAACCATTTCAGGAACCTTCACGGACATGAGCCCTACAACTCACCAAAGTTTCGTGTCAATCGGATGAATGGTATAGAAGCCTATGCGTAAAAAACAAACAAACATACATCCATTTATATATATATGTTGACTCTACGATTAACATAAAAGAGAGCTAAGTAGGGTTGTAGGGATTTAATAGGGAATTTAAGGAACATACTCTTCAATTAGGGATTAATAACCATTAAATAGGGAATTAGAGCAACTTGTTATTAAAACATCTTAGGTGAAATTTCCACTTGCAATTAAGTAATCAAAATTAATTAGTGCAAACTTAGTCAAGGAAATATTTTAACAATCATCTAATAATTATTAAAACAACTGAGTAGCTGAGGTGAACTAATTTTGGGAACTTTTCAACAATTTTTGTTTTACAAACAGAGAATAATCGTTGACACATCGTAGGTAACAAAGTTTTTGGGATATCTAATTAAACTAAAAGCACGTCTTATTTTATTACGAAGAAAAACAACGCCGACCGAACGTCAACAAGTCAAGTTCAGAATCACAATAATTAACTGAGTAAGCATAACAAAGGCGTTTACCGAACGTGATAAGAAGCGCGCTCCAGTTAAGGTCAGTTTCTGCAAAGCTAGGTCATTGTAAGAAAACAAATAATATCTCATTTAACCAATGTAAAATAATCTGTATAAAAGCCTGTGAATTTTTGGTAATAAACCAGTATACCATGTATGCTCATTAACGACAGTGTGTGTGATCTTTCTTCACGCCACCTAACCTGACTACCTAAAACCTAACAAAACTTCAACCCGGAGAGTACGTAACGTCCTCTCTTCAAACTACAAGAACCTACAAGAACTTCGAGAACTTCCAGAGATCACGTCAAGCCCTGATCTCAAACTACAAGAACTTCGAGAACTTCCAGAGATCACGTCAAGCCCTGATCTCAAACTACAAGGACTTCGAGAACTTCAAGAGATCACGTCAAGCCCTGATCTCCGACTCCAAGAACTTCAAGAACTTCAAGGAGGTCACGACACGCCCTGACCTTCCATCTGCAAGAACGTCTTCAGCCTTACAACCTGGAGACAAGATTTATCTCCGCAGCCACCCACGAGCCATAGAGATATTTACATACAGTCCACTATCTCTAGAGATCATTGCAAACTTTCGTTCATGGTCCTTCGAGCCCTTCGAGTCCAGCGACCCAAGAAGAGTCCTGAGTAAGTCAAAAGCAACTTCACTGGGACAACGAGACTACAAATACTACACGGACTTCATCGCCAACACAAAGCGAGGAGTCAAGAAACCAAGAAAGCTCCTGAGTAAGTCAAAAGCAACTTCACCAGGACACCGAAACTACAAATACTACAAGTTCGACAAGACGGACCATTTCACTTTCGTTCATGGTCCTTCGAGGAAAGTAACCAGCGCCAACAGAAGAGAAGTTCTACAACTCCTGAGTAAGTCACAGATACTTCAGTAGGAAACCAAACCGACAATTCTACAAGTCCGAGACGACGGGCAAATTCAAGTCACTGCAGCCGGGAAGAACCGCCGGTGACTACAAACAACATTCTTCAAGAACTTCGACGCCAACACACAGCGGGAAGTCAAGAAACCAATAAAGCTCCTGAGTAAGTCACAGAAACTTCAGTAGGACACCAAACCACACAACTTCAAGAACTTCTACGCCAACACACAGCGGGAAGTCAAGAAACCAATAAAGCTCCTGAAGCGGGAAGTCAAGAAACCAAGAAAGCTCCTGAGTAAGTCACAGCCACTGTACCAGGACGTCGAGTCGCTGTAGCCGGGAGGAAAAACCGCCGGTGACTACAATCACACAACTTCTAGAACTTCGACGCCAACACAAAGCGGGAAGTCGAGAAAACTAAGGAAACTCCTGAGTAAGTCACAGCCACTGTACCAGGACGTCGAATCACTGCAGTCGGAGAAGAAGCCGCCAGTGAGAACACACACGAAACTCCTAGAACTTCGACGCCAACACAAAGCGAGAAGTCGAGAATACCAAGAAGACTCCTGAGTAAGTCACAGCCACTGTACCAGGACTTCGAATCACAACAGCTGGGGGAAAAGCCGCCAGTGATTACAACTCCAGAACTTCAAGAACTTCTACTCCAAGCAGCTAGAAGTCACGAGGCCAATCCAGGAACCGAGAAACAAAGAGAACAATGCAACACACAGAGCAACAACTCCGACAGGCCAAGCTGAAGATAAAAAAAGCCTACCTGAGAAAACTACTTAGACAAGCAGAAGACTATTTGAAAAAAGCAACACCGAGATGCTTGTACCAAAATATAGCCAATGCATGGGAAATTGTTCAAGAACTTCATGACGAGATAATTATCTACGATGGGGAAGACGACACAGATCACGAAGAATACGCAGAGTTGGAAAATCAGGTCGAAAAGATGCGTAAGCAATTACAAGTGCGAGAAACTTCCGAAGTAACAAATACACCGCAGAGAGAAATAAAACTGCCTCAGATCCAGCTGCCGACGTTCGACGGAGGATACGATAAGTGGGTAAATTTTTACGAAATATTTAACACAATGATCAACGAAAACGAAACCTTATCCGATATTCAAAAAATGAGTTATCTAAAGGCTCATGTTCGAGGAGAAGCGAGTCGGACAATTCAACATTTCCAAACAACGGAAGCGAATTATGCCGACGCATGGGAAACCTTGAAAAGCCGATACCATAACACACGACTGACCGTGAATAAACTGCTCGACAAAATACTGGATTTTTCGCCGATTCAGAACGAGTCCGTTCAACAGTTGAGGAGTTTACACGACACAGTCTTCGAATGTACTAAGGGAATCCACAACTTGAACGTAAGCACAGATGACTGGGGACCATTTTTAGGCCGTATTGTCAGCCGAAAATGGGACCCAGAAACGAACAGATTGTTTGAACAATTGCTGGAGCGATCAAAGGAAATTCCAGCATTTGAATCGATGATGAAGTTCCTGGAAAGAAGAATTTTATCCCTGGAGACTACACAATACCAATACAGTACGCCAGAACCACTGACGACGGACCCTCCAAGATGGTTGTTCTGCAAGTTCTGCCAACAACAGGATCACACCATTCATCGATGCGAGACATTCCGGAAGCTGGATGTTGGAAAAAGGAAACTGGCAGTTAAAGAAAAACAATTATGTTGGAATTGTTTGAAACACAGTAACAAGGAGAATTGTTACAGCCAATCACAATGCAGAATGTGTGGACAAAACCATCATACATTGCTGCACGAAGAGAAACAAAATACCACAAGGAACACAAGACAGAGGAATGGGCCCAAAGAAGAGGCAACAATGAATATCGTGAGCATGACTGCACTCACGAGATTCACTACAGACAGCACTCATCAAAGCAGTAAGTCAACCCTGGGAGTGAAAAGGCCAGACGAGGACAAGGTGAAGGCCAAAAATGAAAAGGCCCACAAGAAGACGGCTCAAAGGAACACGTTCCGACAAAGGGTCGAGCCACGCGAACCAAGAGGGGAGAAGGATGCACTCCAGACAGAGATCCAAGAACTCCAGGAGCAGCACAAGGCGCTCCAAAGACAAAACCAGGCGTTCCAGGAGAAGAACTTGGCGCTTGAGAAACGCAACCAGGAACTCCAGCAGCAGCTCGAACTGTTGGGGGCGCAAGTCGAGGAGCAGAGAAGCTCCTTCGATAAGCAATTAGAAACTAAAAACTTCGAAATACACAAATTACAAGAAAACTTGATCCTAAAAAATGAGGTCATCTCAAGACTTCAAGATGAACTAATCACCAAGAACAGTAAACACCTAGAGGAATTAGGAAAAATCATAGCAATAGCTAACGACACCACCCAGATGTACCGTCGACTAAAGGACGAATACAACACTGAGGAGAAGAAGTGGAAAACAAAACTCATCAAAACGCCATCCGAGACAGTCAACCCATTGATGAGAAGAAATGAGTTCATGAAAGAACTGGGTAGAAGTTACGCCTCTACCCTTTCCCCGGCAGCACCGCACTACGGCGGTTCATTGGCGGCCGCAGAAGAACCAACAAAACATCACCTAGAGCCAGCAATCAATGACGAAACGACGACTCCCCTACCTCAAATCGAAGATTGCTTAAAGTTAAACCCTTTAAGCGAACATAAAGAGAGGATCGAACAAATCGAACTTCTCACCCAAAATCACTGGTTACCCGTGCAAGAATTATATTTGCCAGCCAACTCTGGAGTTACTGCAAGGTCAGCACTACCGAAACTAAGAAGAAGGTATTGGGAATCACCGATCACAGAGGACTTAATCTCATTACTTCGGCAGTCAAAGTCGAAGGAGTACTACAATCAACTGCGACAATGGAGTCAGGATAAATCAAAACCTGGTGATCCTCAGCACACAACAGACACAACAAGACTACACCAAGAGGACGCAGAAGAAAAATCCAGTTACGAGCCTACCCCTCGACAAGATGGTTCCAGCAGGATCAACGAGACGATGGCTGCGCCCCATCACGTCCAGCGAGGAAGAAATCCAGCAGCATGCAACCGTCCAGATTCAGAAGAGGACTTCATCTGCTGCGCATGCAAACAACTGGGACAAAGACCAGGACCACTAAGTCATTCCCGGACCACCCTCGCCTCCAACGTGGAGTCGGCAGGATGTTGACTCTACGATTAACATAAAAGAGAGCTAAGTAGGGTTGTAGGGATTTAATAGGGAATTTAAGGAACATACTCTTCAATTAGGGATTAATAACCATTAAATAGGGAATTAGAGCAACTTGTTATTAAAACATCTTAGGTGAAATTTCCACTTGCAATTAAGTAATCAAAATTAATTAGTGCAAACTTAGTCAAGGAAATATTTTAACAATCATCTAATAATTATTAAAACAACTGAGTAGCTGAGGTGAACTAATTTTGGGAACTTTTCAACAATTTTTGTTTTACAAACAGAGAATAATCGTTGACACATCGTAGGTAACAAAGTTTTTGGGATATCTAATTAAACTAAAAGCACGTCTTATTTTATTACGAAGAAAAACAACGCCGACCGAACGTCAACAAGTCAAGTTCAGAATCACAATAATTAACTGAGTAAGCATAACAAAGGCGTTTACCGAACGTGATAAGAAGCGCGCTCCAGTTAAGGTCAGTTTCTGCAAAGCTAGGTCATTGTAAGAAAACAAATAATATCTCATTTAACCAATGTAAAATAATCTGTATAAAAGCCTGTGAATTTTTGGTAATAAACCAGTATACCATGTATGCTCATTAACGACAGTGTGTGTGATCTTTCTTCACGCCACCTAACCTGACTACCTAAAACCTAACAAAACTTCAACCCGGAGAGTACGTAACGTCCTCTCTTCAAACTACAAGTACCTACAAGAACTTCGAGAACTTCCAGAGATCACGTCAAGCCCTGATCTCAAACTACAAGAACTTCGAGAACTTCCAGAGATCACGTCAAGCCCTGATCTTAAACTACAAGGACTTCGAGAACTTCAAGAGATCACGTCAAGCCCTGATCTCCGACTCCAAGAACTTCAAGAACTTCAAGGAGGTCACGACACGCCCTGACCTTCCATCTGCAAGAACGTCTTCAGCCTTACAACCTGGAGACAAGATTTATCTCCGCAGCCACCCACGAGCCATAGAGATATTTACATACAGTCCACTATCTCTAGAGATCATTGCACACTTTCGTTCAATATATATATATATATATATATATATATATATATATATATATATATAATAATAATAATAATAATCCTAAGATAACGGCTGTGGAGATGTAGAAAAGAAGTAACGGGATTTTGGAGGCTGCGATCCCGTTACTTCTTTTCTATATATATATATATATATATATATATATATATATATATATATATATAGATATAACAGAATGCTTTTGAGCAATTCCATGCTCAAAGCGCTGACAAACTGTTCGACATTTAAAAGTTACCTTTTCGCCGCGAGATGGCGCCATCTGTCAGTCACTCGTCTGTCAAATAAATGTGACATATTGCCTGTCATGCATATATTTTTAAGCCGTTTCGGTCCCTTGGCTCCTTTTTCGACGCGGAACCATTTCAGGAACCTTGAAGGACATGCGCCCTACCACTCACCAAAATTTCGTTGCAATCGGACGATTGGTATAGGAGCCTATGCGGAACATACAAACCAACAAACAAACATACATCCATTTTTATATATATAGATATGCGAAAATATAAAATAAATCGGCTTATTTTATATTATTCAATGTTTAAATATCACGAACAACACCAATAACACTCACAGACGTTCACATATATTTCCACTTTTAACAGAATTATAATGTGATTAGACATCTGACGTTATAAGCTGACGCAAATCTGTCATGCATGCCAAGGCTAGATTTTATATTGTGTCTATAGCTATTTTCGCGGAGACAATCCCGAATAGATTCAGAGCATAAACTGAACTTATGCCATGGCGCAAGCGCGTTTGCGATTTAGCTCCGGGCAAATTCGAAATTTTGAACTCCGCGAACGCACTTCGGATATGCTTCTGACAAACTTCAGAAATTTGTTCTTTGTTATAAACTTGTTCTGTATAAATAAGGTTTTCTGCGGTTTCTCGATCGATATTCCAATTTAAAAACATGTTTACCTGCTACTTTTTCTTGCGTTACTTCCGGAAAATGCCCAAATGACAACTGACACAAAGTTCTAGGTTATGATTCGCTCTAAATAAACTATCCCTCCCTTCATCCAAGGATCTGTCGAACGCGTTCTGAATTAGTCCATAGGTTAACAAACGTGATCCGCGAACACGGAACTTTTAATCCGGAGGGTGAACTTTTTGCTCCGCGAACGGCTGATTTTAAAGTGCGCATGCGCGTACATCCCGAACGTGTTCGGGATCGGCTCCGCGAAAACAGCTTATATTGCATCTATTCAACTAAACAGGGCCTGAGAAATATTTTGAATAATTTAACTCTCAAAGCTCTATCAAACTATCCCACTTTTAAAATTTACCTTTTCCCCGCGAGATGGAGCCATCTGTCAATCACTCGTCTGTCAAATAAAGATGACATATTAATTGTCATGCATATACATTTACAATCGAAAAGTAGCATTTGCTCGAAATAGAGCAAGTATTTAAAAAATTCAATATCGACTTATAATTTAATATACTATTATAATTTAGCCCTAAAAGCATCGTCAAACTGTTAGACATTTAAAAGTTACCTTTTCGCCGCGAGATGGCGCCATCTGTCAGTCATCGTCTGTCAAATAAAGATGACATATTGCCTGTCATGCATATATTTTTAAGCCATTTCTGCCCCCTGGCTCTTTTTTCGACGCGGAACCATTTCAGAAACCTTCACGGACATGCGCCCTACAACTCACCAAAGTTTCGTTGCAATCGGACGATTGGTATAGGAGCCTATGCGGAACATACACACAAACATCCATTTTTATATATATAGATATTTATATATATATATACTTTATATATATAGATTTTTATATATATAGATAAAAAAATGCATTTTCTTAGTTTTTTACGAATATTGCGAAAAATAATGAAGCAATCGTTATACGACCATGAGAATTTTATAGGAAATCATAAAACCTAGAAAATGGTTTGCTGTACAACACGATCGGACCATTTTTCACTGAGAAAATCCGGAAAAACCCTCAAAAATTTATCTTTCTTAAAAAATTCATAATTTTGAGAAATTTGAGGCTGGAAAAACTATCTTTGGGGAAATGATAGGTAATAATGTGTGATTTATATGTACGGAAGATGGTTTCCGGTTGATGCGCAGTGTTCGCACAATCGCGTTATAAACAATTTTCGCACCTTTTCTTGCAAAATGGGCGATTTTATGGAAAATCAATTTTTCTTAATTCCGCAAGCGGCATTTTAAATCAGACACCATTATCTTTAAAACGAATATCTTGGATTTCCACGTAAGAAGTGGAAAATGTACGAAAAAAGACCCTGAATGTTGCTCCGAACGCGCGAAATCTCTTCGAGACAGTCTCGGACAGCTGCAGTGGGGGAACCAGCCAGCGGAGGAGAGTACGTTGCGCCGCTAACCTGCCACTAACCATTTTGCAAGAAAAGGTGCGAGCACTGCGCATCAGTCGGAAACCATCTTCCGCATACATAAATTACACATCATTTTTCCGAATTTCTCAGTGAAAAATGGGCCGATCGTGTTGCACAGCAAACCGTTTTATAGGTTTTATGATTCCCTGCACAAGTCCAATGGGTCGTATAAAGATCGCTTCATTACTTTTCGCAATATTCGTAAAAAAGTAAAAAAAAATGCATTTTTTGTATAACGTACAAAGTTAAAACAAAACGATTGGACCAGTTTTTGAGGTAATCAAAAAAAAAACTCAAATATTCCGAGTAAATGCCCTTTGCCCTTAACTATATCCGATGACATTTATGTGGTCTGTGGTGATGGTTTTCAGGCGACGTTGGCCACATACACAGGTACGCACGTACGCACGCACCCACGTGCGTATGTTTGTGTGTGTGTGTGTGTGTGTGTGTGTGTGTGTGTGTGTGTGTGTGTGTGTGTGTGTGTGTGTGTGTGTGTGTGTGTGTGTGTGTGTGTGTGTGTGTGTGTGTGTGTGTGTGTGTGTGTGTGTGTGTGTGTGTGTGTGTGTGTGTGTGTGTGTGTGTGTGTGTGTGTGTGTGTGTGTGTGTGTGTGTGTGTGTGTGTGTGTGTGTGTGTGTGTGTGTGTGTGTGTGTGTGTGTGTGTGTGTGTGTGTGTGTGTGTGTGTGTGTGTGTGTGTGTGTGTGTGTGTGTGTGTGTGTGTGTGTGTGTGTGTGTGTGTGTGTGTGTGTGTGTGTGTGTGTGTGTGTGTGTGTGTGTGTGTGTGTGTGTGTGTGTGTGTGTGTGTGTGTGTGTGTGTGTGTGTGTGTGTGTGTGTGTGTGTGTGTGTGTGTGTGTGTGTGTGTGTGTGTGTGTGTGTGTGTGTGTGTGTGTGTGTGTGTGTGTGTGTGTGTGTGTGTGTGTGTGTGTGTGTGTGTGTGTGTGTGTGTGTGTGTGTGTGTGTGTGTGTGTGTGTGTGTGTGTGTGTGTGTGTGTGTGTGTGTATGAGGTATTATGTTTTCTCAGAAAGAATAGCGGAGACTTGAAATTTTTTAGTTAGGCTGGGACCCGGAAAATTCCAGATCACATAAATTTCATCAGAATCAATTAAGGGCAAAGGGCATTTACTTGTAATTTATTTCACTTTTTTTATTATCTCAAAGACTCAAACGTTTTTTTAAACGTCGTACGTTTCCTTCATTATTAAATCCTCATTGATTGCCGTTATTGTTATCTTGACTGATCTATCATGGTTTCCAATGTCTTATTAACTCGCTCAGTGGGGTTGGCCTGGGGATGATAATTCGCCGTGAAGAACTGATTCACCTCATACGACCTCAACAAAGTTCGGAAATCCTTACTCCGAAATTGCGTACCATTGTCAGAGATCAATGTATGGGGTTGACCGTATATAAGGAAAAGGTGTTGCTCAAGCGCAGCACAGATAAGCTTGGACGAAGCACTTCGCAAAGGCACGACTATCGGGAACTTACTGAAGAGGTCTACCATCACCAAAATGTATTTAAAACCTCGAGTGGAGCGAGGCAGCGGCCCAACTAAATCCACACTAATCACCTGGAAAGGCTTATCTAAAACTCGGTGAGGTGTCAAGAGACCACCTGGTTTCTTTTGTTCCACCTTGTTCGCACAACAGGTCGGACACACTCGCACATAGGAGGCAACATCACTCTTCAGCTTCGGCCAATAGAAGTGGGTAGATACCCTTTTAAACGTTTTGAAAACGCCCGGATGTCCAGCGCAGGGGTCGTCGTGACACTTCCGCAAGATCTCCCCCCTATTTTCTTTTGGTACCACCTGTTTCCAGGCATCGGCGAAATCTAAACCAGGGACCGTCCTGCCTTTCACATACTTATACAATCTACCTTCCGTGATACGCCAAGCGGGATATTGTAGCGGCCACTTTTCCACTCGCGACAACATCTTCCGGGACAAATAACACACCACCTTCTCATTTCCTTGGCGATCTGTCTGAGTGAGGACCGCCCCTAAACCAAAACCGCATGCATCCGTCTGCACACAAAAGGGAAGGTCAAAATCAGGACAAGATAGAATCGGGGCGCTGACGAGATGACTCTTAATCTTATCGAAGGCTTCCTCCTGGAGGACACCCCACTCAAATTTCACATTTTTGTGTAGCAAGTGAGTCAATGGTTGAATTAGAGACGAGAAGTTTGGGATGAACCTACGGTACCAAGACGCCATACCAATCACACTCCTGACCTCCGCCACTTTGGTTGGCGTGGGGATCCGCAAAATCGCCTCAACCTTGGCCGGGTCCACATGAAGCCCGTCTGAATCGACCACATAACCTAAGTACCGGAGTTCGGCTCTGCAAAATTGACACTTATCCTTGCTTACTGTAAGGCCAGCGGCCTGAAGACGTTCGAACACTTTCGCCAGAATTTCCAAATGCAACTCGAAAGTCGGGGTCGTTACCACGATATCATCTAAGTAGACAAAACAATAGGGCTCTAAGTCCACTCCAATAACTCTATCGATGAGACGTTGCCAAGTAGCGGGAGCAGTGTGAAGTCCAAAGGGAAGCCTGGTAAATTGAAAAAGACCCCTACCGGGTACCGTGAAAGCAGTAAGGGGTTTCGAATCTGCCTCCATTGGGACTTGCCAATAGGCCGACTTGACATCAAGACTAGACAGGTATTTAGCATCACGAAGTCGGTCCAAGATACTGGAAACATATGGTAGAGGGTAAGCGTCGCGCTTGGTAACCTTATTCAGCTTCCTAAAATCTACACAAAACCTCCAGGAACCGTCCTTCTTCCTTACCATAACTATGGGACTGCTCCATGGGCTAGTGGACGGTTCAATAACACCTTTACTCAACATGTCTTGGAGTTCCTGGTCGATATGCTTCATCATGGCCGGTGATACGGGGTAATATCGCTGTTTAATGGGTTCCACATTCCCTACCAACGAGATCTTATGTTGCACCAAAGTCGTACACCCTATCGTGTCTCCCATTCGCCGGAAATTACTATCAATTAACTGCGACAAAGCGGCCTCCTGATCCGCAGTAAGCACCGCCCGAGCTCTTAACGCCTCCGCAGTCTCCACGACGCATTCAACCTTATCGTCCTTAACGAATTCCCACTCTTTAGACCTCAAGTTGGGAATGATCCCCATACGGACCCAAAAGTCAATTCCTAAGATCAGGGTACGTTTCAGACCAGGCACAACTAAAAATCGGATGAGCTTTTCTATCCCGTTCAATGACACCGGGACATTTAACGAACCAATACATTCACAAGACTCACCATTGGCGACAGTAACCGAGGGCAACCTACTCTCTTCGAGACAACCCTGACACACATCCTTCAGCCTATCCCAACCTTCCGCGCCAAGCACACTATGGGTCGCCCCAGAATCTAGCAGTCCTAAGAACTCCTTCCCAAAAATAGACACCCTCATGTAGGGGCGTTCGTCGTCCCTAGCATGGGCAAACACATACTCTAACACACACCGAATAGACTGGACCGGTTCGGAATATAGGAGCGAGGGCCGATCCTTTACCGACGTTCCCTTTGATCGTTTCCCGAACTTTTCTGCGAACATTTAGGACACGTACGAGAAGTAACACCTGGACGACCACAAATATAACAGTATCTCCTCTGAGGGGCTTTGCACTGAGCTGAAATGTGCCCTTTCTCGCCGCAATTCCAACAAGCAAGTGTACGGGTACGGGTTTGCCTAACTGGGGAAGTACCATCGACAGGTAACAACTCTTGGCTGCAACTAGCTGATGGAGAGTCGTGGGAGTACACGTATGCCAGGTCCGGTTCCACTAGATTCCGCTTATCGCGAGGAGGAGGAGTGTACTTGTCAATCGTCACCTTCCTGGCTTCTAGTTGCCTACCCAACTTAAGTAACTGATCTAATGACAGGACCTCAACTAAACTCAACTGCGACTGATAAAAGGGGCTGAGATTCTGCAATACCACTTTCAATTTAATGGCATCTGATATTGGAACAGTAAGTCTATTGAATAAGTTACTCATGACTGCCAAATATATTCCCATAGGCTCGTTTGGACCCTGCGTTCTGCGCTTAATCTCCTCAAACAGCCGATCATTGAAGTCTGGTGGCTGAAACTGTAATCTCAACTCCCGCACCAAATCAGACCAACAACCAAATCTAGATCTATTGGCTCGATACCACACCAGGGCCGACTCCGAAAAAAGATCACTCGCAGACGTAAACAAAGCCTCCACGGATACATTCCTTGCGATTCGCAACTCCTCAACGGTTTCCAGAAACGAACTAAGAGATGTCACGCCATCCCCACTAAATTTCTTAAAATCCCACTTCGAAATAGGAATACTAGCCCCTCGTACTAAATTACGTTCACTGAGTTTCACCTCCGGCTCGTCTTCAGACTCTGTCTCGTCTGAACCTGATTCAAGACCCGTAGATGACAATACTGCACCAATGTCTAACACCGTAACATTGTCCGACAGCGACGCCCGTTGGTGTTTCCGAGCTTTCGATTTTAGAGAGGATATGAGGGATGTACAATCGACCATGTGCTGTGCCCTAAGCGCGATCTGAGCCTCACCAACAGGTACCGATCGTTCGGCTCGACGAGAAGCATGCACCAACCTAGTAACAAGCTTTCTAAACGAAGGACTAGAATCGAAATCAGAGAACTCGTTGATCGCCGTCCGGCACTCTTGAATGATCAGCTCCACTGCCTTCGAATCATCCTCAAAAGAAAACTTATGGGGAGGGTACTCAGTCACTTTGCCTAACTTCTCCAATTTAAGGAATCTACGTAGACTCTTCCGCATATTGGCCATCGTAACACCTGTCTCCATCTTGTAACCCCTAACAGTTAACTCGTACGTTAACTCGTCACGACTAAGACGATCCACATCCATCCGGTCAGCCATCCTGATACCTAAATGTTTTGCAGCAGCAACCAAACAACCACAAGGTCTTAACAATCGATCCAGGGGCACAACCAGGTGACCCTATCGGCTATACAAACTTCGACAATTAAGTGAAATCCCAAAAAAAGTAAATAACAAAATATATAAAAAAAAAGGTTGTGATCAACACCTAACTTTTACCTTTCTTTCTGAGTTCACAATCGAACCCACTTATCCCTACAATTATAACCTGAACTTCTGCCAGTTCAATTTGATCACCCCACTACAGTATGGATGGCCCCACGTTGGGCCGCCAAATTTGTGACGCTAACTTTTAAAAATAGCTTAGGCGTAAGCTTTGATACCTCACACGGCGTAGGGTAGCGACACAAAGCCGCACGGCTCTCTCAATTACCTCGGAGAGTTTGGGAGGGTCAGAAAAATTGACTATAATTACAGATGTTTGATTTGGGCGCCACTGGCTTATATGTACCCAAGCCAGAGGGTCCTCGATGTCTGAGGAGCCGTCTGAGATAATTCCCACTGCAAAGTGCCACCTAAACAAATAATCCTAATAAAAACAAAAAAAAAGAATGATTACAGTACCCACAAAATTTAGGGTGATCAAAGGGGGAAATGGCAGAAACTCAAGCTCCAAAAACAATAAACACTTTATTCTATATCAAAATCACAGAATATTTTTGTTCCCAAGAGGGAAGAGGAAAAAAAAATATATAACAGTTCAAAATAGATAAGTAGTTGTTATAATTGTTAAGTTTTCAAGACTCGAGTCTTCCTAAGTGACAGGCAGTTATCCTTAAAATGTGTTAAACTGCAGCAACAAACAAAAAAAGAAAACTCTTATAACCGGTTGCAAATTCAATAATTTGTCTCTCAGGTTTTAAGGGGTCGTATCGACCGAAAATTAAAATTACAACTGGGAATACCCTTCCCCTCAGAAAGAAAGCAATAAAAAAAAGTAGTAACGGGTCCTCGCTCAGCTATGAGGACAGTACCAAATATCTGGCAATGGTCGTGACGAATTAAGATAAATAAAAGGTACACAATTACCGACCGAGGTTGGTTGGTTACTCCCTGCAGCGACACAATCCGGGTACGTTCCGGGCCCCTGATGTATGGTCGTATCCCGGTCGGGAGTGCGGTCGGCGTTCGGTCTGCTCCTCACACAGGAAATCGGAAACTCTGTCTAACCTCCAGGTCAACCTGGCACAGGACCTTCGAAGGAGCCGGTGGGAGATCAGCACGTGGCCCGATTATCGATAATTCGCTCCGAACCTTTGGTACTCAACTTCCGGTCCTAAAAGCCGGACTTAAAAGTCGGACCTAAAAACCCTAGACAACGAGAAACGACCAGTTAGGTGACTGAATGATTTCAAACGTGGGGGTTACCTCTGCAAGAGGGTTTTCCTAGCCGTCCTCGACAACACAAAATGGCGGCACAGCTCCGCGTAGAAAATCCTCCAACGAGACGTCCTCCTCTCAACGTACGAATCCCAACGAGGACTAGACGACAGATTCCTACTCTCTCCCTTCGTATAGATCCCACACAAGGCAACGTCGAAACGAAAATTACGAGGGTTGAGAAACGCTTACGCTGTACTATCGCCGCCGCCGAAAAGACAAAAAAAAGGAACACGTTCGACAAATCGATGCTTAAAAATGGCCGAGACCAGACGGAAGATGACCTCGTCATGTCAGTCGTTTCATCGCACAAAGCATAGAACGGAGCAAATGTTAGGCGAGTTCGATTCGAACCACTAATCGTTTGTAAACGGGATTCGGACCGTTACACACTCAAACACAATTTTATTAAGAAGTAATGTTTGGGTATCTCGAAAATGACGTTTTTCTTCTTTATTGCCGTGTCTAAAAGTTCTTAAAATTTCGTTCTTTCTTTTCAAAATGTTTGCCACGAAACTTTTTGAAACTTTAAACGTCTCTGACACTTTTCGTGTGGGGTTGCTAGTCCCCCATCGAGCGCCTCCCCAGGTGGCGGATAGGAGAATGCCTCCTCCTATAGGTGGTACCGGGGAAATGAAATACCCGGGGCGGACCAAAACTAGCAATCGAGCAGCGTCTGACCTAGAATGGGCGGCTGCACTGGTGAAAGGCAGCAGTTTCATCAAAATTGGGCTATAGCGCAAGAAGAATGACTTCGAAACGGTGTAGTACCGAACACGTAAAGGCGTAACTGAAGCAGTTAAAAACGGTTTTTCCACTGCGATACAGAATGGGAACGGAATCCTTACTGTAGAATAATCTTCCAAAAAATCTAAATGGCAGACGAAAAGATAAAAATGGCCCTCAGTCCGAGGCACCCCTTAAATGGGGAGAGGGTGAGAAGTATACACCCGTCGCCTACCATTGAGAACCAAGAAAGCATAGAGAGAACACAGATATATGGCAAGACAATACGGATTGCCACTTGGAACGTACGCAGCTTATACATGCCCGGAAAATTAGCAAACACTGAAGCAGAGCGGATTAGATTGAAAATCGACATACTTTCATACTTGGGTTAAGTGAAGTAAGATGGCCTGGCTCCGAAATTCAAAAAACAAAAGGACGATACATTTACTATTCATAAGAGACATCAACACCAAAATCGGCTGCGACTGAAGGAGACAACATAGGAGCATACGACCTCGGCACAAGAAACAACAGGGGAGATAAACTCGAGCAATTCTGCGTAGAGAACCACTTTCTAATAGCCAATACCTTCTTTAAACAGCATCCCAGAAGGCTATACACTTGGAAATCGCCCCCCTTCAGACGGAGAGGGAAGAATTGTCAGAAACCAAATTGACTTCATACTACAGTAGTGTGTATTGCCGGTGCTGGACCAAGGGGTGGTTCCCCCCCACGCCCGAATAGGGGTGGAAACCCCTATGGAGGGGTTGTTACCCCCCGAATAGGGGTGAAAACCCTTATTAAGGGGTTGTAGGCGCGCGCAATGGGTGGGGGGAGGGTTCCCGAGGGAGGAGAGCGCTATCCTGGGAGATGGTAGGGTGGGTTACCCCCTCGGGTGAACTACCCCTATTTAGGGTTAAATCGTGCAATACCTTATCTTTATTAAAATATAATATTTCCTGAAGACACAAACTAGCTACACTATTTGTAAGATCACAATAGGCGATAAGACCTTCCTCGCTATTCGAAACAGTTCTCAACTTACGAATTAATTCTAAAACGCTGCTATAATATTGCAAAAAATCGAGTTTTCCTAAACTAATTACTTGATTAGTGACAAACTTTTGATCTAAAGCACACAGTTCGCGTAAATTATTCTCGGTTAAATAATCACTGGTGATTCGCGTACGAACAAGTTTTCGGGTCTGGAAACGGCACAGATAATAACGGCAGTAATAAAAAATAATAAAATATAAACGGTAATATTAATAAAAAGTAATCAACACATCTCTCCTCGGAAATATATAAAACGGCTGTATACATAGAAAACGTTATAAATACGTAGCGATATGGTTAGTTCCCGTTGCGTAAAGAGTTTCCTTGTTCCTCGTATGGAAGAGACCAAGCTTGACGAAACTCCTAGAACTTCGACGCCAACACAAAGCGAGAAGTCGAGAACACCAAGAAGACTCCTGAGTAAGTCACAGCCACTGCACCAGGACGTCGAATCACAACAGCTGGGGGAAAAGCCGCCAGTGATTACAACTCCAGAACTTCAAGAACTTCTACTCCAAGCAGCTAAAAGTCTCGAGGCCAATCCAGGAACAGAGAAACAAAGAGAGCAGTAATAAAAAATAATAAAATATAAACGGTAATATTAATAAAAAGTAATCAACACACCTCTCCTCGGAAATATATAAAACGGCTGTATAAATAGAAAACGTTATAAATACGTAGCGATATGGTTAGTTCCCGTTGCGTAAAGAGTTTCCTTGTTCCTTGTATGGAAGAGACCAAGCGGATCTATTTTTTCTAGCGCCTCGTAGGTACACAACTAATGATGGATCGTGACCTTTGTAGGGTTGTACTACTTTTTCCTGCGTAGCGTAGGTATACAGGTATCGGGTGTCTCTTAACTATATATACCCCAGATCGCTTCCGTAAGTTCAGTTACTCTATCGAACGATAGACTATAGACATCAATCCAGTCGCATCCGATAGTTTCTCTGCGCGAATATGGAGTCTACAAGGTTTACCGTTATGTACGATAAGCTGGTGAAGGTAATACGTTTTGATTTACAAAGGCGTCAACTGGAATTTAAAGTGAAACCGATACCAGAAGATGAAGACCCGGTACTATGGTTTAAGACAGCGAGTGAAGACGCGGTGAATTATACAACTACGCACTTATCTGGAAGCGATAAAGTCGGTATTACATTTTGCGGAAAATCTTTCGAACGAGGCGATGGCTGGATGAATTTTCAGGATGTAGTAAATTTAAAAATGGAAGATGTGTGCGATATGATTTCAAAAATATTCCTGTCGAATTCGGAAGGTTTAAGTACAGACACTTTCTGTTTGAAACTGCTGTCTGTTAAAATGCCGAAAGGTCGTGGGCGAAACCGTACTCAACATAATGCTGCTTACCTCGTGCATTGATTGTTGGGAAGGCGTACGCTGATTGCGCACCGGACCGCCAAAAATTGCGAAGGGATATTGGAAAATTGCAAACTAGCAGAATGGCGGAACTTTTGGCAGCAACAGGTATTCGAATACCTGAAGATGGCGCGGGAATCAGAGAACTAGATCAATTTCAACGGTTTCTTAGCGATTACAAGATAGTTGTTTATAAGTACGGTTCTAAGGGTCGCGAAGTTTTATTTGAAGGACCGTCAGCAAAGAAGACGATAAATATTTTGCACCATAGGGAACATTATAACGTAATTATTTCGCTAACCGCTGCATTCGCATGCTCTTACTTTTGTGAGGATTGTCGCACCCCATACAACGTTAAGTATAATCACCGATGTGAGAAAGCGTGTCCCTGTTGCCAGCTAACTCCAGTATGTCCGATAGAATTCGAGATACTTTGTGAGAAGTGCAACAGGTAATTTCAGGGGCAATTATACTTTGACAATCACAAGACCTCACTGTGCGAAGAAGTGAGAAGATGTAATGACTGCCTAAAGACTGTGCCAACTAATAGGATACATATCTGTGGGGAGATATTTTGTAAAATGTGTCAAAAACACCAGCCGCAACCCCATTATTGTTACATTCGAAGAGATGAAAGACAACCAAAAACCGATGATGTGTTATTTGTTTTCTACGATTTGGAAACCAGGCAAGATGAACCATTCGGGGAAAATCAACAGCTTCACATTCCTAACCTCTGCATCTTTCAACAACGTTAGTAGGTATACCGTCACTACAGACCACCCCCACCACTACCCCCCATCGGCCCCGAAGCCCCGCTCACTTTTTCCCCCTCCACTCCACGGCCTCACTACACGGGTCATCGGTCAAACCTAAATTCACGTCATTCATCTGCAAACCCTCAGAGGAAGAACACCTTCGAAAATAATTTAAACTAAATAGGATTAGATGTAATTGTGACGTCATCGAATTAAATTGTAATAAAGAAACTCCTCGCGAATCATGGACTTGCAAATTGAGTTATGATGTTAATGCTGTCAATGATCTCGCTGCGTACGCACACACCCACGTAACAGGTGTGTCTTTGATGGCCTACAACGGCTCGCGTTTAATAATAATAAGCCACCCAACACCAGTTGTACAAATTCGCAGAGAATCTTAATAATATCAAAGCTAATATTTTTATTTAATGACTGGCTCTCGTACGCAGGTGGTTTCGATGCCGACCCACGAGTGCTCCGACTTGCGAGTCCATGCAGGCATCGACAAGTAACAGAAAAATCCATTTTATCTTCCGTATGATATCAATTTTGTTTGTTATTTTCGCCTGGGAAGAGTATCATAAATTCCTGTTACTATTTCATAACATCTTCTCCGTACTGATATAACGTGTCTCATCAAGTTTAAAACGGGTTAAATTTATTACATTTTTTTCAATTTCCACTATAACTAATTTATAAGGACATATAATAGAAGTGGTTGATAATTGGTCAACACAGAAGAAATAATAATAATATTTGCCCTCTTTAATGCTCTAATAAAAGTTTGAAGAAATGACTGTAAATCATTGTTAAAATTATTGTTTTCAACCCATCTCTCTCTCTCTCTCTCTCTCTCTCTCTCTCTCTCTGTCTTTATGATTATTGCAGTCGACGAATTATAATCGAATCCACCTGATGTGTTGCAGAATTCTCATTAGGTACTTTTAAAACGATTCACCGTTCTTCGGAATTCCACACATAAATTATTTATCACGAACTTGTACATATCGATGTACCTACCTGGTTTAAAGAGCTTTACTCGCGTGCGTTTTCATTGGTATTCGCTTTTTGTGACATATTCTTGCTGAAAAATAGCTTTGTCTGACGATTAAATAATAAAAATTTTGAACATCATTATGTTATATGAATGTATTTCAACGACCTGTTTGATATAATTTATCCAATTTATTTCGATAACATTAACATACTGAATTCGTTGAAGTATAATTGATATTAAAACTTATATGTATGAAAAGGATTTCGAGAGGTGTAAACTTGTGTTATATATAAAACTATGTGTCATGGAATCTTATTGCGCTAAACGCTTTTGGGGTAGGTAACAATCCAGTGAACTCATACCCTCGAGTTGTCAAAAATACTGGGTCTTATGCAAAACACGCACATAGTCGATAAGTCACAGGGCCCCGGGATGAGGATGATACACTCTTGAGAGAATTGATTTAAGATTCGATTCACCCATGGTGACATAGTAAATGTAACCTTTTTTTATAATTTTGTGATTCTATTGCAGATCACTGTAAGTAAGGTAATCAAAGGTTCTTCGTTGTTGCTACCTATTAGTGTGTGTGTGTGTGTGTGTGTGTGTGTGTGTGTGTGTGTGTATGTGTGTGTGTGTGTGTGTGTGTGTGTGTGTGTGTGTATGTGTGTGTGTGTGTGTGTGTGTGTGTGTGTGTGTGTGTGTGTGTGTGTGTGTGTGTGTGTGTGTGTGTGTGTGTGTGTGTGTGTGTGTGTGTGTGTGTGTGTGTGTGTGTGTGTGTGTGTGTGTGTGTGTGTGTGTGTGTGTGTGTGTGTGTGTGTGTGTGTGTGTGTGTGTGTGTGTGTGTGTGTGTGTGTGTGTGTGTGTGTGTGTGTGTGTGTGTGTGTGTGTGTGTGTGTGTGTGTGTGTGTGTGTGTGTGTGTGTGTGTGTGTGTGTGTGTGTGTGTGTGTGTGTGTGTGTGTGTGTGTGTGTGTGTGTGTGTGTGTGTGTGTGTGTGTGTGTGTGTGTGTGTGTGTGTGTGTGTGTGTGTGTGTGTGTGTGTGTGTGTGTGTGTGTGTGTGTGTGTGTGTGTGTGTGTGTGTGTGTGTGTGTGTGTGTGTGTGTGTGTGTGTGTGTGTGTGTGTGTGTGTGTGTGTGTGTGTGTGTGTGTGTGTGTGTGTGTGTGTGTGTGTGTGTGTGTGTGTGTGTGTGTGTGTGTGTGTGTGTGTGTGTGTGTGTGTGTGTGTGTGTGTGTGTGTGTGTGTGTGTGTGTGTGTGTGTGTGTGTGTGTGTGTGTGTGTGTGTGTGTGTGTGTGTGTGTGTGTGTGTGTGTGTGTGTGTGTGTGTGTGTGTGTGTGTGTGTGTGTGTGTGTGTGTGTGTGTGTGTGTGTGTGTGTGTGTGTGTGTGTGTGTGTGTGTGTGTGTGTGTGTGTGTGTGTGTGTGTGTGTGTGTGTGTGTGTGTGTGTGTGTGTGTGTGTGTGTGTGTGTGTGTGTGTGTGTGTGTGTGTGTGTGTGTGTGTGTGTGTGTGTGTGTGTGTGTGTGTGTGTGTGTGTGTGTGTGTGTGTGTGTGTGTGTGTGTGTGTGTGTGTGTGTGTGTGTGTGTGTGTGTGTGTGTGTGTGTGTGTGTGTGTGTGTGTGTGTGTGTGTGTGTGTGTGTGTGTGTGTGTGTGTGTGTGTGTGTGTGTGTGTGTGTGTGTGTGTGTGTGTGTGTGTGTGTGTGTGTGTGTGTGTGTGTGTGTGTGTGTGTGTGTGTGTGTGTGTGTGTGTGTGTGTGTGTGTGTGTGTGTGTGTGTGTGTGTGTGTGTGTGTGTGTGTGTGTGTGTGTGTGTGTGTGTGTGTGTGTGTGTGTGTGTGTGTGTGTGTGTGTGTGTGTGTGTGTGTGTGTGTGTGTGTGTGTGTGTGTGTGTGTGTGTGTGTGTGTGTGTGTGTGTGTGTGTGTGTGTGTGTGTGTGTGTGTGTGTGTGTGTGTGTGTGTGTGTGTGTGTGTGTGTGTGTGTGTGTGTGTGTGTGTGTGTGTGTGTGTGTGTGTGTGTGTGTGTGTGTGTGTGTGTGTGTGTGTGTGTGTGTGTGTGTGTGTGTGTGTGTGTGTGTGTGTGTGTGTGTGTGTGTGTGTGTGTGTGTGTGTGTGTGTGTGTGTGTGTGTGTGTGTGTGTGTGTGTGTGTGTGTGTGTGTGTGTGTGTGTGTGTGTGTGTGTGTGTGTGTGTGTGTGTGTGTGTGTGTGTGTGTGTGTGTGTGTGTGTGTGTGTGTGTGTGTGTGTGTGTGTGTGTGTGTGTGTGTGTGTGTGTGTGTGTGTGTGTGTGTGTGTGTGTGTGTGTGTGTGTGTGTGTGTGTGTGTGTGTGTGTGTGTGTCAGTTCGTTCGTGGTTAGTTTTATTGGATCTCTGCATATTGAATACTAACGCGCATAATTTTGTGATTCTATTGCAGATCAGTCTCTAAGTAAGGTTATCAAAGGTTCTTCGTTGTTGCTACCTGTCAGTGTGTGTATCCGTTCGTTCGAGGTTAGTTTTATTGGATCTCTGCATACTAACTACTAACTCGCAGTCTATTCTAGGTTCTAGGGGATTAGAGGAGAAATCAACTTTCCTACCCCAAAGAGTACCGGCGACGATTAAGGAGAAGTTTGCCCCAGGTAAAGTACGCTGTGATCTAGGTAATACTTAGATGTTCTTGCAGTTTTCTCGAAATTACGAATTCAAGTAGTTGGAATCAGTCTAAGATAGCAGTACCTACCTTATCACATGTAACGACGCGTGTAATTGTGAAAATCATTGTGGCAAACAGGCATATATTTCAAGATTTTGGAGGATTTTTTAAATTATCAAAGTGTTTAATATTCAATCCGACCACGACGTACTAAATATGACCCGTTTTTGAAATTTTGTCATTTTTTTTTGTAGATCTTTGTCACTATAGTTTTGTTTCGTTCTCGGCAATGGGGAAGTGTGTGTAATTATTAGGACTTGTATTAGTATTCGACAATATAACATGTATTTTCGAAAATACTTTAAAACGGGGAACAACATATAAAGGTCACACGTAAGCACCACTCCATGAAAACTGGACGAATTTTAAAATATTAAAGTGAGAAGTGTTCAGATGGAGGCATTAACATCTCGACGGGAGATCTGAGTGAACCATTTAGACCGCCAATACCTTATACCTATATCCATGTTTAAGCGAAATGACGTATATTAGAAATAAATATGTTTGTAACAACAGAATGTTTCGTAATCAAACTATTAATATATTTATTTTCTGTGTACCTAATTAAAATTACTTAAAACGCTTACTTACTTAACTAGGTATTATATTTCGAAATTAAAAAGCTCCACAATAGATACTTGCATATTACATAATATGATAATTATAAATTAATAATAGAGGTGTAGTCAAAATTGGTGGGTCCAGCCACGCACATGGCCGGAAAAAGTGCTTTTTTATATTTATTATAGCGTCATTAGGGGTAAATTTCTTTTCACAAATATGACAAACAAGTTTTTCACCTGTAGGCTTACCCGCAGCAGGGACAATAGTTTTTTATTTTCGACTGAATGAGTATAGCTACATTTGTCATTTCTCTTGAAAACCACTCCATGCAATGATAGCTTAAAAAAAAAGATTGGGTTTCGTCAGAGGAACATTTTAAGTAGTATCCCACACTATAAGTTACAAACTATTACAATATTTATTTTCTGTGTATCTAGTTAAAAATGACTTAAAATGTCGTTGATTGAAAACTAAAACGTTTGAACTGAATTGAAAATAATGAAAACGCTGACTTACATAACTAGGTATTATATTTCGAAATTAAAAAGCGCCACAATAGGTATTTGTATATACAATATAATAATTATAAATTAACAATAGAGGTGTAGTTTAAAAACGTATACATACAAAATACAAAAATAGATATATAGTTTAGATATCATTTTAAAATGTATCTGAATGAATGTAGCAAAAAATATTAATGAAATTCATAAATTACAATTTTTATTTTGTTATTTGAAATATATATATATATATATATATATATATACATTATTTGTCTTCCCGCCAGCGTTTATGACCATACGGATAGGAGGAATAATTGGTCGTAAAACGCCGTTTACAAGATGTAGGCTTGTACCTTTTCTCTATCAGTTTCGTGACGACGTGATGATCTTCGGTTGTACGAAATAGTCTGCTGGTTACGGTTAACGATTTTTCGTTGTGTAAAATTTGTTGTTTCACACTTTGAAAATTTACAATCTGACTCGCCTTCCAGCTTAGTCTAATTCCCTTTAATTTACATATTTCCTGGCCTGATGTTAGTCTATAAGCATAGGTTTTCGGACCCCCTGATACAAATTCTGTGATATGGGTTTCTGGTGGTAGTTCGTTAGTCATATCTCCAACGCAATCTCCTACAGACGGTTCCCAGGTGTCTCCAGGTCGAGAAACGTATATTATAGAATCCGTATCGTAATATAGAACCCTTTCCTCAAGTTTTTCAAGATATGAATACAGCTTTAATCGAGCTTGAGCCGTTACATAAGCTGCAATGGCTACATTAACTGTAGACAAACTGTCTGATGCGTCTTCCTTATATTCCCAATTAACTAATAAGACAGACTCATTAATGGGAAGTGCCGTATTCACTGTGATTGCAGGATCCACTAGCATGGCAAACCATTCCGCGGGGTCATTTATTACGACTGTTTTCGGTTGATTCTCTCTTTGACCGAATTTACCCCAGAAACTGTTTAGAATTAATTTTGCTAGTGTTCTGAGCCCAGCATTTTTTTCAATCGCTGCAAAATCTAGCTGTATACCTTCTTGCTGTAGGAAGGTCTTGATGTAAAGCTCCCTCTCTTCCTGGATGGTGCAGTGTATGGGAAATCCACTTGCTTCTTGTTTTAATTTCAAAAATTTATTCATCATAGTAGTAAACAACCCTCCAGTTTTCTTCACCTTATCGTATTGCTCCACTTCATACAGCCAAATCTCGTGAATTTTGAGGAGTTTATAACCAACGTCCAGGGCTTTAACGACCTCTTCAATAACCCATGTGCCTGTTAATGCTCGATCCGATTCATTGTGTGTACATGGGCCTTGATTTAAAGTTTCACCACACATTCTACATAACACGAACATAAGTTTCTTATTCATTTTTTGTGGTAGCACAGGGTGATAGCGATCGTCTGGAGGTAAAATGGTGCAATTTATCAACCCACTCGATTTCTGTAAGTCTACTTTCAGAGTTTCCTCCCCGACAAATAATTTCGGATGATGGATAGGAAATACTCCATTCTTACACACCCACGGGTACAGGGAGCAAATGTCGATGTAATAAATTTTTTCTCCCTGCTTGCATTTGTAGAGCGAGTGTGAATTTCCTGTTCGACCTCAGTAGAACGCATCACGGGGGTTTAAGGGTTTGACTAATAATGGGTGTGTTGATTCGACATGCGGTTTGGTGAATTCACATTGCCATTTCTCAATGACTTGATAGCCGAAACTACGAAGTCTTTCGGTTTTCCCTATCGTCCTTTCATACCTCCTCTCTAAGGTGTCCTCAGGGTCTTCGTGTAGAGGGTTTGTTCTGTTGTAGCGCATGCACTTTGAGTGTCCGTGATAGTAACACCCGTGAAATTCGAAAACTTGATTAGTTTCTTTGCAGAAACCGTCAACTTTGCATCCATGCAAAATAACCTCTCTACCGTTGTATGCGTGTTGTATTTTTATATTCCTCTTTTCTTCCTCTTGTAACAGCCACATTACTGCTACAGAAGACTAACAGCCACATTACTGCTACAGAAGACTGGTTTTCGGTCGCCCTATATCCACCCTTAGGTATGATACCGATCGTTTGTGAAGGAAGGAAATTACGTCTATATACAAGATTACATACACTCGCTATGGTACAGGCCTCGGTGAATGGACATACATTACATTCTTCCAATATAATCTTGCGGAATTTCAAGCAGGCTTCGGTTAAAATTGCCACATCTGATTCACAATATTCTACGAGCTCTCTTTGTGTGGCGAAATTGTCATCTTTATGCTCTTCATACCATTTCATAAATTCTTGACGTGCATCCGGCTTCATTTCGTATGGATCGTAATATTCGATGTCTGGCAGAGGTCCGGAATAGGTTTGATTGACCTTGGTATTGAATTGGTCCCTTCTTGAATTTGTCTGCGAGACCAAATGCTTTTGGAAGATCGGATAGAGCCATAGGAAAATAATTAATGGAGTCTAGAAATTTGACGTTCGCTAGCTGCATCTAAATTATCTTGGTCCCACGCATAATTAGCTGGGGTTTAATGTCCATGTTTTCGAAAACGTATCTCAAGATAAATTGATTATCAAACGCCTGGCCGTTATGTGCCAACACAATCACCGTCTTAAATTTATTTCGCAGCATGAAGATATGGTGTAGAAATGGTGAAATGGGGTCATCTGTATACAATACTTGCTTCCGCACTCCGCATTTCGGACATATTTCAAATGTCTCATCGATGCATTGAGAACATCGATGTTGAAAGACACAGAGGTTAGGGATATGAATCTGTTGATTTTCTCCGTATGACTCATCTTGTCTAGTCTCCAAATCATAGAAGATGAATAACGTACCATTGGTTTTTGGCTGCTTTGTATCCTTCCGAATGTAACAATAGTGGGGTTGTGGCTTGTGTTTCTGACACATGTTGCAAAATATTTCCCCGCAAATATGTTTCCTAGTGCTCGGGACCGTCTTCAGGCAATTGTTACACCTCCTCACTTCTTTACATACTTTAACCAAGTGGTTGTCAAAACACATGTGCCCCCGAAATTTCCTGTTGCAGATATCACAAAGTACGTTACTTTCTGCAGAGCATTCGGGAGTTTGCAGGCAGCAAGGACACGACCTCTGACACCGATGTTCATTCTGATGTTCATATGGTATATGACACACCTCACAGAAGTAATTGCAAGCAAATGCAGCCGTTAGAGAAATAATTACATTGTAGTGTTCATCACAATGCAACAGATTTATAGTCTTCTCTGCTGCTGGTCCTTCATATAACACCGTACGTCCCTTAGCAGCATACTCATACACAACTATCTTGTATCCCTCTAAAACGCGCTGGAATTGCTCTAATTCCTGTATTCCCGCTCCGCCTTCCGGTATAGTAATCCTTGTTTTTGTTAAAAGTTTGATCATTCTGTTAGTTTGCAGCTTTCCAATGTCCCTTCTTACTTTTTGGCGGTCCGGTTCGTTATCTGCGTACGCTTTCCCGACAATCAATGCCCGAGGTAGACAGTTCTTATCAAAATTTTTTATCTGCACGATACCATGCCTCGTTCGACATTCCTCCTCAAAAGTATTATGCTGATTCCTACAACGTCCGCGGCCTTTAGGCATTCTTACAGTCGTCACTTGGATACAGAAAGTGTCTGTACTTAAACCTTCCGAGTTGGACTGGAATATTTTTGAGATCATATCCCACACGTCCTCCATTTTCAACTCTGACACATCTCGGAAACTAATCCATCCTTCGCCTCGTTCAAAAGTCTTTCCGCAAAATGACATGCCCACTTTATCAGATCCAGATAAAGGTGCGCTTGTATAATTCACCGCATCTTCAATCGCTGTCTTAAACCATAGCACCGGATCTTCATCTTTTGGTATTGGTTTCACTTTAAATTCCAGTTGACGTCCATATAAAGCAAAACGTTTCACCTTGACCTGCTTATCGTGTATAACGGTAAACCTTGTAGGCTGCATATTCGTGCGGAGAAATTATTGGATGCGGATGGATTGATGTCTATCGTTCAATAGAGCAGCTGATACTGAAGACCTGGGGATGGTCAGGGTATATATAAGTAAAGACACGCGCTAACTGTGTGCCTACGCGGCGCAGGAAAAAGTAGTACAATCCTACAAGGTCACACCCCATCATTAATTGTGTACCTACGAGGCGCTAGAAAAATTAGATCCTCTTCCTCTCTTCCTTATAAGGATACTTGCATCGCGACGGGAACTAATCGCGACCTTTTCAACGTTTCTATCTATGCAACAGTTCCGAGGAGGTGTGTTGATTACACCGTTATTATATGAACCGTTCCCAGACCTGAAAACTTGTTCGTACGCGAATCAGCTGTGATGACTTCTCCGACAGTGAAATTTCGATCGGAACAATCGAGCAAAACGTTTTTCACTATTTATCAAATTTTACATCTTGCAGAGCATAAGTCTACCGTCCTATACTCCGTAATTATTTCTTTTCATTGCGAACACGCGGTAGAGTGAACGCTTCGAGATTCTAAATATAATACGGTGACGTCACGCCGCGGAAGTGCTCATGACAATCTTGTCGAAGCCTGCATGGACTCGCAAGTCGGAGCACTCGTGGGTCGGCATCGAAACCACCTGCGCACGAGCGCCGGTCATTAAATAAAAATAATAGCTTTGACATTATTAACATTCTCTCCGAATGTGTACAACTGGTGTTGGGTGGCTTATTATTATTATTAAACGCGAACCGTTGTGGGTCATCAAGGAAACAGCAAGAACGCGAGTGCGTGTGCGCCTGCAGCGAGGTCGTTGACAGCATTAACATCATAACTCAATTTGCAAGTCCACGATTCGAGAGGAGTTTCTTTATTACAATTTTATTCGATGACGTCACAATTACATCCATACCTATTTAGTTTAAATTATTTTCGAAGGTGTTCTCCCTCTGAGGGTTTGCAGATGAATGACGTGAATTTAGGTTTGACCAATGACCCGTGTAGTGAGGCCGTGGAGTGGAGGGGGAAAAGTGGGCGGGGCTTCGGGGCCGATGGGGGGTGGTGGTGGGGGTAGTCTGGAGTGACGGTATACCTACTAACAATTTACTGTGTTTAGGATGATCGGGAATTTTTTCGACGAAATCCAAATTTTCTATTGGTAACTCCATGTCTTGCTTGATGATATCCATTTTAAGTACTAGACCTCCCGACTTTATATCCTGTATATAAATATCACATGATCACCTATAGAGATCTATTGTCATGTTAACGTTCAAACGACGAAGAGGTGCCGGATTCTTAAATAGTTTGATTAATAAGTTACCGGTCGAGTTGCATATTCCAGGATTTCAATTTTGCGGAGAGGGACGAAAGTACACAAACGAATCGCACGTGGTGAGAGAGGGGTCAATCCGTTAGATAACGCCTGTATGAAACACGACTTGGCACATTCCCAAAATTCATCTCTAGCCGATAGACATAAAGCCGACTGGGAATTGGAGAATCGTGCGTGGGAAAGAGTTAAAGCAAAGGACGCTTCATTCGGTGAAAAAACAGCCGCTTGGTTAGTAAAGACAGGTATGAAGGCTAAGAGGAAATTAGGAATGGGTCGACGAAGACCAGTAGCTTCATTCCGAAACGCATTGGTAAATCCGGTGTCTAGAGCATTGAAAAAACTTCCACCACCATTAACCTAACAAGATTTAAAAAGAACTTCGATGCTAGCATTACGTGCCGCTCGAGAGGCGCTCAAAAATGTGGACGGAAAACGTAAAATTCGAGTCCCCCGTGTAATACCTCTACCCAAATCTGGTGGCTTCCTACCTCTACTTATACCCATTTTGTCAGCCCTGGGGGCCGTATGTGGATTGGCAAGTAGAGCGTCGGCCGTCGCTAAAACCGTTATAGATGCGAAAAACGCCAAGAAAAAACTAGAAGAAGATAACCGTCACAATAAGGCTATGGAGGAGATGGGAAAGAAAGGCTCGGGACTGTAATTAAGGAAGACACCTCAAGGAGGATTCTGACTGTACTTGAAAAAAAAAAAACTCCCAATGAAGCTACCCAATAGAGCCCTCTACGATTATGAAATTGTTAAGTTTGCGAAACGATTACATATTCCATATTTTCGGGGTGTGTTCATGCGTGACACCCTACCGAAGAAACCTAGACGCAACGAGAGTGCCATCGTTAATTTGGACACGAACGAGCATGAGGGTACTCATTGGGTAGCTTACAGAAACGTGATGACTGTGTACACTATTTCGATAGTTTTGGAGACTTGAAACAACCAAAGGAACTGGCTCGATATTTTGGAAAAGATGTAAAAATCATTTACAATGAAAGGCGTTTTCAGAATTTTACAGCTAGCAATTGTGGAAAACTATGTCTCGAATTTCAATATAAAAATGAATAAAAAGAGTTTCAATGTCAGTCATGTCTGTGATTTTCACATTAAAAAGTCGTACGTCGACGCTCTCAATTGACTTGGTAAATCCCATCATACTAGATCCCGAGTACCAGTAGGGTTTAGCACTAATCGGATTCCATTCATATCATACTATCCCGAACGTCGATGAGAATACGGAATTTCATTATAAGAAGGGGAGTAAGTCTCAATCTATCGCTATACCTTCAGGTTCTTATGAGATAACAGATATTAGTGATTTTATCACAAAAAAATTCGTATCAGGAAATGCGATAAATAGGGGTGACATGTTTTTCTTGAGTAATAATATTCTTTTCCCAATAACAATACGTTAAAGTATGAGATATTCCACAGAGATTTCGACATTGATTTTACTAAGAAGAATTCCCTCGCACGTCTTTTGGGATTCTCACCACGAGTTTTAGAAGCTGGAAAGATACATATATCCGACCTACCTGTGGAAATTGTAAAAGTGAGAACTATTCACGTGGATAGTAACATTACAGGTGGTGCATATTACAATAATAGTCCATCTCACACGTTGTACGAATTTCCGATCAGTGTCGATCCGGGTTTTGCCATAGACGAACTTCCCAGAAACATAGTGTACCTGCCTGTGATTCGAAGCGAAATCACCAACATTACCTTAAGTATTTTAGATCAGAATTTTGAACCTGTTAATTTCCGTGGTGAGGAAATTCTCGTGCTACTAGAACTTAAGAGATGGTCTTATTAATAGGCAATATAAAAGATGCCCGGATGAATCGTAAAGTATTGGTAAGTAACCGGCCTCTGAGAGGGAAGTTATCTCCGTTAAACGCCAGTTTTCTCCGATCGATTGGATATGTTGTCAAACCGCATTTTCGACCTCTACCAGAAACCGCTCCAAGACGAAACAATTATACACGATGAATTTCGAACGTATCTACCTTACATTAAATCGTTTGAAAACAATGACATCATCGAAATTACCATCAATAAAAATGACGTTTGGTTACTAATGTACGATGCTGCTCTAACGATAAAAGGGACCTTTAAGAAAACAAGTGCAACAGGATCTGCTCAGTTAAGTTGTAGCGTGTTCATTTCCTGCGCTTCGAACACGTCCATTCTTCCTCGCGTTCCGTGCGGTGTCCCGTGTGTTTCGAGGTTGGTATCCTTGACTGTCTGTGAAGTAAGACGTGCGCCCTCTCTCTCTCTTTCTGGCGGTGGCTTCTCGGAGGAGCAATGGCGTTATCTTCGTCCTAGGCTATCTCGACTGAATCTTCGCCCATCGAGGCCCCTAAAGGATTTTTGTTTGACTGGAGCGTTTCGACGGCTATACCTGGTTGAGGCAGTTATCGTCTCTTTATTAGTTTCGCACCGCTACCGTCCGTGTGTTGGATACACGTGTGTACCTAACCCTCTTCTCGAGGTAAGAACCACATGAAATACCACTCTCTCTCTAATTTGGGACAATCTGTTCCAATTCAGGGTTTTAATTTCGAGTCCCGGATTTCGAGTTCGCATTCCACGTTCGGATTCTGACTCAAGGAGCTGGATCCTGATCCAGTGTTCCGGCCCAAGGCTCGTCCCTGTCCCGTATACCGATCGAGCTGCAGAGGTCTTCCGTTGGAACCGGACACCACTTCGCCTGGTCGAAAGTTACCTTCTGGCACGAACCACCTTCCCGAGTCTACCGAGAACTATCGTCACCGAGCTAAGCGGTCGAGTAATTATCAGGTCGTACCTTTCTTTATTCTTAGGTCATACCTTTCTTTTATTCAATTAGTGGGAGATATTTTCTCTCATTTACTTATCTACGAGAAGTGCACTATTTTAAGCTAAGTTGTTCCCTTCCTTTATGTGCTGTGACTATTTGAGGTATTTCTCACGTTATAACAGGTTAAGTTATATTTCATTCTATGTATTAGGTCATACCTCATTCTATTATGTATTAGGTAATATTTCATTCTACTATGCACTAGGTTATATTTCACTCTACTATATATCAGTTTATTTGATACGTAAGTTATATGTCACGTTACTAAACGGGAAGTCACCTATTATCCCACCTTTCTCATTATTTGTTGTACTTTCACCGTCTGGTGATCTGATGTTGCATTTGCCACGCCTTTTTGGTCTTAGTTAGGTGTTAATAGAATAATTGACAGAATTATGTGTTTTATTAAACAACCCCACATCACACTGTAATACCGTTCCCAGTGACCCTGGGTGGCGCCCAATTAAGTCTCTCTTACAGATCATAACACAAGTTTCTGAATCCGACCCACGACCTTATGCTCACCGGTGAACAGTTGCCGTAAGCGAAAGTGTAGGTATTCATACGCCACAAAGTAGTAATATGGGAGCGATTCTCTTTGATTCAGCCACATAAGAATTGAATGGTATCGAAGTGGAGCACGTTAAGGACCCTGGAATCGTAAGCCTCGTGCGGGGTTATTTATGTTATAGCGAAGACGATTCCAAACATCTTTTGCCGGCCAGTTGGACATACCAAAAGATACCGTCCATTTTTGATTCGGACGGTCGTTTCTACCTAAGGATACCGTTATCGCATTTTTTCGGAATCTTTAATGATTATCGAAGAGCAATAAGTGGGAAGCAGACGATTCGATTAGTGAGAGCTCGCAATGATAATAATTGCGTGATTTATACTGGCGAAAATACTACGGCCGATTTTACAATTGAAAATATCGAACTAAAAGTGCGACATGTTCTCCCATCCGATATACTCAAGGTTGAACTTTTACAAGCCATACGTAACGATTTGCCGATTCTCATGGCATTCCGAAAGTGGGAGTTGCATGAATTACCCACTCTTACGGAAGGTTCCACGAAAGAAATTTGGAATGTTAAAACTGCGAATGCCGTAGAATGTCCCCGCCTCGTTATCTTGGCATTCCAAAAAGCGGGAAAACATTTTCTTAATGCAGATCCAACAAAATTTGATAATTTGTCTGTGTCGGATATAAGAGTATTCTTAAATGGAGACTATCATCCGTACTAGCGTCAAAGTTACAATTTCGCTAACAATGATTATGCGAACGCTTACCACGCATACACAGACTTTTATTCTAAATTTATGAACGATGATGGTGGAAAGAAACAGCCGCTGATTGAGTTTACGGACTTCAAAGACCACGCCCTATTCGTAATTGATTGTTCACGACGAGATGAAAGCATTAAATCTTCAACGGTGGATGTTAAACTAGAAATCGAAACTAGAGTGGGGTTCCCGGCCAACACTAAAGCATATTGCATCATCATCCACGATTGTATTATGGAGCACCTACCACTTAGCGAGACAGTAAGGAAATTAACTTAGTCGAGCAGTAACCGTCGCAATGAAAGTAGTCACCGTCGACATTCAAGTTTTTGCCTCTCCGCACCATGTGGTGGCAAGGAGTTTTTCGTAAAAGAACTCGCCATCTGCAACGGCCTTCAAACAAGTCACTACTTGTTCCAGTCACCTATCGCCTACGAGTCATTATCCGCTGTGGATAAGAAACAAGTGAATTTCGTAACTCGCAATATATGGTCTGTTTCAACCAATACCGTTGACTTCTTAAGTGCAATAATTATTAAAGTACCCTTCCCACTTAAAAAGCAACGGGGAATCTATACCGAAAAGACGGGCGGCTAGGTAAAGAGAACCAGAAACAGGGGAATCCAGGGACGAACTTCACAATAATTAATAAGACAAGTAAACCCCGGGTCAATGGAGAATCACGATGCACCGAAAATTTTTGAACTGGTTGCAGGTGGTTAAGATGTTCAAAAAAATTAACTTATTAAAAAAAACAATTAAAACCGAAACGCCATAGAATGAGTGACATTGACATAAAAGAAATTTGATTTTTAGTACAGCGCGATCGAATAAAAAAATAGTCAAACCAGGCCATGAAAAAAAGCAGCATGTACTTAATTCGTAAATTTCAAAATACAGACAACGGAAAATACTGATTGACACTGACAAAGTTAAACTTAAAGTTAATTTTTGACAACGTCATACGAGTGATTGGCATCTTCGGCAGGAAAATGTTCCTGGAATTCTTCGTAACAGGCAACATACGAATATTGCCATTCACCGTTTTACAGCTTAACTCCATTTCTAAAATGGGATTCTAAAAGAAAACTTTTGATTTGCTTCGACAACATCGTCTCGTGTCAATGTACGTCAACTTGACATTTGTAATTATTAACCTGAAGAAGAATTTTAGGAAAAGACATGCGTATTTTAGCTCATGGCCTGCTTTGAATATTTTTTATTCGATCGCACAGTATATGCTAATTAAATTTAATTGTGAAAAGAAACGTAATGTTTACGGAATATATGAAATCATTAAATTGTCAAAAATTTTAAAAAAATGTAATGAAATGTAAAATTGCATAAAAAGTAATTTCTTACACTTTCACTTATCAAAGCCTTATCTCTGAAAAGTGTGTAATTTGCTATAAAATACCTAAGCAAAAATTTACCTGGTGTATTTTCTACTACTTGAACGATTTCTTCACAGGGACACAAAATTACTATGGTTACTTGAAGAATTTTACCTGATTCATGTTCATTTCGTCCTCTAAACGATTATTATGTTTTAACGACCATTTTAGCGTCGTTTATAGCGGCTTAACGTTGATAATACATGCAGCCTTTTAGGCCCAACTATCGGGCCTTATCGGGCCAACTATCAGGTACGAAAAAATATTTAGTCGAAATTACTCCTACCGGTGGGAATAAGGGTGTGCCGAATTGTCCAAATTAATTACCTTTTGAACTGTTTACAAGCAAAATTACTGTGGTGTTTAAAGTTTTGAGTGAAGTGTAAGGTTGGTGGTACCTACTACATAAAGACAATATTTCGATTAAGTACTGTCAGAGATGTTTCAAAAAAAAATATTAATCCCCGAATAAGGCGTCCAGGGCATCAAAAACTAGAGGAGTATCAGAGGGATATAGTTCGAAGAACAATGTACAAAATGTACGAAGAACAAAGACCTCCGACGCTAAATACTCTTCTAGAAAGATTATTGAAAGAAACTAATATTATTTGCTCCAGGACAACCCTTTGGAGAACCTTGAAAGCAATGGGTTTCAAATATTCGATAATCGACAAACGAAACTTTATTATGGAATCACAGCGTATAGTTCTAATGCGTTATGACTACTTGAAGGCTATAAGAAAATATAGGTAGGCTAAATTTTTAAACAGAATTATATACTATAAGTATATTGTATTAAGATAAAGACTAATAACTAAGACTATTTTTATATTATTGCAGATCGGAAAATCGTACAATCATTTATCTTGATGAAACTTGGTTCGACACACATAACACAAGAACAAGATCTTGGATGGATGTATCTAAGAAGTGCCTCACCAAAGCTCCTCATTACAGAGGAAAACGAATAACGGTTATACATGCTGGCTCCGAAGATGGTTGGGTTCCCAATGCGCTCTCTTTATCTGCTAAAAATATTAAGGACAGTAGTTTAGATTACCATCAAGATACCAACGCCGAATTTTTTGAAAATTGGTTTAGAAATAAGCTTTTACCAAATATACCACCCAATTCTGTTATTGTTATGGATAACGCCCCATACCACAGCCGACAAATTAGAAAAACGCCAAATGCAAGTAATAAGAAAGAAGAAATTCAACAATTTTTAATAGAAAACGATATATATTTTGAAGATACCTATAGCAAAGAGGATCTTCTAAAGGTATTAAAATCATTTAATTTTAAAAAAATATATGTTTGCGATACCATAGCTCAAGACATGGGACACGTAGTCTTAAGACTTCCTCCATATTATTGTATATTTAATCCTATTGAACATATGTGGCACCAATTAAAATCAAAAATAACGGCCGAAAATACGACTTCGACAATAAGTAATACTGTAATTCGATTAATAAGAACTTCATGTGACTCAATTTCTTCGGAAAGTTGGCGAAATGCTGTAAAGCATGTAATCAAAGCCGAAAATGAATATACAATAATAAATAACACTGGCGATTTTATAATTAATTTACAAGATAGCGATGTTAGCGATAGTGAAATAGAAGAATTTTAGTATTTAGTTTATCTTTACTCATCAAAAATTAAATTTAGAATAGAAACAAAATGTTATAGAATTCATTAAATATTATGAAAAATGTATTCATTCAAAAATGTATTCATGTATCTTAATAAATGGTTTTCTTTTAAAATCGCTTTTAATTTGTTAAAGTTCGTCAAGTTATAGTCAAATTTGAATAAATTGTTTTTTAAAGTTATTTTTGTCCACAGAAATAATGTCTCAAAGGGATACTTTTCTCTTGTGTAATTTATTTTTAACCCGTTTCAAATTGGAATCCATATTACCTAATGCATTAATTTTACCAAAATCCACCCCTGTGCCTGTGTAGTTTTACCTGACCCGCGGCTAATCCTTCCGATATGGAACCCCGCCGCGTTACAAGCGGGAAGGGTACTTTAATGATTATTGCACTTAAGAAGTCAACGGTATTGGTTGAAACAGACTTTACATGGACTTGCGTACACGCCCGGTTTCGTGTCGTACACTAAACTTTATGAAATTCTCGACCATCACCTTGTGGGAGCTGACATCGTTTACGTCCGTGGGCACCAAAAAGCAAATTTTCTGGAGGACAAGTTTTTCGAAATGAAGAAGCCTTGTCCGCGAATCATAAACGTTGAAACCTTGGATGCGTATTGGAACCCAGCACCACCGACTTTTGGCCCCAATACACCGAAATGTATGGACCATTGTTCCTCTAAAAGATTTTATTCTTGTAGTTTAAGAAATTGTTTAACACTTTACGATTGGTTTTATAATTGTATACCGCTATCTAACTAATATATGATTTTTGTTACGTTTTCATTTGCTCTCATTCCACCACTAACCAGGGGTTCGTTAGCATCGACTTATGTATTATTAAGCGCTCTTGTTAACAATGTATTTTATATTAATCATCCTTCGGGTGCCAGCGATGTGTTCATTTGTTTCGATCGACGTAATGAGAGTTGGCCTGACACTTGGAAGAGGATGGAAGTGTGTGTAATTTCTCAACTGCCTGCTATTAAAGTAAATGTACCTATAAACGCTACACAATACAAGTTGAGAGTTGTTTATGAGAATCATACGCATGGTGACAGCGCTTGGAAAAATTTTACCAATTCCCCCACCATAACCCTAATTATTACCAATATCTACAACAGTTCATTGGTACGCGGGTTAGTTTGGTACATTGCGGTCATCCTGTCAATACATATCATCCTAACCGTAGTACATCACGTCAGAAATGGCGCCTCATAACCTTTCCCTTTGGTTCGCTGACGACGACTTTCTCGTAGTTATGAAAGAATTACTTGAGGAAATTGAAAATATTTCAGAAGAGGCACGTTGCAGCAAATGTTTCTTTCGGATGCTACACGATCTCGACATTCCTAAAGATTGGAGGATCCCACTGCCCGAGCTCACTTGTAATGTACAAGTTTCTCCATCCGAGAAACAACGAGATGACTTAATAAAGTTCCCCGATTTAATGTATGAAATTATGCGTAGGTTAAACTGTAAAAAATGTTATATGGAACTGTTAATTTTGTTGGGATTACTGAGAGAATGGTCGAATATGCCTCTCCAATCTTGTGATGGACATGAATTTGTAGGTTACGATACTGTTGATTAATAAAATATGAAAATAAAACTGGGTTTTCAATGCACCTATTAGAACCTATCTGGCTACACCGAAATAGCTCAGTTGGTAGAGCGGGGGACTGTGGATCTCAAGGCCCTAGGTTCGAATCCTAGTTTCGGTAGATGTATTACATGAAGTATCTAATATTTCGTGTAATACATAATTTTGTTAATTTTCTACCCATCTATCCCCCTCCCAGCCTTCAAAGTAGTGTTAAAACGAATACGTACCGCAACTAGACACTAGGCGGCTCGCCACGAAAGGTGGGTTGCCTAACTACTCGTTTTCGCCACTGTACGATAGGTGGCGCTTATGGTTCTTCATGTTCCTTGCTCACGGGGCTTTCAAGGACTTTTGTGTTCCATGCTTTGACGTGAAGCTGTCAAATGCCAACGTTCCGTGACTGTCAAATTTTGGCGCCATAGGTTCGAGGTCGGGGGCCTCGGGGTGGAGCCTGAAGGAGTAACGCTACAGGGGGGCCCTGGGGAGTAGCCCTAAATGGGGGCCCACGGGTCTGGGGGAGTAGCCCTGGGCGGGCTCGATTTTTAGACGAGCTTGCGCTGTAGTAGACGCTGATATAACTACATTAACAGTGGATAAGTTGTCAGCTGCCTCTTCTTTATATTCCCAATTGACTATTAAAACGTTCTCATTAATGTGGAGAGCTGTGTTCACTATGATTGAGGGGTCCGTTAGCATGGCAAACCATTCAGAGGGGTCATTTATTATCGACGTATTTGCCTGATTCTCTCTTTGTCCAAATTTGCCCCAGAAGCTGTTGAGAATTAGTTTTGCCAGTGTTCTGAACCCCGCAATGTTTTCAATTGCTGAAAACTCTAGTTGTATACCCTCTAGCTCCAGGAATGTCTCGATGTAATGCATCCGTTCTTCCCTGGTGGTACAATGACTGGGAAAACCGCTCGCTTCTTGTTTTAGTTTTAAAAACTTGTTCATCATAGCTGCAAACAGACCACCGGTTTTGTTCACCTTATCATGTTGTTCCGTTTCATACGCCCAAATCTCATAAATTTTGATTAGCGTATAAACCGTCTCCAGTGCCTTAACGACTTCTTCAATAACCCATGTTCCGAATAATGCTCTATATGTCTCGTCGTGCGTACATCGACCACGATTAAAAGTTTTTCCACACGAGCGGCATAATACAAACATCAGTGTTCCCTTCATTTTCTGTGGTAATACTGGATGATAGAGATTATCTGGAGGTAAAATAGTACATTTTATCAGACCAGACGTTTTTTGCAAATCTACTTTTTGCGTTTCCTCTTCGATAAATAATTTCGGGTGATGAACGGGGAACAGGCCATTCTTACACACCCAGGGGTAGAGGGAGCATATATCGATGTAATTGATTTTTTCTCCCGTTTTGCATTCTTAAAAGGTATGAGTATTTCCTGATCGCCCTCCGTAAAAGGCATCGCGTGGGTTCAAAGGTACTAGAGGATGTGTTGCGAGTGGCTTGTTAAATGCACACTCCCATTTCTCTATGACTTCGTACCCAAGGCTTCGCAGTCTGTCGGTTTTCGCTACAGTTGCTTCATAACGTCTGTCTAAGGTATCCGTAGGGTCATCTCGTAGCGGTGCTGCTCTATTGTGACGCATGCACTGTTGATGTCCATGGAAATAGCACTCGTGAAATTCGAACACCTGCTTAGTTTCTTCACAAAAGCCGTCAACCCTGCAACCATGCAAAATAACTTCTCTACCATTGAAAGCATGTTGTATTTTAATATTCCTTTGTTCTTCTTCCTGTACCAGCCACATTATTGCTACACAAGCCTGATTTTCGGTTGCTCTGTATCCGCCTTTCGGAATGATGCCGATCGTATTGGATGGAAGGAAATTACGCCTGTATATCAAGTTACTTACGCTCGTTATAGTGCACGCCTCTGTGAATGGACAAACATTACATTCTTCCAGCATAATCCTGATGAATTTCAAGCAAGCTTCTGTTAGAATTTCCACGTCTGACTCACAGTAACCCACAAGATCTCGTTGCAGGGTGAACTTGTCATTTTTCTGCTCCTCATGCCATTTCATAAATTCTTGACGTGCATCCGGCTTCATCTCGTCTACCCCGTAGTATTTAATGTCTGGTAAGGGACCTGAATGGGTTTGATTGGTCTCGGTATTGTATAAATGAGGAAAACATCCTTTGGATTTGTCAGGGAGGTCAAACGCTTTAGGGAGAACTGATAGCTCTCCCTTGAGCTTCAGGGCATCGAAAAATAATTGAGGGAATCTATAAACCTGACATTTGCTACTTTCATCAAAATTATCTTAGTTCCTCTCATAATAAGTTCGGGCTTCTTGTCGGTATTTTCGAAAAAATATCTCAAGATGAATTGATTGTCAAATGCTTGACCGTTATGAGCCAACACAATAACATTTTTAAATTTCTTGCGAATCGTCAGTATGATGTAAAAACGGTGAAATGGGGTCTTTGGTATATAATATCTGTTTTCTCACTTGACATTTCGGACATAACAACTTATCAGCTGACATATCAATGCACTGATAACAACGTTGTTGAAAGATGCAGAGGTTAGGAATGTGAAGCTGTTGATTTTCCCCGAATGGTTCATCTTGCCTGGTTTCCAAATCGTAGAAAACAAATAACACATCATCGGTTTTTGGTTGTCTTTCATCTCTTCGATTGTAACAATAATGGGGTTGCGGCTGGTGTTTTTGACACATTTTACAAAATATCTCCCCACAGATATGTATCCTATTAGTTAGCACAGTCTTTAGGCAGTCGTTACATCTTCTCACTTCTTCGCACAGTGAGGTCTTGTGATTGTCAAAGTATAATTGCCCCTGAAATTACCTGTTGCACTTCTCACAAAGTATCTCGAATTCTATCGGACATACTGGAGTTAGCTGGCAACAGGGACACGCTTTCTCACATCGGTGATTATACTTAACGTTGTATGGGGTGCGACAATCCTCACAAAAGTAAGAGCATGCGAATGCAGCGGTTAGCGAAATAATTACGTTATAATGTTCCCTATGGTGCAAAATATTTATCGTCTTCTTTGCTGACGGTCCTTCAAATAAAACTTCGCGACCCTTAGAACCGTACTTATAAGCAACTATCTTGTAATTGCTAAGAAACCGTTGAAATTGCTCTAGTTCTCTGATTCCCGCGCTATCTTCAGGTATTCGAATACCTGTTGCTGCCAAAAGTTCCGCCATTCTGCTAGTTTGCAACTTTCCAATATCCCTTCGCAATTTTTGGCGGTCCGGTGCGCAATCAGCGTACGCCTTCCCAACAATCAATGCACGAGGTAAGCAGCATTAAGTTGAGTACGGTTTCGCCCACGACCTGTCGGCATTTTAACAGACAGCAGTTTCAAACAGAAAGTGTCTGTACTTAAACCTTCCGAATTCGACAGGAATATTTTTGAAATCATATCGCACACATCTTCCATTTTTAAATTTACTACATCCTGGAAATTCATCCAGCCATTGCCTCGTTCGAAAGATTTTCCGCAAAATGTAATACCGACTTTATCGCTTCCAGATAAGTGCGTGGTTGTATAATTCACCGCGTCTTCACTCGCTGTCTTAAACCATAGTACCGGGTCTTCATCTTCTGGTATCGGTTTCACTTTAAATTCCAGTTGACGCCTTTGTAAATCAAAACGTATTACCTTCACCAGCTTATCGTACATAACGGTAAACCTTGTAGACTCCATATTCGCTCAGAGAAACTATCGGATGCGACTGGATTGATGTCTATAGTCTATCGTTCGATAGAGTAACTGAACTTACGGAAGCGATCTGGGGTATATATATAGTTAAGAGACACCCGATACCTGTATACCTACGCTACGCAGGAAAAAGTAGTACAACCCTACAAAGGTCACGATCCATCATTAGTTGTGTACCTACGAGGCGCTAGAAAAAATAGATCCGCTTGGTCTCTTCCATACGAGGAACAAGGAAACTCTTTACGCAACGGGAACTAACCATATCGCTACGTATTTATAACGTTTTCTATGTATACAGCCGTTTTATATATTTCCGAGGAGAGATGTGTTGATTACTTTTTATTAATATTACCGTTTATATTTTATTATTTTTTATTACTGCCGTTATTATCTGTGCCGTTTCCAGACCTGAAAATTTGTTCGTACGCGAATCACCAGTGATTATTTAACCGAGAATAATTTACGCGAACTGTGTGCTTTAAATCAAAAGTTTGTCACTAATCAAATAATTAGTTAGGAAAACTCGATTTTTTGCAATACTATAGCAGCGTTTTAGAATTAATTCGAAATGAGAGAACTGTTTCGGATAGCGAGGAAGGTCTTATCGCCTATTGTGATCTTACTAATAGTGTAGCTAGTTTGTGTCTTCAGGAAATATTATATTTTAATAAAGATAAGGTATTGCACGATTTAAATAAACTGTAAACTATTTTTTAGCGATTTTTATTTCACCCCGAACAGATCTATCCTCTATAGCGTGACACATACTTATACACATCTCTATGCTATACCTCATATATATATACCTCACCCTCCCCCCTAAAAAATTTAGTTTTTTTCGCTGATTTTTTCATGTCACAATCATCCCCTAAGCATCCCCTAAATAGGGGTAGTTCACCCGAGGGGGTAACCCACCCTACCATTCCCCAGGATAGCTCTCCCCTCCCTCGGGAACCCTCACCCCACCCATTGCGCGCGCCTACAACCCCTTCATAAGGGTTTTCACCCCTATTCGGGGGTAACAACCCCTCCATAGGGGTTTCCACCCCTATTTGGGCGGTGGAGGGGGAAAACCACCCCTTGGTCCAGCACCGGCAATACACACTACTTACTATCCGGCAAAAAATTTAAGAAGTATATGAACTCCGTAAAAACCTACCCTGGAGCAGACATTTATAGCGACCACAATCCAGTAGTAATGCACTTTAAACTTAAAAGATTTCCGAAAGTCATTAGGAAAAGGGTAGCAAGAAAAGTAGATATCACACAACTGAAAAACCCCATAAGAAAGAAAGAAAGAAAGAAATAAGTCTCAAGATCGAGAAAGAACTAGAAACGATAACACAATCGATACAGAGTGAGGATGTCGAAGGAACATGGAATGCTTTAAAAACTAAAATAACAAAAGTCCAAGAAAAAGACATTGGATACACTAAAAACAACAGACAACAACAATGGATAACACAAGAAATCATGGACCTTATGAATGAAAGGCGAAAATACAAAACAAACCCAACAGAATACAAGCATTTCAATAAAATCATTAGGAAAAAGTGCAGAGAAGCTAAAGAAAATTGGATGTCAACAAAATGTCAAGAAATCGAATAGCTTCAAGAAAGATATGACACCTTCAATGTTCACAAGAGAGTAAAAGAAATGACATGCAGACACAGAAAACGACAATAAACAATCTTAAGAGACAACAATAACAAGATAATCCTGGGAATAGAAGACAAACTTACGAAATGGAAAGAATACATCTAAACACTTTTCGACGATAACAAACCTTGTGTTCCACCGCCCACAGTCAATCAAATAAGTGAAAAAGGGCCAGAAATAACTAAAGAAGAGGTGATTCATGCAATAAAAGCACAGAAAAATGGAAAAACTACTGGTTCCGACGAAATCAACGTCGAAATATTTAAATTATTCTAAATTCTATCTAATATAAAATCTAAATTAAATTTAAATTAATTAAAGAAATGAAAGCAAAAGCGTAGACTTGATAACATTCAACAAAATATGTAACTCCGGTAAAATACCATCAGACTGGCTAAAGTCAAAATTCGTAATATTGCCAAAAAACAGAATTCCTCAAAATGCGATGATTATAGGATAATTAGCCTGATGTCTCATGTCCTTAAAGTTTTTCTCAGAATCATCCACATACGAATATACAAGAAGTGCAAATACCAGATGGATAACACTTAATTCGGATTCCGAAACGGACTGGGAACGCGGGAAGCTCTTTTCTTCCTAAATGTACTAACACAACGATGCAGAGACATGAATGTAGATGCATATGCATGTTTCATAGACTACAGAAAAGCGTTCGATTGCGTTAACCTTCAAAAGATGATAAAAATCGTAAGTACAACCGGGGTCGACGAACAGGACCTACACGTCATCTCAGAACTCTATTGGCACCGTCGGATGCAAACGGCACCGAAACCCATTACCGGCTTATAGGATTACGATAAGAAAGGGATGGTGCACCAACGATAAAGTCCTGAAACAGGTAGCAAAGGAATCCCATCGGATACATATATATTAACACCTTACATAAATGTAGTAACAACTAGAGCAAACCAACATTTTAATAAAAAAAATATGTTTAGAAAAATCGGCTTTTTGAGCGCTTTAAAACGATACCTCATTCGATAGAGTTCAGAGTTAATTTTATACTAAATAAATCAAGTTTAATATGTACTGTAAATCGCATCAAAAATGTACTATATCAATTAAGTTAGTGGATGAAATTTGCAAAACATACACCCTTCGAAATCGTCTTTATGAGCTCTTCAATTTAATACCTCACTCGATATAGTATAATTAAATTCTGGATGTTGTATGAACTTTCGTTATAAAATAGATTTTATTCATTAAATACCTAAATACTGATTTTAAAAAAAGGGAGACATATCGTTTAATTAAATTTATTTACAGATACAATAATTAGTATCCACTGCATACTATTATAGTAACATAAGTCAATAAATTATTCATCATCATCAATTCATCAATTATCATAAAATATGTTATTTCAAATAATAATTTATTTTTTCTTAAAATATTTTTTTAAATATAATCAGATTATATAAAGACACAAAATTCCTTCCAGCTTGTACCCAGACTTAGGACTGGCAGAATTCGTTTTTGAAAAAATGTTTGTAATAATTGACATTATCCCAATTTTGGTGCGGTTACATTTTTTGTCTTTAGTGATACACTTGCGTCAAATATACTGTTTTTTGGTCCAAAATTTGGTATTGTCATGTTATTTTATTATTTACTTACAGAGAATCTTAAAAAAGATTTGTCTATTGTAATATCCCTTACATCCAAAGGCGGCGTTTCTCGTGGGACGTCAGTACATTAAAAATATTTACAGTCGATATTGATGTGAAACGTCATTTACGTATCGATAACGATCGATTTGTCTCTTCTCAAGTTTGTTAATGTTTTAAGTTACGAAATGTAATTTATTAAATACTCGAGCATCACGTGGTCTTTGCTGTTTATCAAGGCTATTTAATTCAATATATGTCAGTGTTTATCTTTACGGTCAAATTGGAAGGATTTATACTCCAACTTGATCCAGCAACCAAACTGATACCCGTTTGTATTTTCTACTAACTTATAAATTGTCTTATTATAGTACTAGTATGTAGTCGATACTAATTATTGTATCTGTAAATAAATTTCACTAAACGATATGTTACCCTTTTTTTAAATCAGTATTTAGGTATTTAATGAATAAAATCTATTTTATAACGAAATATTCTCATACACCATCCAGAATTTATTTCTAATATGTCGAGTGAGGTATTAAATTGAAGAGCTCATAAAGACGATTTCGAAGTGTATATATTTTGCAAATTTCATCCACTAACTTAATTAATATAGTACATTTTAGATGCGATTTACAGTATATATTAAACCTGACTTACTTAGTATCAAAATAACTCTGAACTCTATCGAATGGGGTATCGTTTTAAAGCGCTCAAAAAGCCGATTTTTCTAAACATATTTTTTTTATTAAAATGTTGGTTTACTCTAGTTGTTACTACATTATTTATATAGGGTGGTAATATACATTTATCCAATGGGATTCCTTTGCTACCTGTTTCAGGACTTAATCGTCGGTGCACCGTCCCTATCTTATCGTAATCCAATAAGCCGGTAATGGGTTTCGGTGCAGTTTGCTATCGTCCATTGGCACCAAACGGCAACAGAAATAAAACAAACAACATCGGAAGATATGTGGATTAGACGGGGAGTACGGCAGGGTTGCGTCTTGTCTCCGCTTCTATTTAATTTGTATTCGGAGGCCATATTCAGAGAAGTATTAGATGAGGCCAAGAGAATCAAGATCAACGGAACTACGATAAATAACATAAGGTACTCTGACGATACCGTCTTAATAGCAAATAACGCACAAGAACTACAAAATATAATAAATGCCGTAGTTCGTCATAGTGAAATGTTCGGTTTATATCTCAATGTCGCCAAAACTAATTGCCTGGTCTTTTCTAAAACGCCAATAAACGTACATCTACATGTCAAGGGACAAACAGTAGAACAGGTAACCTCGATAAAATATTTAGGAGCTAATATCAACCGCCAGTGTAACCCGAAAAGAAAAATATATTCAAGGATTGAACAAGCGAGGAAAACACTCATGAGCATGAAAACAGTTTTTACAAGATCAGACCTTAGTTTAGGGCTCAGAATTCGAATGGTTAGATGTTACGTTTTCCCCGTCTTACTCTACGGGTGTGAAAGTTGGACAATGGACACACAAACAGAAAAAAGGATAGAGGCTTTTGAAATGTACATATACAGAAGGATGCTACGAATTACATGGATTCAAGAGATCACTAACGCGAAGTACTCCAACGTCTGAAAAACAAAAAGAGCTGCTGAACACCATCAAAGAAAGAAAAATTCAATACTTGGGTCATGTGCTGAGGGGTGAAAAATATGAGCTACTTCGACTCATAATAGAAGGCAAAGTACAGGGTAAAAGATCGGTAGGAAGAAGCCGCAGTTCATGGCTGAAGGACCTGAGGAGGTGGTATGACCGCTCATCTACAGAAATATTCCATGCTGCAGTTTCCAAAACTACAATTGCCATTTGGATAGCCAACCTCTGGAAGAAGAAGCCACTTTTCGCATACCACATCGATCCGATTCGGAAAATTTAATTAGTTCAACTTTTTCATGTAACTTTAATTATTTACGCGGTGCCATTAGATTTCGTCTTTACAACAAACCGATTTGCGATAATCCGATTTCAACAGTGAACATTTTAGATACATATCTGTATATTTAAATAGCAAGCAGGTAACCTTTCCTTGAAAAATATGTAATTTGTCCGCAATCAACCTAACACGTGCTACTTACTACCTACAAACAAGGGGCTGGTGCGAGTTCGGTCAATCTACTCTTTCACACAACGGGGTTTCCTACGAGTTCGGACCCAGCCTACCTGCTCGCAGTGAGTCCGATTTCGGATTCGAATTACAAGCAGAATGAACTATTTTTCAAGGGGGCAAGGGAAAATAGGCAAGGAAACTGATTCGGATTCGAATTATAAGTAGAGTGAAATATTTTTGTTGCTTGATAGGGCGCAAATATATTTTTCCTAGAAAACTTACGAAAAACCGACGATAGTCCCCTACTTTTTGGAATTGATCGGTATGAATCGCACCTGTGTGGGTCCGAATTCGCCCCTATAGCGGGTCCGAATCATTGACTACCTGACCCCGGTGGGTCCGAACTGGCATCCTCCGCTAACGAGATCCCTTTAGTGTTTAAGGACAAGGAATTCCCAGAAGACTGTCCACATCTCAGGTAAACAAAGTATCCATGTCCGGATTAGAGAGGTATAGGGTGTCCATATTAGAGAGTTATTTTTACATAGGGAATAATGAGAAAAATACATGGAGGATACCGATGTAGCAATTACTGGGGCAGCGTTGGTGGTATATTGTCTTGTTCCAAGTTATTATTAGTTGAAAAAAATAAAAATAAAAGGCGCCGTACCAGAAGATGGTGGTATATTAATTATTTACTTCAAATATATCAATTAGATAATATAAAAAAGGGACTTATACATATTTCATCTGAAGCCGACGATTTGTGGACATTTATGCAGATTTCATAAATTTAATTTCAGTTACAATGCATGGTTCGGATATGCTAATGGATTTACAAAGGGAACCTTCTGGAAAATTTGAAAAGTTCTGTAGAATATCAGCCGAAGATTTTGAATATCTTTTGAATAAAATTGGGCCTAAAATACAAAAACAGGACACTAATATGAGAAAAGCTATTCCAGTACAGACATTTACTACCTACACAAATGACATGAAACATTCGACCAAATCATGTGGCCGTGCATCCAACAACGAATGTTTTCCTTCCAACGTTGGACGAAATCCTTTGATTCGTGACAAAAATACCGACAACAACTCGAACATATTCCAACACGAATGTTGGACGCTCGACATTGGTAGCTCGTAGCTCGATCATCGGCCATACGATACGACGAACCATCAAGCGTCCAACGTTGGAACATGTTCGTAGCATCGTCTGGCACCGGCTTAACATACAAAACTGTCGTTATTAGGATATTAAAAATTCTCATGTTGCACGAGAGAATCATAGTCGATATTGTTAAAACATGAATACTTGGGCTAGCGTTTTAAGAAATTAAATTGTAAATAGTAAAGAAGATATGATGGTCCTCACTCAAAGAACCTTTTTTTCCAATTGACCATTTTCGACGAAATATTTTTGTGGATTTGCATGGAAATAACCTAACTTTGAAAAATGGAATTGTTGACGAACCGCGATTAGATGAAAATTTTACGCATCTTCAACTGGATGCTGGTTCAACTGAAAACCAGATCATTATCTGGTTATTACGATCATTATCATTATCACTATCATTACCCATTGGTAGAATATTAACCAGAAAAATAGACTGGGTGCAAACGAGCAATTGGGTGGCCACCGCGACCATAGGATTTAACGAAGTGTATTTTTTTGTGAAGTCACAACAAATCACACGATTCTAAAAAAACGAACTAATTTGTAAAATTTAACGAACTATAACTGAAACTGTAGTAACGAAATATAGAAGTTTGTCAATCCTTTAATCCTGAGACATTCGAAAAAGTAAGACAAAAAGTTGAATTCCTGTTATTTTTCTGTTGAAAACAAAAAACGGTGAAGATTCTGAGCAGCTTTTGAGAATTGTTTTTAAAAACAATAATTTAATCAAACATGCTAAAATTTTTCATCAATGATTTTTTTTATCTAACGGGTTTGGTAGGGAGTTTATAAAAACTTTTAATAAGAGGTAATATTGAGTAGAGATGTAATGTAAAATTTTGCAGTTTGGGTAGCTACCCCGCTTAGAATCACATGTATAAATATGCCATTATTAAATAAATTCTGCCGAAACGGTTTTTCGTGAACGGTTACAGGTTAGAATAAAATATTGATAAAGTGATAACTGATAAGAATATACGTATAACATATACGATATGGGGCGACTACAAGCTCCGCCACGTTACCTGCGTTTATCGGCTTAGAAGGCGTGGGGTCGGATTACGCACGACTACAAACTCCGCCATGCGGCAATAATACTGCTTAAAGTACCTACCTTTAAAGTGACTACAAGCTCGAACTGACGGGAAAATCTTAGGTATTCAATGCTTCACCTTCACCAGTAAAACAAAAATAGAAATAGATTTCTAATTAGTAAAATTATTTAGGACAAGGCATATCAAACAGAAATTTCAAAATGACATCCAATAATGTTACTTACTTAATCCCGTCATCAAATGTACGTGGCGGAGTTTGTAGTTAGGGGTTAACGGGAGCAGGTAGCTGGTGGCGGAGCTGACATCACCCGACGATATGATACGTATACTGATAACGGTAATGACAAAGAATAACGACGGATATACGTGCACATATACCCGCAGGGTGCAGCAAGTTGATCTGGCGCATCTAGCCCTACGTCAATATTTTAAGTGGGGTAAAACCTTAGTGTATCCTTGAAAGTGACACTTGTGTGAAAAAAATTGCGGATGATCAAATATAAATACGAATATACTGAAGGTAAATATTCAGACATAAGGTTTCCCGTTCATTTATTCGCTTCGAGAATGCTTATTCGAATATTTCCGAATTTTCCTGAATTATTTTGTTCCTTATAGCACTTCTTTTACTCCTACTAATTCTTTTTACTCCTTAGTAAGAGTCCTCCTTAGTAAGAGAAAACTATTAACCCCAAATAACCTTAAAAGAGCTGGTGTTACCTGTTTGATATGGCTCCATTCCGTTAGGCCTCATAAATGTCAAATTCACACTTGGTTTTCAGTAACCTGCAAAAAAACACGGATTTATTTACAGTAACCAGAAATAATTATAATTAGTGATATACATACATACGGAAGTTGTAAAACAAAAATGCAGAAATATATATAACGAAACATTTTTTAGGGTTATTAAAATTGTGTTCTGACTCATGGATTGATTATATTATCTTTCACTGGTTTCCATTCCTCGGGAAACTCCTTACCCTTAGAGCATACGGGGACATCTTAACCGATCTCTATCCAACTAGATTAGTTAGGAACTTAGGAAAGTCGGAAATAAAATACTATGTGCCAATATGAGGGATTACCAGTCAGTTAATAATAGGAGACAAAGAAAATCCAAGAGATTCTGCATATTGTAATGTAGGTTCAATAGTTAAGCTACACTTTCATTAAGCTTAAATAATTTATTTATCACTAATTACTACTACCTAACACTTAATCTATCTAACTCTCTATTTATCTCGCCGCGTGGGTTTGCCGGTTTCGCTACTCAGTACGTCTTAGACTGTTGATGTATTTACATTTTTGTGTTATTTAATATCTTTATATGTTTTGAGAACACAGACACATGTATTTTCTTAAACTAACTATTCTATGAAGTAAGCAAATAACACTTGTACCGATGTAGTCACCATTTTGCAATAAACCAAAAAGTCGCAATTTCAGTTCAATTATTTCAAATAAACCAACAGGTTATGGGCACAGTTACGCATTGAGCTAAAGTGAATAATTGGACGAAATATGAATAGTGTGTTGGAGCGATATTTTTGACGAAAACTCCGAGGACCGATTTTGAGGTTAGGACCACGTGCACACGCAATGGATTCAACCAGGACAATCAGCGTTGGCCTCCTAGAAGGAAAAGCAAATTGGAACACATGGAGATACAAAATAAGTAGGTATTTGCCTACGAGGGATCCCCAGAGCGTTAGACGTAATTGAAGGCGGGTTAGAGAAGCCAGACTCATTTCCTGAGGACACAACCTCTGAGGCAAGTGTGGCGTATCAGACTCAGCTTGATGTTTTTAATAAGGCGGATAGACACATACTGATTGTGTTAACCACTAATATGTCAGAAGAGACGTTACAAAAAATCATGCGTCTCACATCAGCCCGAGAAGTGTGGGTAGAACTTCATACACTATTTGACTGAGTCTCTGAAGAAAAAGTGTACAACTTATGCCTGCAATTCTTCAGCTGCATAAAGGCAAATGAGGATGACATCGCAACACATGTCTCAAAACTAAAGAACCTGTGGAGCGAATTAAAGCAGGAAATGTCCAAAGATGACGGAATGAAGTACGATCTGCCAGATGTATTTATGATCTGTAAAATACTAGGTACACTACCAGAAGAATATTTTTCGTTCAAGTCTAGCTGGATGTTGATGTCAAAAACCGAAAGGACAGTCGACAACCTGACCAATCAGCTGTGTGCGTATGAGAGGGCACTCAGGAGCAAAGAAGTCTCATCTCAACAAGAAGCACTCTACTCTAATTCGTCCAAACAGCTAACTCAGCAGCAGAACTCTTCGAAAGACAATCTCCAAAAGAACAACAAAAAGAAAATCTGTCCTTACTGCAAGAAACCTAATCACACTATCAAACAATGCAGAAAGTGGATCGCCGATGGAAGACCTCCCAAGCCCAGCAACTCAGGAACATCAGAAAGCCGTGCCAACATGACTTTGGTCGCTATAACCTCGATTGTGATGAACTCGGGGTGCAACTCTGACGACTGGTTTGTAGATAATGGAGCAACGAGCCATGTTTCTATGAATAGGAGTATCTTCAGTAAGTTTGAACCATTTTCTACGGAACACTCAGTGACCACAGCGAACGGTGTGAAAGTTGCAGCCATTGGAAAAGGTGATATCGACATCGAAGCAGCGGTCAACGGCAAGTGGCACAAGCTCACGTTGGCTGATGTATGGTGCGTTCCTGTGATCCAGAGAAATCTATTCTCAGTCCTTGCAGCCCAAGACAGAAACAAAAACAGCAGGTTCAACTCATTTCCAGAGGTCTGCAATTTCATCATCAGCGGTGAAACAAGATTAATTGGAATTCGTGAGCAGTTTGGTGGACTCTACAAGCTGAGAGTAAGGAACGTGAACAAAAGTGCATTCAATGAAATAAATGGAACAGAAAAGGACAACCTTGTCCAACTTCATCATGAACGATTCGGGCATCAGAACAAGCGACACGTGAGATCCCTCCTAAACAAAGAGCTGGGAATTCACGTTGAGGTGGACAGCGAACTCTGTCAAGGCTGCGTTTATGGCAAGGCTCATCGTCTGCCTTTCGGAACGAGGTCTGGAACAACGAAACCGGGAGAGCGGATTCACACAGACGTCTGCGGCCCGTTCGACGACTCAATGTCAGGATACAAGTATTTCGTCCTCTTCAAGGATGATTTTACGAAGTTCAGGACCATTTACTTCATCAGAGAACAGTCTGAAGTTCCAGAGAAGTTAATCCAATTCGTTACAGAAGCAAAGACTCTCGGACACACCATCATGGAGATGCCTAGTGACAATGGCAAAGAATTCGATAACCAGTATGTCAGAAAAATCTTGCAGAAAGAAGGAATTGTTCAACGACTTGTCACGCCTTACACTCCCGAACAAAACGGATCCAGCGAAAGAGAGAACCGCACCGTGGTCGAGTCTGCTCGAGCAATAATGCATGCTCATGAAAAACTTCCACAAACACTTTGGGCCGAGTTGATCCGGACAGCAGCCTACATTCTCAACAGGACTGGACCTTCTCACGCTGAGGGAACATCTCCCTACGGGCAATGGTACGACAGAAAACCAGGTCTGAAACATCTTCGGGTGATCGGGTCTACCTGCTATGTGCATGTTCCCAAGCAACAAAGGAAGAAGATGAATCCAAAGGCCACCAAAGGAATTCTTATTGGATACGACAACGACGACGGCTACAGGATCTTCTGTGAAGAGGAAGGTAAACTAATTCGATCAAGAGATGTAATTTTCGAGGAGAAAGTATTGCAGAACAAAAACGATATCCATCCTCAGGGAAGCTCAGACCCTTCTGTTCAACCAGAACAAGATTCGACCCCTGAAGAACAGCAAGATGATGACGAAATACAGAGTGAAGAGGAGGAAGATGAACTCTGGGACCTGAGTACTGAAGACGAAGCTGAAACTCGACTAGAACAAAAAGGTGTTCAAAGCTCAGATGACACCATCGTTCGACGACTTCGTGAACGTTCTTCTCTCAATTCTCCGTCAAAGTATAAAGACTTCGTAATGTATCTCTCAAGCCCTCAACAAGAACTTGAATACTTCAGTGAAGCCATTAAATCAGACCAACAGGCTCACTGGAAGGAAGCTATGCATCGGGAGATGAGAGCTCTTGAAGAGAACAAAACTTGGGAACTGGTTGATCTGCCTCCAGGAAAAAGAGCCATTTCAAATAAATGGGTCTACCTACTTAAAACAAATGCCGATGGATCGATCGATAAATTCAAAGCTAGAATGGTCAACAAAGGGTATTCACAACGGAAAGGAGTGGAGTACAACCAAACCTTCAGTCCAGTGGCCAGAGCATCAACCATCAGAACATTACTCAGTGTTGCTGCAAAAGAGAAAATGAAACTAGCACAGATCGACGTTTCAACGGCATTTCTCTATGGTGACCTCAAGGAAACTATATACATGCAACAACCTGAAGGACATGGTGATGGATCTGCCAAGGTATGCCGCCTGAAGAAAAGCCTGTATGGTCTGAAGCAAGCTCCTCGATGCTGGAATGAGAAGTTCAGCAACTACATAGTCAGCCTAGGATTTCAACGAAGTGAAGCGGATCCTTGTCTCTTCATGAGGCAAAAAGGACAGAAGAAGATGTTCTTTGTTCTCTACGTTGACGATGGAATGATTGCGACTGAAGATGAGCAGGAACTCCAGAAGTTCTTAGATGATCTGAAACGGGAGTTTAAAATCACCTCCAAGCCAGCATCGTACTACCTAGGATTGGAAATCAACCAAGGAAAAGATGGTTCAATAAGGGTGAGCCAAGCTCATTACACGGAAACCGTACTGGAGAGATTCAACATGAGCCGTTGCAAGGCTGTGACTACTCCAATCACCAAGGACAACGATGCAGAAGAGAGCCCTAGGAACCCTGAGTTTCCATATAGACAAGCTATTGGAGCACTCATGTTTCTCATGTGTGGCACCCGACCAGACATCGCGTATGCTGTTACAGTCGCCTCCAGGAACCTTGCCAAACCAACTGAACGACCAACTGAACGAGATGTGCTCAGAGTGAAGAGGATGCTGCGGTATTTGAGAGGTACAACAGAACTTGGACCTGTCTACAAAGCCAACTTGGGAGAGGAGGTTTTTGAGTGCTCCGTGAAAGTGTGCGAGAAAATTATAAAACCAGCCAAAACAACATAACACAAAGGTCTTTTTTCATTAATGTGAAGCATATCGTGCCAAGTACATATATATACGATATACTTCACAATAATGAAAAAATACCTTTCTGTTATGTTGTTTTGGCTGGTTTTATAATTTTCTCGCACACTTAAGATTGACAAAGCCGACAATAAATTGGCGAAAGCTAACAAAGTGTAAAGAGATTCGTCTTTTAATAAGACTGCTTCCCGCTATATTTAACTTTTATGGTTAACTTAGTCCAGCCGTGAATAACAGGTTTACGTTTATATATAATATATATACTATATATATATGTAGGTTATTTTGAAGTTATGTATAGTTAGTAGAAACTCATATTTTCGCAAGGCGGTTTTTTTATTTTACATGGGAATTCCACAGCCGACTAGATGACAATCATTTTGAAACACATTGTATATATATACTTGAAAGTCTGACTGAAGATAAATTTAACTAAACGTGAAGAGGTCTCTTTTCTAGGAATGTAGTCAAGGCGGTCGTGAAAAGGAAGGCTAACTTCTAGTAATGGCCGAGCTTTCAGAGGTCTCGTTTTCCTCCTTCCTTAGGGCTAACCTGGTCAAAGCAAGTACCACCATTTAATGAATTGCATAAAATTAGGTACAATATTACAAATTAACCAGAAAACAAACAAAAACTTACTAGGACAAGCCATAAAAGTCAGCAGGGGAGATCCATACCGAATTTCTTCAATGGAGTGTTCAATACATCGAAGTGAGGTTAGGTTAGGCACATGTACAATGAAATGGTGTATATCCATGAAATATTTACATGAAAGCGCGATTGTATAAAACCGCTTTAGGTACGTGGTTTTAGAAACTCTCTTGATAATACAAGGAAAGGCAAAAAAAACATTGATATGATGTTAATAAAATACGACAATACAAAACCAACTGGTCAGCTGACGACATTTATCGATTTATCGGAGTGAGCGTGGAACCGTGGAAAGTGTAAACAACCTAACAATCTGTTTATGACATATGACTTGTGTGTTTGAGGCGCACCATTAACTTTAGAATGCGAACAAAACAAAACAAGAAACCACAGAACGCAAACTGTGGAAAACGAAACAAACTTAAACATCTATATAAATAGTTATTGATACCGATCATGTGGTCAGGTCACTTGATGTGTACATGTATATGAAACAAACTTACAATTTTTTTTATATAACAGTGATAATGGAGATACTAAATTGGACAAACACACGTCAAACATGTTCTCATTAATTGTTGATGGACGTCATAACACAGTTAGTAGTCCAACAAATCAGAGTATTCAATTCAAAGGATAAGAATATATTACCTCTGAATGAACTTATTGTTCACAAAACTCAATACATAATTATATATATATATATATATATATATATATATATATATATATATATACACATATTCTACGGTTAAAGCCAAGCCCGGTATGTTCTGAAGAGCACCCGAAGCCCGGCCTTTAAATTATAGTTACGCATACTTTATTTATTATTTAATGATTAGAAAGCAAATACACTTCATGGGACAAGTAGAGGGGTAACTTAATTCAAAAATTTAAATACACAATTTATTATCAGAAAACAGTAGTAGGAGTCCCACTACACATTACATCTATATGAAGCCCACTTGTATAAAATGAATAGACTCTGCGAACCATGCGAGTCCCAACAATGTTGCCAGAATGTTGATGTGAAACCCGACACAAATTTAATAGCTTTCGATTTTAAAAACATGAATTCGGAGGAACTAACTTCTTTTCTCTGTTACATTTATGTATTTAAATATACATCATTACGCAAGTGTATAAATAATAATGTAATAACTTTCTTTGGTCGAATAAAAGCTATTGATGAAGTAATTTATTAGTACTATTAGTACCATTTATTTACTAGTATTTATTAGTATCTAGTACTATTAGATAGTTTTTATTCCATTTAATTTTTTTATCGAATATACTTGTTTTTTCGCATAGGCATACTTGGCTTTTTAACGAATTCCATTGTAATTCGGTGAAAACCATGTTATAACCGCCAACGGGTAGTGAGCCAAATTGAGCCCCGTAGACAGTTTACGTTTCAACCGCTCGATAAGGAGGTTATTAAAATTTCTTGCTATGCGGAAAAAATTATAATTGTCTCGAAAATGACACTTCGATATAATAAAGAAATTGCACTTGGTGACTCCAATAGTCGTACAAAAACTATTGTAAAATATCTATATTTAAACATAGTTATTGATATACCACAACTAGTTTTTGTACCAAAAAAATAGCGATCACACATACAAAATCTTCGTGTAATGGTAAAGAACTAACTAATTATTATTAACTTTTGTTGTATTTTATCATGCACTCATCATTTATATTGCCATTTGCATATTTCTTTTAGGAAAATCGTTAATATGTTATTGATATTTTTAAGTAGCTTTTAATAATAACCATTCGATGTTTATAGGAAATACAAAATGGATTAAAGGAAAAGGCAGTAGAACATTTTGTAAGATTTTCGACCTGAAATTAAAAATGGGGTCAAAAAAAGGAACACAAGTGGATATCACAACTAAGAACACCAAAAATATCTGAAAAGTAGTTTATAAAGAAAAAGTATTTTACCCCATTCAATATAAGATGTCGATGATGCTCTGAGGAAATGTGACTGTAAACCTAATAAAATTAAAAAAAGGCAAATTATAGAAAAACGCTCATAATAAACGACAGCCAACTTTTTTGCAATATTCACAAAACATATAATTAAACAGGGACTTCAGTGTCATATGAACCCCAGAATGCCTATCGCATCCCCTGATTTTCGACTTGAAACTATTTCAGGGGGTACTCTATATACAAAGGATTGTTCACAGACAAAAATATTCGATGAAAAATTGGTTTAGATACTTAATCTTATATATTTTATATACTTATTTTTTTCCATACGTCAGACTACGAAATTTCGAGGTGAAGTCTGGTATCAACCCCAGAATGACTATCGCATCCACTGACTATCGACTTGAAACTGTTTCAGGGGGGTAGTCTATGTATAAAGCAATATATCCAGACAAAAATTTTTGATGTAAAAATTGGTTTAGATAGAAAAAAAATGCATACGTATGAGTTCGAAATTACTAGGTTACGTGTCTTATGAACCCCCGAATGACTATCGCATCCCCCGATTTTCGACTTGAAACTGTTTCAGGGGGGTAAATTATGTACAAAGGGATGTTTTCCGAAAAAAAAATCCGGCTTAAAAATTGGTTTGGATAGTTAAATATTTTTTTCCATAGGTTAGAGTACGAAATTTCGAGGTACATTCTCGTTTTAACCCCGAATGAATATCGCATCCCCTGATTTTCAACTTGAAACTATCTCAGGAGAGTAGTCTATGTATAAAGCAATATTTCCGAAAAAAAAATTTTATGTAAATATTGGTCTAGATAGAAAAAAAATTGCATACTTATTAGTTCGAAAATACTAAGTTGTATCATATCAAAGACTATGTGTCTTTGTCTACATAGTCTTTGGTCATATGAATCCCCGAGTGACTTTCGCGTCCCCCGATTTTCGACTTTAAACTATTTCAGGGGGGTAGTTTATGTACAAAGGAATGGTTTCAGACAAAAAATTTCTATGTAAAGATTGGTTTAGATAGTTAAATATTTTTTCCATACGTCAGAGTACGAAATTTCGAGGTAAAGTCTCGTATCAACCCCCGAATGACTATCGCATCCCCTGACTTTCGACTTGAAACTGTTTCAGGGGGTAGTCTATGTATAAAGCAATATTTTCAGACAACAAATATTTTCAATATAAAAATTGGTTTAGATACTATAATATTTTTTTCCATATGTAAGACTACGAAATTTAGAGGTAAAGTCTCATATCAACCCCCGAATGACTATCGCATCCCCTGATTTTTAACTTGAAACTGTTTCAGGGGCGTAGTCTATGTACAAAGAAATGTTTCCAGACAAAAATTTCCGATGTGAAAATTGGTTTAGATAGTTAAATATTTTTTCTCCATACGTCAGAGTACGAAATTTCGAGGTACAGTCTCGTATTAACATCCGAATAACTATCGCATCCCCCGATTTTCGACTTGAAACTGTTTCAGGGGGGTAGTTACTGTACAAAGAGGTGTTTTCAGAAAAAAAAATCCGACGTAAAAATTGGTTTAGATAGTTAAATATTTTTTTCCAAACGTCAGAGTACAAAATTTCGAGGTACAGTCTCGTATTAACCCCCTAATTACTATCGAATCCCCTGATTTTCGACTTGACTTCGACTGAAACTATCTCAGGGGGGGTAGTCTATGTATAAAGCAATATTTACGGAAAAAAATTTTTGATGTAAAAATTGGTTTAGATAGAAAAAAAATTGCATACTTATGAGTTCGAAATTACTAAGTTGTGTCATATGAATCCCCGAATGACTTTCGCGTCCCCTGATTTTTGACTTGAAACTGTTTCAGGAGGGTAGTCTATGTATAAAGCAATATTTACAGACAAAAATTTTTGATGTAAAAATTGGTTTAGATAGAAAAAAAATTGCATACGTAGAAGTTCGAAATTACTAGGTTAATTGTTTTATGAACCCCCGAATGACTATCGCATCCCCCGAATTTCGACTTAAAGCTGTTTCTGTGGGGTAGTTTATGTACAAAGCAATGTTCTCATATAAAAATCTCCGATGTAAAAATTGGTTTAGATAGTTAAATATTTTTTTCCATACGTCAGAGTACAAAATTTCGATGTACAGTTTTGTATTAACCCCCGAATGACTATCGCATCCCCTGATTTTAGACATGAAACTGTTTCAGTGGGGTAGTCTATATACAAAGGAATGTTCACAGACAAAAATTTTTGATGTAAAAATTGGTTTAGATACTTTAATATTTTTTTCCTTATGTCAGAGTACGAAATTTTGAGTTGAAGTCTGGTATCAGCCCCAGAATGACGATCGCATCCCCTGATTTTCGACTTGAAACTGTTTCAAGGGGGTAGTTAATGTACAAAGCAATATTTGTAGATAAAAATTTTCAATATAAAAATTGGTTTAGATACTATAATATTTTTTTCCGTACGTAAGAGTACGAAATTTAGAGGTAAAGTCTCTTATCAACCCCCGAATGACTATCGCATCCCCTGATTTTAGACTTGAAACTGTTTCATAGGTATAGTCTATGTACAAAGGAATGTTTCTAGACAAAAATTTCCGATGTAAATATTGGTTTAGATAGTTAAATATTTTTTCCATACGTCAGAGTACGAAATTTCGAGGTACTGTCTCGTATTAATCCCCGAATGACTATCGCATCCCCCGAATTTCGACTTAAAACTGTTTCTGTGGGGTAGTTTATGTACAAAGCAATGTTCTCATATAAAAATCTCCGATGTAAAAATTGGTTTAGATAGTTAAATATTTTTTTCCATACGTCAGAGTACAAAATTTCGATGTACAGTTTTGTATTAACCCCCGAATGACTATCGCATCCCCTGATTTTAGACATGAAACTGTTTCAGTGGGGTAGTCTATATACAAAGGAATGTTCACAGACAAAAATTTTTGATGTAAAAATTGGTTTAGATACTTTAATATTTTTTTCCTTATGTCAGAGTACGAAATTTCGAGTTGAAGTCTGGTATCAGCCCCAGAATGACTATCGCATCCCCTGATTTTCGACTTGAAACTGTTTCAAGGGGGTAGTTAATGTACAAAGCAATATTTGTAGATAAAAATTTTCAATATAAAAATTGGTTTAGATACTATAATATTTTTTTCCGTACGTAAGAGTACGAAATTTAGAGGTAAAGTCTCTTATCAACCCCCGAATGACTATCGCATCCCCTGATTTTAGACTTGAAACTGTTTCATAGGTATAGTCTATGTACAAAGGAATGTTTCTAGACAAAAATTTCCGATGTAAATATTGGTTTAGATAGTTAAATATTTTTTCCATACGTCAGAGTACGAAATTTCGAGGTACAGTCTCGTATTAATCCCCGAATGACTATCGCATCCCCTGATTTTCGACTTGAAACTATCTCAGTGGGGTAGTCTATGTATAAATCAATATTTTCAGACAAGAATTTTTGATGTAAAAATTGTTTTAGATAGAAAAAAAAATTGGAAACTTATGAGTTCGAAATTACTAAGCTTCGTGTCATATGAACCCCCGAATGACTATCGCATTCCCTGATTTTCGACTTGAAACTGTTTCAGGGAGGCAGTATATGTACAAGGGAATGTTTCCAGGTAAAAATTTTCGATTTAAAAATTGGTTTAGATAGTTACATAATTTTTTCCATACGTAAGAGTACGAAATTTCTTGGTAAGTGTCATATGAACCCCCGAAAGACCATTGCATCCCCTGATTTTCGACTTGGAACTGTTTTAGGGCGGTAGTCTGCGTATAAAGGAATATTTCTAGGTAAAAATTTTCGATGTAAAAATTGGTTTAGATACATGAAAATATTACCATACGTGAGAGTTTCACATTTCTAAGTAAGTGTCCCAAGAACCCCCTGTTGACTATTGCATCCCCTGATTTTCGACTTGATACTGTCTCAGGGGGATACTTTATGCATAAAGCAATATTTCCAGATCAAAATTTTCAATGTAAAAATTTGTTTAAATAGTTAAATAATTTTTTACCTACGTGAGACGTGAGGCGTGAGAAATTTCGAGGTAATGTCTCCTATTAACCCCCGGATGACCATTGCATCCCCTGATTTTCGACTTGAAACTATTTCATTGGGATACATTATGTAAAAATGAACATTTTCCGATAAAAATTTTCAGTGTAAAAATTGGTTGGGGTGGTTAAAATTATTATTGTTTCGATTTTTTGTGTATTTACCCCATCTATCAACCCCCAAACGATAGCTAGGGTGGTAAATCGTATCGGATACATTGCATTAGTAATAAACAGTCTCTCCTAGGACGTTTTTTTCACAAATTTTGATACAAAAAAATAGCACTTATTTTACCGTGCAACAAAAAAGTTATCAAAAATGTAAGACTTCTTGTCCTAGATATGAAGCAATTTTGTTATTATAAGTGTAAATAGATCAAGTTTAAATATTGAATTAAACCTATTGCAACCTCAGTAAATAATTACTATTTTCTCTTTAGGTTGTATACATATTTACCAGTTTTAGAAAATTGATAGAAAGGGAATCTGATATCGATAGGTATGTACCTATTGAAATAAAATTACATTAATAATACAGAGTATGCGCGTACCGCAATTGAAAATATGTTAGCCAAGGGAGTCACGGATGAACAGAATAATTTCGTCTGAGCAAAAGGAGAAAATTATGTATCATTAGAAGTAAATTAACCTGTAACAACGTTGCCAAGCGTAAGGGCGTCGTATTGTACGCAGTACATCTATTTTCGGGGACGGGCCACAAATCAACTGTGAAACATATACAAAGTGTGTAAGTGTATAACCAAGAGCGCCCTCGGGCTTCAAACGGAATTTCGATGAACTAATGGTGTATATTTTGCTGTATATAGCACCATTAGGAAGCCCACCCTAAAATTTAAATTTGGGCCCTCTGTGACGTGTACATCACGTTATTAAAAATATACACATGATTTTTACGAAGCCCGAAACCGGGCTTCCTATGGGTGGTGTGGGCTTGGCATTGACCGTCGAATATGCGTTTTTGGGCTTCCTAATGCTGGAAGATATATATATATATATATATATATATATATATATATATATTACTTAGACCTTGCACGTCTGTTTTTTTGTTTATAATGTTTGGTTCGTTAAAAATGCATACCATTTCTAAAAAATTACGTCTAAACTGGCCTGTGGCTGGTATTAGTACTTTCGTCCCACTGAAGTTCATCGTGTGTGAAAGATTAAGGCAGTGATCCACCAAAGCGCATGTACGATCCTTTCGTCTCACATCACTTTTGTGGGAGGTTACCCTGCCGGTTAAAAGCTTGGACGTTTGACCTATGTATATCAGATTGCAATTACCACATGGGATTTCATAAATTACATTAGATACCTCCGTGGGTTTGATAGGGGACTTTAATTTGGTGAACAATTTGGAGACAGTGAGTACATTGCGTTTGGCAAATTGTACGTTCAAAGGTGCTAAGATGTTAACAATTTTCGGTGTCAAATCTTTGACGAAAGGCACTGCTGCAAACCTTTTGGGCGTAAGTGGAACAGTGCTTGGAGTTACTACATCCTGGTTTGGAAGTATTAAATAAACAATGGTTGATGATACCTATTGATATCCGTTTTGTGATAGAATCTCTGATAACTTTTTTAAATCTTCATTCAGGAAATTAGGATGCGATAAGGATAACACTCTCTTTTTTAAGGCATTGATGAGATTTATTATCATAGAAAACGGATGGTAAGAGTGATAGTGTATGTATTGTAATGCGAGAAGTAAACAAAGCGACACATGTTAACTCGCTCCGAGTGAAGCGGTTACTTCAAAAGAATTACTACGACGCGTAAAAGACAGCTGCATGAATTCTGCCGGATTGTTGTTTACGAAAAGTAATTTGTGACCTTCTGAACATTTCCTGCGTAGGCGTTGTTAAAGGAACAATCGTACCTTCTAGAACGTACGAGACGATTCTCGATCATGGTTGGGGTGTATATATAAGGGGGCTTGTGATCGAGGGAGTTAGTTAGAAGTAGAGAAGCAGACGTGAACGCGACATACGATCCGAAAGCGGAGCAGTACAAATAAATTAAGTAGTGTCTAGTCTAGTGAACAAGTAGTTAAGTGTGTTAAATAAATTAGTGTACGATCAATGTAAATAAATTAGAAAATAAACGTTACATTGGTGTCAGAAGTGGGATCATGAAGCAGTTACGCGAATTAAAAGTGGACGAGTTAAAAAAAGAACTCGAGGAACGGGAATTGGAAACAGGAGGGAAGAAGACCGAACTCCAGGACCGACTCTAGGCATTTTTGAAAGAAAATGGCCAGGACCCGGAAGTTTTCGAGTTCGAAGACGATGACATCACGAAGCAAATCGCCGCCCAGAGGGAAGAAATCGCCGCCCGGAGGGAAGAAATCGCCGACCAGAGGGAAGATATCACGGCTCAAATCGCCGCCCAGAGGGAAGAAAGCGCCGCCCAGAGGGAAGACATAACTGCTCAAATCGCCGCACAGAGGGAAGACATCACTGCTCAAATCGCCGCCCAGAGGGAAGAAATCGCTGCCCAGAGGGAAGAAATCGCCGATCAGAGGGAAGACATCACTGCTCAAATCGCCGGCCAGAGGGAAGACATAATTACTCATATTACTGCTCAAATCGCCGTCCAGAGGGAAGATATTTCTGCTCAAATCGCCGCCCAGAGGGAAGAGATAACCGACCAGATGGAGGCTCAGCGTAAGGAGATTGAAGAGAAGATCAAGCAGTTGGAAGAACGACTAGAAATGTCAGCTTTTCAGAAGGAAGGTCTCTTACTTAGGGCACGTAGTGAGCAGAGAGGGCGTCGCCGTTGATCCGGACAAGACAAGTACGGTGAAGGAGTGGCCAATACCGGCAGATAAACACCAGTTGAGGATTTTTCTAGGACTCTGCACGTACTACCGACGCTATGTCCGGATGTTCTCCGACTTCGCTAAGCCGTTGACAAGGCTCACGGAAGAAGGACGAAACTTCTGTTGGGATGAGGAAGGCCAGTCTGCCTTCGACGAGCTGAAGAGAAAGTTGACCAGTGCCCCAGTGCTGAGTTTTCCTCTGCCAGAAGGACAGTTCATCCTGGTCATCGACGCGAGCAATGTGGGAATTGGAAGTGTTCTGTCGCAGCGTCAGGAGGGACAAGAACGTGTCCTTGGATACTTCAGCAAGGTACTCTCCAAACCAGAAAGGAATTACTGCGTCACCCGACGTGAATTATTGGCCATCGTCAAGACCATCGAGCACTTCCATAAATATTTGTGTGGAAGGAGGTTTTTGAACCGGACCGATCATGCTGCTCTTAAATGGCTCCTCCAGTTTAAGAATCCCGAAGGACAGATCGCTCGCTGGATCGAGAGGCTCCAGGAGTATGACTTTGTCATAGAACATCGGCCAGGACAGAGTCATGGAAACGGAGACGCACTCTCGAGAAGACCATGCCCTGATGAGTGTCCTCATTGTCATAGAGCTGAGGAAAAGTCCGAGAAAGTCTATCGAACAACCGTGGTCGCCGAGGAATGGACACCATCCTCGTTACGACAAGAGCAAGGAAAAGACCCGGTTCTCAAAGAAATCCTAGTTTGGAAAGAGGGAGGAGAGCGTCCTGAGTGGCAAAAGGTATCACCTGGCTCGCCAAAACTCAAGAGCTATTGGGCACAGTGGGACTCGTTAGTGGTTGAGGATGGACTACTAAAACGCGTACTGGAGAGCCAAGACGGGACGGAGGAAAGACGGCAGTTGGTAATTCCCTCCAGTAAAATCCCGGAGGTCTTGCGGCACCTTCACGACGTATCGTCTGGTGGACATTTAGGGATCAAGAAAACGCTGCAGCAGGTACGGGAGCGATTCTACTGGATCAATTGTTCAGACGACGTGAAGGACTGGTGCAAGAAATGTACTACATGCTTTGCAAGTAATGGGCCACAAAGACGACCGAAAGCTCCCATGAAACAATATAACGTCGGAAGCCCAAAGGATCGCTATTGATATAGCAGGACCCTTCCCTGAGACCGAAAAGGGGAATAAATACATCCTGGTCGTAATGGACTATTTTACGAAGTGGGTAGAAGCGTACGCTCTCCCTAATCAGGAGGCAGAGACAGTGGCCGATGTGCTCGTGAAGGAGCTGATCTGCCGGTTTGGAGTACCCATGGAATTTCACTCGGATCAAGGAAGAAACTTTGAGAGTGGCCTATTCCGGAGGATATGTGAGAAGTTTGGGGTACGAAAAACAAGAACCACGGCCCTTCACCCTCAGTCTGACGGCATGGTTGAACGGATGAATCGCACCCTCAACCGCTATCTGGCGAAAATGGTCTCGTCACATCAACGAGACTGGGACGAACACGTGCCGTTCTTCCTGATGGCCTACCGCTCGGCCGTTCATGAGTCGACAGGACAAACTCCAGCCAAAGTCCTGTTCGGGCGAGAACTTAAACTGCCCTGTAATCTAATCTTTGGCGCTAGACCGGACGAGGACGTTTCGGGGGAAGATTACGTCTCCCGGATGCGGCAAAGGATGAACGGGATTCACGATCAAGTCCGGTACCAACTAAATATCGCCAGTGATCACATCAAAGAGCGTTACGACATCAACGCTAAAGAGGGTGGCTACCAAATGGGAGATCGAGTTTGGCTGTACAACCCACAGAAGAAACGTGGTTTGTCCCCTAAGTTACAGACCAATTGGGAAGGTCCCTATGTTGTAAAGAAACGAATCAATGACGTGGTGTACCGGGTAAGCAAACTACCAAACGGCAAGCCGAGAGTGGTGCACTTCAATCGGTTGGCACCCTATGAGGGGTCGCACGATGAGGCGGAGGTTCCCCGAGTAAGAAACACGTTGGCGCAGGAGAACGAACTTTCGTTCGAAGAATTTATGAGCGCCTACGGGGGTACCGGAAAAGCACGGTATGGGGTAACCTGTGAAAAACAACATGATTTGTTCAGCGTACCTGAAGAATACTCGTTGGCCCATTGTGTGTCCGCCGACCTGGTCATGTCACGAGGTATCGCCACGGTTTTCAAGAAGAAGTACGGGCGCTTGGGACAACTCAGAGCGCAACTCCCGGAAATTGGCAAGGTTCTGGAACTACGTGACAACGTAAGGCACATCTTTTATCTGGTTACGAAGGAGATCGGGTCCCTTAAACCATGTTATCACGATGTATGGCGAACTTTGCATAGGCTACGAGACCGACTGCTGAAGCTCGACATCAGGAAGCTAGCTGTCCCCAAGTTAGGTGCTGGACGAGATCAGCTGGACTGGAGGGTTGTCCGGAATATGCTGGAAGTAGTGTTGAAGAATACCGGAGTGGAAGTTTTAGTCTGCTGTTTTGGGCCTGCACCATGTCGACTGGGGAAGATGGTCTCCTGTTATTTTGACGCCACGTCTCGCTGTAAGCGGGGGGCTAACTGCAGGTTCCTGCATGGGCCTACCAGGGATACGTTCCGATACAGCTGCATGAATTCTGCCGGATTGTTGAGTAGATAGTATAGGCCGGTTCAGCCCCCTTTTTCCGTACATAACCTCACTTTTGTCATCGCGCGATCGCAACCCCACCCCGCGCCCCACCCGGACCCGGCGTAGGGCTACTCCTCGGGCCCCTTTTAGGGCTACTCCCTCCCAGCCTTCCGCCTGAGGCCCCAATTCAGGACTACGGCCCATGGCGCCAAAATTTGACAGTTAGCACGGAACACCAAAGTCTGAAGCACGGAACAGAAAAGTGTGTGTGTGTGTGTGTGTGTGTGTGTGTGTGTGTGTGTGTGTGTGTGGGCGTGCGCGTGCCTGTGTGTGCTTGACCTTGATCTCGGAAGGGGTTATAAATTAGTATTGTTGGAATCCTGAGAAGAGTCCCCACAAGAGGACCGTGGCATGTTATTTCCACCAAACCTCGCGTTGCAGACAGGGGACCAACAGTAGATTTCTACATGGGCCTGTCAGGGACACGTTTCGGGACGAAACATCTTTAAGGCGGGGGCAGTGTAACGAAACGGCTCGCCGCGGCATAAACACGCCGGGAGCTACACAAGTTCGCCGAATCGCTATCCCGGGAAGGACGGGTCGAAGCCGACGGCTCGAAGAGTCGAGAGAGTTCGATGCGATAACAAGTTCCGCGAATTCTAGAATGATCTCCAGAAACTTCGGGAATATTCCGGCAAACATCTAGAAGGCTTCTACCTGGTATATAAGGAATGTCGGACCCAAAGCGGACCAGTTGAAGAACCGGTGCGTAAACATTCGAGCGAGAGATCGGGCGCGTTAAGTAAATAAACATCTGTGTATGCAAATATAAATTAAATTAAGGGATTGTTAAGTTAAGGTTATAAGTGTAGTGTAAGAAATAAATTAATTAGGATAATCGCGTAGTGTTTTAGTTTTAGTAGACAGTAAAAACGTTACAATATGTTACCTTTTTTGGATACTTTGGTGACCAGAGATGATACTAACACTCTCCGTACTAAGTGGTACAGAAAACCGATTAGCAGTAATAGATGCTGTAACGTTTATTTTCTAATTTATTTACATTGATCGTACACTAATTTATTTAACACACTTAACTACTTGTTCACTAGACTAGACACTACTTAATTTATTTGTACTGCTCCGCTTTCGGATCGTATGTCGCGTTCACGTCTGCTTCTCTACTTCTAACTAACTCCCTCGATCACAAGCCCCCTTATATATACACCCCAACCATGATCGAGAATCGTCTCGTACGTTCTAGAAGGTACGATTGTTCCTTTAACAACGCCTACGCAGGAAATGTTCAGAAGGTCACAAATTACTTTTCGTAAACAACAAAGTAGATAGTATAGGCCGGTTCAGCCCCCTTTTTCCGTACATAACCTCACTTTTGTCATCGCGCGATCGCAACCCCACCCCGCGCCCCACCCGGACCCGGCGTAGGGCTACTCCTCGGGCCCCTTTTAGGGCTACTCCCCCCCCAGCCGTCCGCCTGAGGCCCCAATTCAGGACTACGGCCCATGGCGCCAAAATTTGACAGTTAGCACGGAACACCAAAGTCTGAAGCACGGAACAGAAAAGTAGGCGGAGCGGCGCGCCAAAATTTAACAGCACCGGCAACCTGGCACCACCTAGCGGACAGTGGCGGAACGTTACCCCACCAGCAAGAAAGTAATATGTATTTTTGGAAATAGCTCGTGTGTGTGTGTGTGTGTGTGTGTGTGTGTGTGTGTGTGTGTGTGTGTGTGTGTGTGTGTGTGTGTGTGTGTGTGTGTGTGTGTGGGCGCGTGCGCGTGCCTGTGTGTGCTTGACCTTGATCTCGGAAGGGGTTATAAATTAGTATACCTATAATATTGTATATTAATAATTAAAATATAATAAGGCTAACTCTTAGGGATGGAAAAAGATTTCGGTACTCTTTTCAGATTTCTCTTCGATGAAAAATTTGATCATGGAGGAAGTAGACATCCAACCTTAATGGCATTTCCAACTCAAATCCTCATAGGATTTTAAAGGGAAAAACTTTGTCAGGCACAAAGTGTCTCACAGGATGGGTGTGAAGCGTCCGTCCATGGTTTATAGTGCCCTTTTGACACCTTACTAGATAAGTCAAAAAACGCCAAAAATGTGAATTTTAGCGCCCTTTTGGCACTTTACTCACAGAAAAGAAGCTTCATTACTTCGATGAGCCTCGAAACTCGGGTCCGAATCCGAAATACCAAACACGTGACCATAATCGTAGAATTTAAACGAGTGAGTTCTTTTGAATGTGAAATGTGATGTCCGACCTCGTTTTTCAGCGGCTGCGACGAGACATGTATGATAATAATTAGAAAGTATGTCATGTAGGTTAGGCAGTTTTCGCAAGTGTGTGTACCAGACACACATGAATCTAAGTGCAGCAGTACTCGTGTAAGAATATCGACAATATGTTTCCTGTTAGTATTGTTTAATTGTCATTTTCGGTAGCACTCATTAAATATGGTGCATTAAGTTTGAAATTATTATATTCAATAACTCTGTTATTAGTTATCTAACGGTTCTTCCTATAGGTCAGTGGAACCTGGGAGCTATGCAATTTGTAGTACTGGCCACAATTTCACTAGGTGAGTTTTATGATATTGTTTTCCATATCTTTATTTCTGTAAATTTGATCAGTTTGTGAGTGGAGAGAGATCTCATATAAAACACTTTTCTTTTCAGAAAAACATAAATGTACACGATGTACTACAAACTATGAAGTCAAAGATGTGCCAAGGCGAGACAAGCCTGTGATCGATCGGAGCATATATCTAGAATTTTATGTAGATGTCATTACTATTTCAAAGGACTTTTCTGCTGATCCTGGTAAAAGAATTTCAGGTTGAAGTATTATTAATTATACACCAAGTAATGTGGGAATTTGAACTTTTGGACAGGTACCTATATGTATTTAGAAAAAGCGATCACTTAAATTCAAAATAATAATCCATATTGTTTTCTCTGTAGTATCCTAGATTTTCTCTCTCCATGTAGAAAATATTCCTTCCTAAAATTCAGCACCATTTTTAAATACGATGGAAGTAAATTCCTCTTATTCATTAATTCTTTAAGTTATCTTTAAATCTTTTAAATTAAATTCAAATTATTAACATTATTGTATTTGGAACGAAAAAATGTAATGTGGGAAGTTGAACTTTTGGACAGGTACCTATATGTATTTAGAAAAAAGCGATCACTTAAATTCAAAATAATGATCCATATTGTTTTCTCTGTAGTATCCTAGATTTTCTCTACCGTTACAAAATCCATGTAGAAAATATTCCTTCCTAAAATTCAGCACCATTTTGAAATACGATGGAAGTAAATTCCTTTTATTCATTAATCCTTTAAATTATCTTTAAATCTTTTAAATTAAATTCAAATTATTAATGTTATTGTATTTGGAACGAAAAAATAGGAGGGAAAGTGATCCAATTCGTTTATGTTCATATACATTTGTAGATTACAAATTATCTGTATACAAACACGTTACCCCGGGGGGAATATCAAACAACTTAATCAATTTAATAAATGTCTGATCTTAAATCTTAATCAATCCTCAGGTGACAACTCTCATCACGCCTACTTTGGAGAAGCAATGGGGATGGACCTTAGAGGAATTCAAACTAACCACATTCCGAAAATCGACACGACGGATTTTTTAATAGCGAACACTCACAGAGAAATGGTTTCAGAATAACTGGAGTTTTATCTATTAATTGATCAAGGGTAAATTTCTAAGATGTACTTCAGGAGACTGGTAGAATCAAAATTTAACCAGGTTTTCGTTTCAAAATTGTATAGAAACATTTACATTTAATTAAATTAAATTAAAATATAATTAAATGGTAAGTCTAATTTACATTTAAAACCATCATCAACTGCTCTTATCTTTGCTCTACTCATACAAAACTCGCTTTAATAATTAATGTACTTGTTGAACGTGTATTTTGTACTAAGTATTATTTACTTGTATGTCTCTTATTTGTAACATTATGTAAGGTTGTTAAATGGACACTGACAGTATCAACAAACTTTCAGAAAAAGATGTGAAACTCCCCAGAGTCCCTAAAGACATTTTGTTCATTTTAGTTAGTTTTACCAAAATCTGGGTCTCAGTATGATAATTATATGAATTGTTGAAACTAGTAAATCGTGATAAATTGCAGCTAAACTCGTTCAATTGCATCTTTTTTTTTACATGAAGCGAGACAAGTTCAAAGATCTTCTCTAAAATGTGCTAAACTATAGAAATGGAAAACACTTCTATAATGAAAAAGTTGTAAAGTGATTTTCGATTTGAAATAAATTGAAATGTTTGATTTGAAACTAGTAAATCGCGATAAATTGCAGCTAAATTCATTCAATTGTGTCTTTTTTCCAGGAAGCGAGACAAATTCAAAACTCTTCTCTAAAATGTACTAAAACAATAGAAATGGAAAACACTTCTATAACTATAATCAACTATTTGTAAGGTATTTGATTTTCGATTTGAAATAAATTGAAATGTTTGATATGAAACTAGTAAATCACGATAAATTGCAGCTAAATTCATTCAATTGTGCCTTTTTCCAGGAAGCGAGACAAATTCAAATCTCTTCTCTAAAATGTGCTAAAACTATCAATATGGAAAACACTTCTATAAACAACTATTTGTAAAGTTTTTGAGTTTTGAATTAATTGTTTAATAGGAATATTTGACATTCTTAATAATTCCAACTTCACAAAAGATCTTCTCTAAAATGTGCTAAACTTTGCTATCATTGTCACATTATAATTGAATTTTTCTCAAATATAATTTGTTACGAAATGTAACTTGTCGTCAATGTTATGAAAAACTTTATAAATCTTCCATATATTTGGTAACTGTAATGTATTTATTACAGTACTACAACGTTATTGACTTGAAGTACTGCTGGAGATACTGAGATGAAACTCGAATTCAAGTTTCTGGGAGAGTTGTTTGTTCTCAGTTAGTTCTTAAATGTTACTTTATTTAATTATCCGATGATAGAAAATAATGTATTCCTACGTCTTTACATAAAACGTCCTTCAGATATTATTCAAATCAAATAATATATAAAACTGTTGGTTGAAGTGTATTATTTACATCATGAAAGAAGCAACTATTGGTTAAAGGGGCTTAGTTGAGAATATTGACTTCCCTTTGGGGACTTAAGAAAAAAATAAAAAATCAGTAAAAGAAACACTATTTCAGAAATCTAAAACATTGGATGAACCTACCTAGGTATACATGTTGTAGTGAAAAATTTAAAATTAAACGAAATTTCTAAAATTAATTGAATAAAAATGAATAAATATATTGATTAGGAAGATGTGCTCAGTTTGTAAAATTGTTAGAAGAAATTTGAAAAAACGGATTTTTGGGGTACAAAATATAAAATGAAGCACTCTCTGAAGTTGTTCCAGCGGAAAGTTGGAAATACAAAAACGTTCACAAATATGTTTAGAACCACCAGAAACTATATCTTCCCTTTGAAAAACTGTTAAGTTTACCAACTATTTTTTAACGTATTTGTGAATTGATTACTACATTTAGTTTCACTCCTCCATTAGACAATAGATGCACCAAAGAAGAAGAGGTATACAAAATACATATAGGAGACATCCAAGTAAGTAATAGGTACTGTCATAATGGTTGAATGAAGTGGGGGTTTTGTTGATTTTGAAAATTCATAGAGACAATATTTGAACCCAGATTTATGGAGAACACCTAAAAAAGTTGTTGTCTGAAACATTCTTGTGCTATTTGTAACTTAAACCTATTTTTAAATTAGTTTTGAATATGGAGGTGTAATCACCTGATCGTGATTGGATTACGCTGCAACTTGTGAATGCTTTTAAAATGCATATGACAAGATTCACTCTAAATCTATTATAAAATATATTACTGGTTATTTCTCGAATTAGTTTTAAGATATTTAGTGAGTTATAACAATTTTCGAACAGAATATTTGAAGTGATACGATGTTATGTAAGAACTAAATATAACTGAATGGGTAGGTATGGTTGCATTTGTCACGATTTCAAGATTCACAAATTCACAAAATGTGCTAAAACTATCAATATGGAAAACACTTCTATAAACAACTATTTGTAAAGTTTTTGAGGTTTGAATTAATTGTTTAATAGGAATATTTGACATTCTTAATAATTCCAACTTCACAAAAGAGTTGAAACTTATTAAGCTCTCTAAGGACGCATTTATTAACAAACTTAGTTGCTGTTACCGTAAGCTGAGTTTCAATATTTTTATGATGTTTAATGAAATGCGTGAAACTTTTGAAACTCCACAAGTGTAGCTTAATAAACTTTTCTAATGAGTTTTCCAAACATCTCAGTTTAAGTACAACCATTATGAAGTGTTGAGTCTTAAAATCGGACCAAATTGCAACCACACTCTTCCATTACAGTAATATGTTGTATAGCGTGACATCACTCAAATCTCCTATTTGGCAATTGGAATGGTTCACGAAAACCATTTAAAACATTTTAATGAATAACTTTTAATAAAAAAGTATTTCACTCTGTTTTTTTTTAACTAAGCCATACGGTAAATAATGAAGAATCATTAGTAAATTTTGCAACGTTTGAATATTTTGTAAATTTCAAAATAGTTTCCAATTGTAACTTCATCTTCAAAACTTCTTCACACATAAAGGACTTGAAACTCATTACCCAAGAACACTTTAAGTAACTAATTTAAGTCGTTTTACCATGAGAGAAGTTTAAATATTTTCTTAATAAAGTTTTAAAATCATCACCAATTACCACATCATTCAATCATTAGTCAGGTTGTGTAATGGACACCTACAACTTCAAAACTTCCGCCAATACAACACTTCTGAATTTGTGAATCTTGAAATCGTGACAAAAGCAACCATACCCATTCAGTTATATTTAGTTCTTACATAACATCGTATCACTTCAAATATTCTGTTCGAAAATTGTTATAACTCACTAAATATCTTAAAACTAATTCGAGAAATAACCAGTAATATACTTTATAATAGATTTAGAGTGAATCTTGTCATATGCATTTTAAAAGCATTCACAAGTTGCAGCGTAATCCAATCACGATCAGGTGATTACACCTCCATATTCAAAACTAATTTAAAAATAGGTTTAAGTTACAAATCGCACAAAAATGTTTCAGACAACAACTTTTTTAGGTGTTCTCCATAAATCTGGGTTCAAATATTGTCTCTATGAATTTTCAAAATCAACAAAACCCCCACTTCATTCAACCATTATGACAGTACCTATTACTTACTTGGATGTCTCCTATATGTATTTTGTATACCTCTTCTTCTTTGGTGCATCTATTGTCTAATGGAGGAGTGAAACTAAATGTAGTAATCAATTCACAAATACGTTAAAAAATAGTTGTTAAACTTAACAGTTTTTCAAAGGGAAGATATAGTTTCTGGTGGTTCTAAACATATTTGTGAACGTTTTTGTATTTCCATCTTTCCGCTGGAACAACTTCAGAGAGTGCTTCATTTTATATTTTGTACCCCAAAAATCCGTTTTTTCAAATTTCTTCTAACAATTTTACAAACTGAGCACATCTTCCTAATCAATATATTTATTCATTTTTATTCAATTAATTTTTGAAATTTCGTTTAATTTTAAATTTTTCACTACAACATGTATACCTAGGTAGGTTCATCCAATGTTTTAGATTTCTGAAATAGTGTTTCTTTTACTGATTTTTTATTTTTTTCCTAAGTCCCCAAAGGGAAGTCAATATTCTCAACTAAGCCCCTTTAACCAATAGTTGCTTCTTTCATGATGTAAATAATACACTTCAACCAACAGTTTTATATATTATTTGATTTGAATAATATCTGAAGGACGTTTTATGTAAAGACGTAGGAATACATTATTTTCTATCATCGGATAATTAAATAAAGTAACATTTAAGAACTAACTGAGAACAAACAACTCTCCCAAAAACTTGAATTCGAGTTTCATCTCAGTATCTCCAGCAGTACTTCAAGTCAATAACGTTGTAGTACTGTAATAAATACATTACAGTTACCAAATATATGGAAGATTTATAAAGTTTTTCATAACATTGACGACAAGTTACATTTCGTAACAAATTATATTTGAGAAAAATTCAATTATAATGTGACAATGATAGCAAAGTTTAGCACATTTTAGAGAAGATCTTTTGTGAAGTTGGAATTATTAAGAATGTCAAATATTCCTATTAAACAATTAATTCAAAACTCAAAAACTTTACAAATAGTTGTTTATAGAAGTGTTTTCCATATTGATAATTTTAGCACATTTTAGAGAAGAGATTTGAATTTGTCTCGCTTCCTGGAAAAAGGCACAATTGAATGAATTTAGCTGCAATTTATCGTGATTTACTAGTTTCATATCAAACATTTCAATTTATTTCAAATCGAAAATCAAATACCTTACAAATAGTTGATTATAGTTATAGAAGTGTTTTCCATTTCTATTGTTTTAGTACATTTTAGAGAAGAGTTTTGAATTTGTCTCGCTTCCTGGAAAAAAGACACAATTGAATGAATTTAGCTGCAATTTATCGCGATTTACTAGTTTCAAATCAAACATTTCAATTTATTTCAAATCGAAAATCACTTTACAACTTTTTCATTATAGAAGTGTTTTCCATTTCTATAGTTTAGCACATTTTAGAGAAGATCTTTGAACTTGTCTCGCTTCATGTAAAAAAAAAGATGCAATTGAACGAGTTTAGCTGCAATTTATCACGATTTACTAGTTTCAACAATTCATATAATTATCATACTGAGACCCAGATTTTGGTAAAACTAACTAAAATGAACAAAATGTCTTTAGGGACTCTGGGGAGTTTCACATCTTTTTCTGAAAGTTTGTTGATACTGTCAGTGTCCATTTAACAACCTTACATAATGTTACAAATAAGAGACATACAAGTAAATAATACTTAGTACAAAATACACGTTCAACAAGTACATTAATTATTAAAGCGAGTTTTGTATGAGTAGAGCAAAGATAAGAGCAGTTGATGATGGTTTTAAATGTAAATTAGACTTACCATTTAATTATATTTTAATTTAATTTAATTAAATGTAAATGTTTCTATACAATTTTGAAACGAAAACCTGGTTAAATTTTGATTCTACCAGTCTCCTGAAGTACATCTTAGAAATTTACCCTTGATCAATTAATAGATAAAACTCCAGTTATTCTGAAACCATTTCTCTGTGAGTGTTCGCTATTAAAAAATCCGTCGTGTCGATTTTCGGAATGTGGTTAGTTTGAATTCCTCTAAGGTCCATCCCCATTGCTTCTCCAAAGTAGGCGTGATGAGAGTTGTCACCTGAGGATTGATTAAGATTTAAGATCAGACATTTATTAAATTGATTAAGTTGTTTGATATTCCCCCCGGGGTAACGTGTTTGTATACAGATAATTTGTAATCTACAAATGTATATGAACATAAACGAATTGGATCACTTTCCCTCCTATTTTTTCGTTCCAAATACAATAACATTAATAATTTGAATTTAATTTAAAAGATTTAAAGATAATTTAAAGGATTAATGAATAAAAGGAATTTACTTCCATCGTATTTCAAAATGGTGCTGAATTTTAGGAAGGAATATTTTCTACATGGATTTTGTAACGGTAGAGAAAATCTAGGATACTACAGAGAAAACAATATGGATCATTATTTTGAATTTAAGTGATCGCTTTTTTCTAAATACATATAGGTACCTGTCCAAAAGTTCAACTTCCCACATTACATTTTTTCGTTCCAAATACAATAATGTTAATAATTTGAATTTAATTTAAAAGATTTAAAGATAACTTAAAGAATTAATGAATAAGAGGAATTTACTTCCATCGTATTTAAAAATGGTGCTGAATTTTAGGAAGGAATATTTTCTACATGGAGAGAGAAAATCTAGGATACTACAGAGAAAACAATATGGATCATTATTTTGAATTTAAGTGATCGCTTTTTCTAAATACATATAGGTACCTGTCCAAAAGTTCAAATTCACACATTACTTGGTGTATAATTAATAATACTTCAACCTGAAATTCTTTTACCAGGATCAGCAGAAAAGTCCTTTGGAATAGTAATGATATCTACATAAAATTCTAGATATATGCTCCGATCGATCACAGGGTTGTCTCGCCTTGGCACATCTTTGACTTCATAGTTTGTAGTACATCGTGAACATTTATGTTTTTCTGAAAAGAAAAGTGTTTTATATGAGATCTCTCTCCACTCACAAACTGATCAAATTTACAGAAATAAAGATATGGAAAACAATATCATAAAACTCACCTAGTGAAATTGTGGCCAGTACTACAAATTGCATAGCTCCCAGGTTCCACTGACCTATAGGAAGAACCGTTAGATAACTAATAACAGAGTTATTGAATATAATAATTTCAAACTTAATGCACCATATTTAATGAGTGCTACCGAAAATGACAATTAAACAATACTAACAGGAAACATATTGTCGATATTCTTACACGAGTACTGCTGCACTTAGATTCATGTGTGTCTGGTACACACACTTGCGAATACTGCCTAACCTACATGACATACTTTCTAATTATTATCATACATGTCTCGTCGCAGCCGCTGAAAAACGAGGTCGGACATCACATTTCACATTCAAAAGAACTCACTCGTTTAAATTCTACGATTATGGTCACGTGTTTGGTATTTCGGATTCGGACCCGAGTTTCGAGGCTCATCGAAGTAATGAAGCTTCTTTTCTGTGAGTAAAGTGCCAAAAGGGCGCTAAAATTCACATTTTTGGCGTTTTTTGACTTATCTAGTAAGGTGTCAAAAGGGCACTATAAACCATGGACGGACGCTTCACACCCATCCTGTGAGACACTTTGTGCCTGACAAAGTTTTTCCCTTTAAAATCCTATGAGGATTTGAGTTGGAAATGCCATTAAGGTTGGATGTCTACTTCCTCCATGATCAAATTTTTCATCGAAGAGAAATCTGAAAAGAGTACCGAAATCTTTTTCCATCCCTAAGAGTTAGCCTTATTATATTTTAATTATTAATATACAATATTATAGGTATACTAATTTATAACCCCTTCCGAGATCAAGGTCAAGCACACACAGGCACGCGCACGCGCCCACACACACACACACACACACACACACACACACACACACACACACACACACACACACACACACACACACACACACACACACACACACACACGAGCTATTTCCAATAATACATATTACTTTCTTGCTGGTGGGGTAACGTTCCGCCACTGTCCGCTAGGTGGTGCCAGGTTGCCGGTGCTGTTAAATTTTGGCGCGCCGCTCCGCCTACTTTTCTGTTCCGTGCTTCAGACTTTGGTGTTACGTGCTAACTGTCAAATTTTGGCGCCTTGGGCCGTAGTCCTGAATTGGGGCCTCAGGCGGAAGGCTGGGGGGAGTAGCCCTAAAAGGGGCCCGAGGAGTAGCCCTACGCCGGGTTCGGGTGGGGCGCGGGGTGGGGTTGCGATCGCGCGATGACAAAAGTGAGGTTATGTACGGAAAAAGGGGGCTGAACCGGCCTATACTATCTACTTTGTTGTTTACGAAAAGTAATTTGTGGCCTTCTGAATATTTCCTGCGTAGGCGTTGTTAAAGGAACAATCGTACCTTCTAGAACGTACGAGACGATTCTCGATCATGGTTGGGGTGTATATATAAGGGGGCTTGTGATCGAGGGAGTTAGTTAGAAGTAGAGAAGCAGACGTGAACGCGACATACGATCCGAAAGCGGAGCAGTACAAATAAATTAAGTAGTGTCTAGTCTAGTGAACAAGTAGTTAAGTGTGTTAAATAAATTAGTGTACGATCAATGTAAATAAATTAGAAAATAAACGTTACAGTATCTATTACTGCTAATCGGTTTTCTGTACCACTTAGTACGGAGAGTGTTAGTATCATCTCTGGTCACCAAAGTATCCAAAAAAGTAACATATTGTAACGTTTTTACTGTCTACTAAAACTAAAACACTACGCGATTATCCTAATTAATTTATTTCTTACACTACACTTATAAACTTAACTTAACAATCCCTTAATTTAATTTATATTTGCATACACAGATGTTTATTTACTTAACGCGCCCGATCTCTCGCTCGAATGTTTACGCACCGGTTCTTCAACTGGTCCGCTTTGGGTCCGACATTCCTTATATACCAGGTAGAAGCCTTCTAGATGTTTGCCGGAATATTCCCGAAGTTTCTGGAGATCATTCTAGAATTCGCGGAACTTGTTATCGCATCGAACTCTCTCGACTCTTCGAGCCGTCGGCTTCGACCCGTCCTTCCCGGGATAGCGATTCGGCGAACTTGTGTAGCTCCCGACGTGTTTATGCCGCGGCGAGCCGTTTCGTTACACTGCCCCCGCCTTAAAGATGTTTCGTCCCGAAACGTGTCCCTGACAGGCCCATGTAGAAATCTACTGTTGGTCCCCTGTCTGCAACGCGAGGTTTGATGGAAATAACATGCCACGGTCTTCTTGTGGGGACTCTTCTCAGGATTCCAACAACCCACCAAAATGTCTACCCCGGTTATGCGAAATAAGACCTCCAGCATATTCCTGACGACACTCCAGTCCAAGGCGTCCAATCCGCAAGACAGATTCGGGATTGCTAACTTAGTTAGATCTTCGCTAAGTAGGGTATCACTGAGGTCATGTAGTGCGTCCCACAGGTCCAAATAGGTGGGCTTGTGAAAGGACCTCCTCTTGGTAACCAGGTAGAAGAGCGGCCGTTGTGATTCATCTTCCTTAATCCTCAGCGCTCGCCCGACTGCCGGTCCCTGATGATGGAGTTCGTCCAGTTTGCCGAACCTCGACCGAAACTCCGCGGCAATTCCCCGGGACATCCGCAGTTCCTGGGCCACGCAATGAGCCAACGCATATTCAGCCGGTGTTCCGAACAGATCCCGTTGTTCTTCCCTGGTCACACCGAATCTGGCCTTCCCGGTCCCACCATACGCAGCCATAAACTCTTCAAAGGAGGGCTCATCCTCTTGGGGCCGTAGTTGGCGCACCTGTTGATCTTGGTCGTGGTCTCCCTCGAAAGGCGCTAATCGATTGAAATGCACCACCCTGGGTTTCCCATTCGGGACTTTGCTGATCCGGTAGATGACATCATTTATCTTGGTCTTCACTGTATACGGCCCTTCCCAGGCTTTCTGAAGCTTTGGTGATAACCCTGGTCTTCTTTGCGGTTTGTACAGCCACACCAGGTCTCCTTGTTCATATATGCCGCTGTCCGCCCGGACGTCATAGTGATCCTTCATGCGGTCGCTGGCGACTTGGAGATTCGTCCGTACCATCTCGTGAATCTGGTCCATCTTTCCGCGCAGCTCGGTGACGTAGTCTTCCCCAGCCAGATCTTCTCCCGGTTTGCAACCGAAGCTCAGATCGCAGGGAAGCCTCATCTCTCGCCCGAACAGTACCCTTGCTGGTGTTTGCCCGGTGGACTCGTTGATGGCAGAACGGTAGGCCATTAGGAAAAAGGGGAGATGTTGATCCCAGTCTCGTTGGTGTTGAGACACTACCTTCGAGAGATACTTGCCCATGGTGCGGTTCATCCTCTCCACCATTCCGTCAGACTGAGGGTGCAGCGCCGTCGTTCTAGTTTTGCGAATTCCCAATTTTTCGCAAACTGTCTCCGCCACCTTGATCTTGGGCACGATGAGTTGGAATCGTCTTTCTGCGCCATTATCGGATTCGAGCACCCTCTTGAGAAGTCCATCCTGTATCACCAGGGAGTTCCACTGTGCCCAGTACGATTTCAGGGTTCTAGAGGATGGGGCCACTTCCTGCCATTCCGGCCGACGTCCTTCTTCTTTCCACTTCAGGATCTCTTGAAGTTCAGGGTCGCCTTCCTGCGCTCGCCGCAGCCCGTCTGGTGACCAGTCCTCGTCGGTGACTGTCGTGCGGCAGGTAGAAGCCTCTTTCACGTCTGCACGACTGCAATGCGGACATCCCTCTGGACACGGTCTTCTTGAAAGAGCGTCAGCATCACGGTGGCTGGTTCCTGCTCTATGTTCGATATCGAAGTCGTATTCCTGAAGACGCTCAATCCACCGAGCTACCTAGCCTTCCGGGTTCTTGAATCGCAGGAGCCATCTGATCGCCGCGTGATCCGTTCTTAACAAGAACTTCCTCCCGTATAGGTACTTGTAGAAATGTTCTACTGACTTCACGGCGGCTAACAGCTCTCTCCTGGTGACACAGTAGTTCCTTTCGGGCTTCGACAGGACTTTACTGAAGTAACCAACGACCCGCTCCTGCCCATCTTGCAGTTGTGACAAAACCCCTACGATTCCGTCGTTGCTTGCATCTGTATCCAAGATGAAGCGTCCCTCTTGAGTCGGGAACCCGAGAACAGGGGCTGTTGTCAAGCGTCTTTTCAGGTCGTCGAAGGCGGTTTGGCATTTTTCATCCCAAAGGAAGGCTCGTTTCTTCTCAGTTAGTCGTGTCAGCGGCTTTGCGATGTCAGAAAACATTCGGACTTACCGGCGATAGTAAGTGCAAAGCCCCAGGAAACTCCGCAACTGATGCTTGTCCTTCGGTGTTGGCCATTCTTGGACTGCTCGCACTTTTTCAGGGTCCACCTCGACGCCGTTACTGCTGACCACGTGACCCAGATAGTGTACTCTCGTTCTTAACAGATGGCATTTCTTTGGGTTGAGCGTCAGGTTAGCCATTTGGAGTCTCTTGAAGACTTCCTCCAGGTTTGACAGGTGTTCGTCAAACGTCCTCCCTACGACGATTATGTCATCCAGGTACACGAGGCACGTTTTCCAGGAGAGCCCTCTGAGTATGTTCTCCATGAGCCTCTCGAAAGTAGCAGGCGCATTACACAACCCGAATGGCATAACCGTGAATTGCCACAGTCCAGATCCTACTGTAAAAGCCGACTTCTCCTTGTCTGCAGGGTCCATTTCTATCTGCCAGTAGCCACTCTTCAGGTCAAGGGTGGAAAACAGCTTCGATCCAGGGTGTCGTCTATCCGGGGAAGAGGGTAGCTGTCTTTCTTCGTCACGTTGTTCAGTAGACGATAATCTACGCAGAACCTGGTATCCCCATCCTTCTTCTTTACCAGGACTACAGGAGATGCCCAAGGACTGTTAGATGGCTCGATGACTCCCTCTTTCTCCATGTCGCGGATGATCTTCTCCGCTACCTCCCGCTTCGCCTGCGGCAACCTCCTTGCTGACTGGCGGATTGGTCTCGCGCCCCCCTTATCAATCTTATGCCTAACAATACTCGTTCTCCCAGAAGGTCCCTTGTCAGACACAAAAATCGATCGATATCTACGGCGTAGCTCAATAAGCCTCTTCTTTTCGACTCCAGCGAGAGAATCGCAGGCGTCCACTAGAGCTTCCTCCACTTTCGCGTCTCTGCAGTCAACGCTCCCCGTCACCTGGTGGATCAGTGACGTCACTGGTGAGCAGGTTCCCACTTTGGTCCCCTTGCGGATGGTAACTGGGTAGTCATTGATGTTAATGAGCCGGACTGGAATTTCATCACCCAGCGTTACCAAGGTCTTCCCTACTAGAACGCCTCGGCCCACCTCCACGTCGTGGTTCCAAGGTTCCACTACGGCAGGATTCCCTTGACCTTACTCTGGACGAGTAGCTCGAAGTTGTCCAGCTCCCCCTCTGGAACAGTCTGCAACACGTCGAGGGCGCTTCCCCGGAGAGCGACCGTCAGGGCCACTGCCTTATCCCTCGGCGCCCAGTTGTTAGCTTTCGCTGCTGCCTCGAACTGCCGGAGGTAATTCTCCCAGGGAATTTCCCCGTCGAAGGTTGGCGGCTTCACTCGGTGGCTCGCAGTAGGGACGGCATCGATCCTGGTTACCTCCTCCGAGTCGTTAAACGGATTACTAGGACTGGACATGTTTTGCCGACTGAGCTGCAAATGCATGGATTGTAGTTGGTTCCCCAATTCCCGCAGTTGGTTTTCTATTTCCAGTCGTTGGATTTTCTCTGTCTGAAGTGCGCTGTCAAGATTTCCAATCCTGCTATCCAGCTGACCGTGGAGTTCGTCCAACTCGCCGTGGAGCTTTCCTATTTTGTTGTCCAACTCGTCGTGGAGTTCCTTCATGTTGTTGTCCAACTCGCCATGAAGTTTTCCCATTTTGTTGTCTAACTCACCGTGGAGTTTTTCCATTTTGTTAAGGATGAGCTCACTTTCTTCCTCGAAACCGAAAGTTTCAGGGTCCTCTCCATTGCCGATTAAATATTCCTCCAGACGTTTCAGCAGTACTGTTTTCCACCCTGACGTTTCGAGTTCTCGTTCTTCCAACTCGCGTTTGAGGTCCACAACTTTTAATTCGCGTAATTTCTTCATTGTTCTTAATTTATTTCACTACTTAATCCGCACTCTGACATCACTGTAACGTTTTTACTGTCTACTAAAACTAAAACACTACGCGATTATCCTAATTTATTTATTTGTTACACTACACTTATAAACTTAACTTAACAATCCCTTAATTTAATTTATATTTGCATACACAGATGTTTATTTACTTAACGCGCCCGATCTCTCGCTCGAATGTTTACGCACCGGTTCTTCAACTGGCCCGCCTTGGGTTCGACATTCCTTATATACCAGGTAGAAGCCTTCTAGACGTTTGCCGGAATATTCCCGAAGTTTCTGGAGATCATTCTAGAATTCGCGGAACTTGTTATCGCATCGAACTCTCTCGACTCTTCGAGCCGTCGGCTTCGACCCGTCGGCTTCGACCCGTCCTTCCCGGGATAGCGATTCGGCGAACTTGTGTAGCTCCCGGCGTGTTTATGCCGCGGCGAGCCGTTTCGTTACAATATTATCAGTTTCCCTTTCTACTGTAAACTGTATATTATGATCTAGACTACAGACTGGCGACAGCTGGCCACCGCGTCATGTATGGATTGTTGTCCTCGAAGGGAGGATCTTTCCTTTACAGACGCAAAAGTGTTTTGCTGTCTACTGTTTGCGTTCTTTTTGAGTGTATAAGTTTTTTTTCCAAGTGTCAAACATCGTTGTCATTCAGAGCTTGGTTATACCACCCTGACGAAGCTAATAAGCAGAAACACGTGTCGGTGGTTACCGTTTCTTAACGGAATAGACAGGTAAGTCGATAATTTTCTTGTGTACATTTGTTCCGTCCCGAATTTCACTAGTAAATTTCCTCCGAAAAAAGATTCGTGACAGTTGGCTATAGATGGCCACCGCGTCACGTATGGATTGTTGTCCTCGAAGGGAGGATCTTTCCTTTACAGACGCAAAAGTGCTTTGCTGTCTACTGTTTGCGTTCTTTTTGAGTGTATAATTTTTTTTTTCAAGTGTCAAACATCGTTGTCATTCAGAGCTTGGTTATACCACCTTGACGAAGCTAATAAGCAGAAACACGTGTCGGTGGTTACCGTTTCTTAACGGAATAGACAGGTAAGTCGATAATTTTCTTGAGTACATTTGTTCCGTCCCGAATTTCACTCCTAAATTTCCTTCGACAAAAGATTCGTGACAGTTGGCTATAGCTGGTCACCGCGTCACGTATGGATTGTTGTCCTCGAAGGGAGGATCTTTCCTTTACAGACGCAAAAGTGCTTTGCTGTCTACTGTTTGCGTTCTTTTTGAGTGTAGAATTTTTTGCCATGTTTCAAACATCGTTGTCATTTAGACCTTGGTTATACCACCATGACGAAGCTAATAAGCAGAAACACTTGTCGGTGGTTACCGTTTCTTAACGGAATAGACGGGTAAGTCGAAAATTTTCTTTTGTATATATATATATATATTACACTTAACTTAATATTAGTTTTGTTAGATTGGTATGTCAGCCTGTCACGTAGACGTGCGTAGACTTCATCGTGTTACAATACTCCGTCTTACTCAACTAGTATAATAATATGCTATTTTTTTTCACATACGACGATTTACAAAAAAGTGCATATAATTTGTTTGTAATGTTTATGTTTTAAATCAGTAACAAATATAAAACCCGGCTATCTTCACCCCATTCCGAAAATTCCTCGACCGTTGCACACGGTCGATATAGATCACTTAGGTCCATTTGTCAAAAAAATACCTGTGCCTAATACCAAAACAGTTCAGGTGAATTTTGCTCTAAATGATTTGATATAGGTCTTTGGTTTTCCAAAAATAATTATTAGTGTCAGGGTAAGGGCTTTTACTTCGAGACAATTCGAAAATAACCGGTTTCAAAAGGCACGATTAATTATCTGAATGCTGTTGGGCTGCGCGGGTGAAACGTTCAGGTAGAATTTTAGATGCGTTATGTACAAATGATGTAAATGGTGACGATAATGCTTGGGATGAAACAATTCCCGATATTCAATTAAGTCTCAACAATAGCCTAAATCAAGCTATTGGTACATCCCCTAGCGAACTCCTTTTAGGCATCCGAGTTTCCGGGCAAACAACATTTAATTCTCTCGGGAACACTGATGTTACTGTTCTGCGCAGACACGCAATTGAAAGCATTCCTCAAATATCACGGCACTCAGAAGAAATATTTCGATGTGAAGCGTGTTTCCCCTCCCGAATGCCAAATAGGCGACTTGGTACTCTTAAAGGTGGCTTCAGTTCCAGCTATCGGAACTAGCCAGAAACTACTCCCGAAATGGCGAGGCCAGCATAGAGTTACAAAGTTTCGGGGAGAGGTATTTCAGAATACACGAGGAAAGTAATGACGTAGCACATGTGGGAGAGGGGATGGTGACCATGGCAACTGATAGCAATTGTTTCTACACATTTTTTTTCTTATGGGCGATTAACATGGGAAAATTTTCAAGTGGCTGGTAAAGTACGTAAACGAAATTTCTTAACTATCACCTGTGAAAAATAAGAAACACTGAAGTATGTACTTTCCTTGTATAAAAAAGAATACATGATACGTTATGGAGGAAAGATGAAAAACGTGATTTATTACAGAGGTGACATTTCACTCTAATTCAAATTTGGTGCCACTTGTTAAAGTACGAAATTGACAATTTGTTAACCAATCAGAAGCGACTACGACATAATAGGTTAACCATGATTTTCCCTTCTCTCAGGCTTTCACGACCACGCCTCTTATTTTTGTGCTTCTGATTGGTTCACAAACTATCTTTGTCATATTTTCTGACAGATGGCGTCAAATTTGAATTAGATTGAGGTGCCACCTCCGAAATAAATCACTTTTTTCTTCCTTCCTCCATAACCAATCATATATTCTTTTATATACAACAAAACTTCATACTCCAATGTTTCTTATTTTTCACAGCTGATAGTTAAGAAATTTCGTTTACGTAGGTTATCAGCTGCTTGAAAATTTTCCCATGTTAATCTCCTATAAGAAAAAAATTGTGTTGAAACAGTTGCCATGGTTACCAAATTCTGACGTCACACTTTCCTCGCGCATTAGGTATACATACATCTGAAGAGATATTTATAATTTTACTATTAATAAATGGCGACAATATGCCACGCTGATTTTAAGAGCTAGATTTAATGTAAAATTATAAAAGATATTTTCATATCTAAACAAGTAAATGTGTAATCTAAAAAAGAAAACTACTAAATAGATTATTTTCAGTTGTTGACATATTTTTTAAAGTATCTTCGAAAAACTAATGAGGGTGAAATGAAAATTGCAGCAAAATTCAAAATTTCATAGTGGAACATAAAATTCCTTTTATAGCTGCTGGCGTGGGGCAATTAATAAAACTAATAAGTATTAGTAGACCCAGAAACCGTTAAGAGAATTAATGGAAAAAAAAATATTGCTGGACCCATAACTACTGTAAAATTAGTATCTTCCATGCAATTTTAATATCTATACGTTAGTGAGTCAACCTTCAGTTCAGTTTTAAAAGCTTAGCTATTCTGTTTCGTGTAATCGATGGTTATTTGAATGTCAATCATAAGGACCACTTCTCATTTGTTTCAATTAAGAAAGCAAATATAATACATATTTTTAACATTATTATTAATTCACTTGAAAATTCCACATTCCATATAAACAAAACAATAGCACACAAGTGAGTATCTCTAAGTCAACACCCCATCGCATTGAAACACTGTTGCCAAAGGTCGATTTTTTATTTATAAAGAGACATGTTTCGGGTCCCTTAGACCCATCATCAGTCGAACCCTGCCCAAAGAAATAGAACTAAAATTAGAGTTGTCTACACTTGAAAAGTAGTAGAACTAAGAACTCACCCGTCGGTCAAAAACATAAAATAATTACACAAAAGGACCAGACAGTTAAAACTGTATAAATAAAAATCACAAACCACACTCCTCATGGAAGGGGTCGAGGGGTACTAAGTTCTAGAACCTCAACGAAATGTAAAATGTAAGAAATGTAATGTAAAAAATATATCATGTAAAAATGTTTAAATATACGAAAAAATCAGCCATCTATTTGTTAAAAAATCTGACTTCAAGGTGAGGAATCTATGTGTGGAACAGATTAGTTAGTCAATTGTTCTGTAGGTGTAGCGAATAAACAAGTTGCGTGTTGTCTTGTCTTGTCTTGTTTTATTAAGTTACCGTTTTTTTTTTCGCTGCTGTGGCCAATTTGGACGGGACCTACAGTTTAACGTGGGCTCCGAACCACGGTCATCGAGCACGGTTGTACCCCCTTAAGGCTCTCACCCCAGTTGATCCACTCCGTGCTCTACCGACTCAGGGTGTGTGTATCCTAGTCCCGCCCTCCTACAGGATATCCGATCCTATCCGGCCTGGTTATCGGCGTGAATAGGAACGAGATTTTGGATACATTTTACACACTTCCCGCAACAATCACAACATCCATGGATTACGTGGGATTCGAACCCACGACGACAGTGATCGCCTGACTCAAAGCCAGCGCCTAAACCACACGACCACCGCCGCCCCAACAAGTTGCGTGTTTAGACTCCATTTCACATAAGAAGAACCGTGGGCTAGAGTTACACGGAACGACATATTTCGTCGGCTATGTTCGGTTTCCATAGTTTCATGTAATTCGTGTATAAGCAGTTGCGGGAGGGTGAAGGTTTAGCGTAGGTGCGTTAGCGTGTTTTTCGGCATTGTCGCTTGTTGCCCGGCGTTCGCGTATCTAACGTAAAGTAACGGTCGTTTATTTTATTATTATTATAGTTTTGTACGTTGTGCATTGTGTATTTTGACTAAAACGAAATGATTTAGATTAAATTATTCTTGTTGTTTACACAACATGGGCAACTAACAATATACGAATTAACATTATCCCCTAATACGATAACTACTCGGACCGCTACTGTCCAGATGCCGATCGGGCGACTTCGGGACGGAGATGCGGCCTGCATGGAACTCAAGGCCACGGTTATTCTTATGAGAAATGGAGTCTACCAACCAAATAAACCTATTCAGTTTCACCTGAGCAGAGAGGCGATGCGCGCGCAGAGTGTGGCATAAGTTCATTGCTTGTGAGAGTTCGCGCCAAGCAGGTGAAAATTTGAAACATGAAATGGCAAATTGTATAGAATTTTAATGTTTTGATGTCAACCGTGAACCAAACAGAAACAACCAAAGCGACCATTTTGTTTATTCGCCATCGCCAACATTCGCCCCTTGTGTTCTTTTTGCTGTTTGTTTCTCCTGGTTTGTCTAGTTTGTATTCTATTTTCTTTCCCTATTCGTCTAAAAACAGTCTTTATCGAGACTCTTCATCGGCTCTCCTATAGGTACATGTAAGTAAATGGTTTGAAATGGAAGTGTATTAAAATAGTATAAACAGGTACAGTTCCTGTTGTATCTGAAATCATTCATAAGCTGAGTTGATGTTCTAGGTGGAACCCCCAAAATGAAACACTCGTTTCAAAATCCAATTTTTAATAATTCAGCCGACGTTTCGTCCCGGATCAAGGACATACTCATGGCGCTATAATGGTCTAGGTAAGTATATGATGTAACAATTTTCCAAAACACTTACATTTTACAGGTACAAAAGCATTCAGAGCCTTATCTAATGTGCGATGGAAAGGTCAAAAGATCCACAAAAGTCCTTTGCTCACAAATGAGGGACCAAGATCAAAAAGGGGCCATTATTCCTGAATTCAAGAATAGAAACCCTAACATGAGCAATATTCAGCACACAATGAGAAATGAAAGTCCTCACTGGGGCCCCAAATGGGTGAACAATTTTCATTCATTTTTTTGGTTGTTAAATTTCCCACCAATATTTAAATTTTCATGTTTTAGGTGCCATCTGTTGTGCAGGACTTGAACGAGTTGTTGTCAAAACCGAAAACTGCGAACTCGAAGAGGAATCGATAGGTGTTGCTTCGTGCTGTGTAACGCTTCTAAAACTAATCTCTTGTAAAGTTAGGTTCTCTTTCCAAGACTGAAACATTATCAAAATCGAATGTATGATCCATAGTTAGGGAGTGATCCACCAAGCCCGAATGGTCATTGTTGTGATTGTTAATGTGTAATTTATGCTTATACATCCTTTTTTTAATGTATTGTTTCGTTTCTCCAATGTAAGACGTGTTGTTCGTACAGTTCAAGCAAGATATTTGGTAAACCACGCAACTCGTATTATTTAGTGATGAGCGATACCGTGATTTTTTAATATCGTCGTGATCAGTGAACGTTACTTTTCAATCACGGTGATTTTTAATGGTGACCGTGATCACGGTATTTTGTAAACCTGATACAGTGAATTAGAATCCACCGTTAGTAGTCAAGCACCTTTTAATTGAAGTATCTCAGTTTGTAAAGTCGCAATGTGAATGACATCCAAAAAACCCCCGCAGTTTGTAAAGTTAATAAAAAGCCCCAGGGCCCCCAGGATTTGTAATTTATTGAGAAAACCCCCGCTGTTTGAAATTAAAACTAGTATATAGTAGAGGTTCCTTTTCTAACAATTATGTAATAATTAATATACTCGCCACTAGATGATAGTTACAAACACTCTCGCTACTTATAGGATTCTGTAAAATACGCATTCACAGTACGATTCACGGATTTACGATCACGGCGATCACGGATCACGGCCAAAGATCACATATCACGGCATTCCGCCCATAAGCCATTCCCCAATTTGCGCGCGGTGAAATCGCAACCGGTGAAATCACGGGTCACCGTGTCACCGTGAATACAAGTATTCAGTCACGGTAGCGACTAGTGATTTTTTGATCACGGTTATTAAATCACCGGTAGTGAAATATCGCTCATCACTAGTATTATTAAGTTCTGTCCTGTCCTTGATCTTCGAAAACATAATGTCATTCAGAGTCTTAAAGGAGAACCATGCTGGAGTTAAATTAATACTATGAAGTAGTGTGTTGGTAATATTATACATGTTCTCATGATACGGCAACCTGATATACACAGTATCGCTGGTGTTATGTGATACACTGTTATTAGTCAATGGAATGCGATGTGACAAAACTTCTCTTCGTTTTTGTATAATGTTATTAATAAAGAATTTGGGATAGAGGTTCCTTAACATTGTTTGTTTTATATATTTAATGTTTCGTTCCCAAAATTGTGAGTCTGAGAGGAGGATCGCCCTATCGCCCTATCTAGCAAATTCATGATGGCCGATGCTTTGTATTTTCTCGGCTGATACGAATAAAAGTTAATATATCTCCCCGATGCGGTAGGCTTCTGATACCAGTTGGTAGAGCACGTACCATCCACAAACGTAATTATGGTGTCTAGGAAGGGTAATGAACTGTTATTCGGTAGTTCCATTGTAAATTGCAATCTGGGATGGAAAGAATTGAATTTAGCAAGAATGTCATGATGCCTTCCCTTAGGAATGAGGAGGAGAGTGTCGTCCACGTGCCTAAAATAAAGAGGAATAGGTGGGATGATCATTGGTAGCACTTTCTCCTCTAATGCCCGAAGCGCCAAGTGAGCCAAGATAGGGGAAATGGGCCCTCCCATGGGAACTCCAAATCTTTGTTTGTAGATGTTATCACCATAGGACACGTAAGAAGAATCTAGGATGAAAGAAATGATGTTCTTTAAGGTGTCTAAATCCAGAGTAGTGGTAAGAGAGTTAAATTTTGAGACGATATATTCTAATGCTATGTCCACAGGTGTGTTCGTGAACAAGGAAACCACGTCAAGGGAGATGAAGTTGTATTCTCTATATGGGGAGAAGTCGAAAGCCCTCAAAGCGTTAACCACTTCGAACGAGTCTGACATTGTGCGGTGATCGACCTAACGGAGTTAAAATGTTAAGAATATATTTCGATAAATTGCAAGTAGGACTATTGACATTTGATACCACCGGTCTCAATGGGTACCCATCTTTATGAATTTTAACCAAGCCGTAAATTTTTGGGACGACCCCATTGTGACACCTAATGTAACGATAAGTGTGTATATCAATGTGTTGGTTATCAAATAATAGTTTGGCAATTTCATTGTTCTTCTTCTGTATTCTAGGAGTAATGTCAGAGTTCAATTGCACATAGTTATTGTTGTCATTTAACATATTCCTTATTTTTTGATCATATTCATCTTTGTTCATGAGAACGGTGACATTACCCTTATCTGCCCTCACTAATATGACTTGCGGATGTTCTTTTAAGAATCTCTTACACCGCGAGACATCTATAGCTAGTTTGTTGTAAAAAATTGCCAATTCTTGACTTGAAGATGTATTCTTAACATTTGCTAACAGACTTTTAAATTTATTCCTTAACTCTGGTATGATCTGTTCGGTTTGTGTTAATAGTTCTGGTGTAGAGGATTTAAAGTTGTGAAAGGAAAGTTTCAATGAAGCAATGAATGAAATTATAAACTGTTTTCTCTTGCAATGTGCCACTGGAACAGAAAAACTAGGACCTAAGGCCATGATGTAAGCCAAATCATCATTAACACTAATATCAGATGTGTTTCTGAACCGTGATGTAACATTCTGAAGGATCACAGATTTAAATCTCTTATGTAAGGAATTTTGTCTACCTAACAACCTCTCAAATTTCTTGATGTTATTCCTTTTGATATTTTGAAATATGTTTTCGTTCTTATTATCCTCTAACCGTAAAAACGTGTTTAAATCGTATGAGTCCATAACATTGCTAAGCGAATTGATCAATTGTAGTCGTCTTTTTAGATATATTCTAAGGTCTTTTTCATGCTCGTTCACTTCATGCACTAATAATTTGTATTTCAGATCAAACAAGAAGTTATTCTGTGAAATCAATCTGTATTCTCAATCAATCAATCAATCAATATTCTGTGAAATGAAATCATTCATTTTTACAGAGTATTTCCGACATGCCTCAGCGTTGTGCGGTACTTGGATGTAAGTCACCATACAGAAGAAGTGTTGAGATTTCATTTCATTGTTTCCCAAAAGATGAAGGAATACCAAGCCCTGATAATCTCACTGTTGAACCGAAACTCATTGATGAAACTGAAACCGAGCCAAATGTGGGTCCGTGCACTTCAGATCTTTGTACAAACTAGAGCAGCTCAGCGGAAGAGAATCATTTAAGGTTATGAGGTCAGGGTCCTTCAACGCCTTGACTATTTCCAAAGATTCTAATAGATTCAATCGGGATCCCTTAACTTCAAAATGCAAAGCATCATATTCCAAGGTTGGAGGAAGAGGATGTGGAAAGTGGTGCTGTTCAAGAACATGGCTAGCAAAAGAGCTAGGAACATTAGTCAAAGGGCTATTCAGGGTTGTTGACATTCTTCAACACACAATTCCAGTGCTCTGCAACACGGGTGGAAGAACCTCTACCCGTCTGTCCTATGTATATTGCATAGCATAGAGAATATGGGCATTTAATCCGATATACCCCAGATTAGTCGTCAGATGCCACTTATCTATAGAATTAACGAGGGAACCTAGATTGAATCTATTGGTGCAGAAGGAGATGTTAATATCTTCAATATAACGGAGTAACGTTCTTTTTAGTTTCAGAGAAACTCCTCCTTGGTAAGGCAATGAGCAATATCTCCGAAGCGAAGGGGAGGGCGTATGTGATGTGAGGCCTGTGTTGGAAAATCTGCCTCGATAGGAATGGTATAATCTGTTAATGATATGGTGGGGAAAGTGATTACATCTAGCGATATTAAAAATGATAGAAACTTCCTTCTTAAAGTTGTCAGGTGACAAGGGAATACTGAACAATCTATGGAATAGGTGATGGAAAGAAGACATACGATGGGATAACGGGTGGTCTGATAGATATGAGATAACAGTGTCTGTATGTGTCGGTTTTCTGTATTCAGTATTTTTCATATTTTCCGAGGAAATGGTGTATGCGCTACTTTAATACTACACTAGTTGAATAATACAGTGTATATTGTTGTTTATAATTATAGGCAAGCCAAACCTAACAAACCTAACCTTCCCGACCGTAGTGGTAGGCTCAGAAACGTCCCAAAAAAATATATATATATTGTTTATAATTATAGGCAAGCCAAACCAAACAAACCTAACCTTCCCGACCGCAGTGGTAGGCTGAGAAACGTCCCAAGTATATATATATATATATATATATATATATATATATATATATATATATAAATGTAGTAAAAACATAAACATAATATATATGTAAAAGTATTTAATGGTACCTTGCTGATGCCACTCACTGCATTGTATAATTGTCCGTGATCCACTGCACCCCCTAACGCGCCTGCACAGGGTAGCGACGGTACCGTATGTATTAGACTAACTCCTGTACTTTACATTCAAACATGATTCAAACCCCAAATTTCCGTTGACCTGTGACGTTAGAACATCGATATTTTCGTCATTATTGTGAAATGTAACGTTCCATACTTTTGTCGTTACACGCTTTTCCTGTCCCATGTCGACTGTCATTCAATATGGATGCCGTCTGATGCAATGTTTACATTTTAGAGCAATTTTGAATATTAAATTTCTCGGTTGTTAAATAGAATACGACAATATCCGCATTCAGGTAAGCTCTGCGTTGCATATAATCTCCACTGATATATCTCTTTTAGAAAATGGTATAAGGGATTTTGCACCTATCTATTTATCCAGACCCCATTTGTTGACTTCTTTTGGTTTTGGGAGCCCCCTTTTTGTGTTTTTTGTGTTTTTTTCCACAACGCTTACTGTTTGTGAACTTTATAGGTTAAGTCAACACAACATCACCTGACGGTATCAGGGATTACTTAATTTCTAAATCACTTAGCGGACTTAACTAATCTGTTCCACACATAGATTCCTCACCTTTAAGTCAGATTTTTTAACAAATAGATGGCTGATTTTTCCGTATATTTAAACATTTTTACAAGATATATTTTTTACATTACATTTCTTACATTTTACATTTCGATGAGGTTCTAGAACTTAGTACCCCTCGACCCCTCCCATGAGGAGTGTGGTTTGTGATTTTTATTTATACAATTTTAACTGTCTGGTCCTTTTATGTAATTATTTTATGTTTTTGACCGACGGGTAAGTTCTAAGTTCTACTACCTTTCTAGTCTAGACAACTCTAATTATTTTAGTTCATTTTCTTTGGGCAGGGTTCGACTGATGATGGGTCTAAGGGACCCGAAACATGTCTCTTTATAAATAAAAAATCGACCTTTGACAACAGTGTTTTAATGCGATTGGGGTGTTGACTTAGAGATACTCACTAGTGTGATTTGCTCCCCCATCTTAGAGTCATGGACTCCTTCATCTCGAAGAACAAAACAATAGGTTACTGCAGATGCGGCAAATGTAATGATCGAAAAAATCGTTAAATCGTAATCCCTTTTCAATAAAGTATACCTAGTTTATTGGTTATTAAGCAAAAAATTATATTCGGATACATATTGTTTATTCGTAATGAAATCTCTTTTCAGAAAGCCGAGTGAGGATTTTTATGTATAGCGTATCATGTTATATCCTTGAAATTTGTACTATAACAAAATTGAGTAAGTTAGTTAGTTGTTGAAAAGTAGTCATAGGAATGACTTCAAAATTACGGCTCGAAGAAAATAAAAGTACAAGACTTTTCGGTGTGTGTTTCACTGAGTTCCACATATACCTATCAAAAGGTTATGGGCCCAGTCACCGAATGTGATTGTGCGTGAGTGTTTATCTAAAATAAATATATATTAAAAACAATGGCCAGTGGCGCGTCAACAGTGATGAAACGAAATTTAAAACTTTTTAATGGAGAAAACTAAAGTGGAAATTTAGATTTTCGGAAATAATCGAACATGAAGGTGCGAGTAGAGTGTTAAACGAGGATCCACCAACACCACTTACTGATGAGTTGATAAAATGGGAGCGGTTTACAAGAGGTATCTTAATTGAATATTTGGATGATATCACACTGTCGCAATTACCTCCAGATCGGCCGACAGCTCGACAAATCCTACAAAAGTTTGATGGCTTATACGCTTGTAAAAAGGTATCCCCACAACTATGTGTACAAGATTGTTTATTTAATTTCAAATTGAAGCCTGACACGTCAATGAAGAAGAAATTGAAGAATTGGTGCGTGATTTAACTGCCTGTGGCCTGGAAGTAAATGAAACTACGAAAGTATGGTTTATGCTCAACTCATTCCCTTAAGTTATGCAGCAATTAAAGCCGCAATAAAAACTATGACAGATGATAGGCTTACATTGGCCCTTGTCAAAGGAATGCTCCTAGAACACGAGGAATACCTAGCAAGAGAAAATAACGATACAACCACTGAAGCTCTTCATTTTCATACTACAAACGATAAAGGAATGAAGAAAGAAAAACATTTCCATAAAAAAAAAACGAAATGAGGCACTCTGGGAATGACCGGGAGGGGAAGCATAGCTTTATATAATACTATATATATACACGTTATGTACAGAAACGATTGGTAGCTAACGCGGCGCTATCGCGCCGCTCTAGCCACTCTCAGATTCAGCCCACAATCGCCACCCCTAGAGCAGGCAACCGATAATACGAACAATTGTAACACGAGTTGCCACCAAACTGTTAGCGCGACTCCGAAATAAATCACTTTTATCTACTTATACGAAAATTTGATGAAAATTTAATGAATTAATAAAGCAAAGTAGATAAAATAGTATATTACACTCGTTTAATGAGAAGTATACACTCGTTCTATTAATTAAACTCCTTATTGAATCCCGGAGACGACGTGGGTTCCAGCGGCCCTGAGCACCAGGTACTTCGGAGACCTCTGGCGATGTCATTCGTTTTCAGCGACCCCAAAATCCCCGGGGTTAGACCTTTCGGCTAATTATATAATCAATTCCCCTAAAACTCCCGGCGACGACTTTGCTTCGAGTAACACTGAGCACCAGGTATTTCAAGGACCTCTGGCGATGTCATATTCGTTTTCAGCGGCCCCAAAACCCCCGGGTTTAGACCTTTCTGCTAATTATATAATCTATTGCTTTAAAACTCCGGGAGACGACTTTGGTTCAAGCGGCCCCGAGCACCAGGTAATTTAGAGACCACTGGCGATGTCATATTCGTTTTCAGCGACCCCAAAAACCACCGGGTTTAGACCTTTCTGCTAATTATAGAATTCATTCCCCTAAAACTCCCGGCAACGACGTTGGTTCCAGCGGCTCTGAGCTCCAGGTACTTCGGAGACCACTGGCGATGCCACATTCGTTTTCAGCGACCCCCAAAACCCCCGGGTTTAGACCTTTCGGCTAATTATAGAATTAATTCCCCTAAAACTCCCGGAGACGACGTTGGTTCGAGCGGCTCTGAGCACCAGGTATTTCGGAGACCACTGGCGATGTCATATTCGTTTTCAGCAGCCCCAAAAATCCCCAATTGACAAAACTGAACTCATTTCGGTCATTATTTACCGAGTTGTAAATTTTTTAACAACTGACACCTTCACATGTACGTATAAAAAAATATTTTTCTTCTGCAGCTCTGCCATTTTGCATTTCTCGTTTATAACAAATGTTCACAAAACATGTAGACACTTTCACGAACCAAATGCAAAAAACCGCATCTCGATGCATGTTACTGCAAAAATTTCGATCGTTTTGCCGATTTTAGCCCGGTCCTCCACTGGAAGCGTTTTCGAGCGACTAAGCGACTACGCGTAGTCGTCCGTATACAAGCGACTATTCCCATTGTGTTAATGTGCATTAGGAGACCTCCACTGCACGCTACCTGAGCGATGAAATTCTCGCGTTTTGAGGCGACGAGCGACTGATCCCATTCGGATGGGATCGGTCGCCTGTCTACGCGCGATATACTTTCCCTTCCCCATGATTTTAGCTGTCTTGTCGATGTTGTGATTCACATTTCTCGTGCATGTATATTACCAAAGGGAGGAAAAAATGCACGTGAATAATTTTAAAAAAATGCGCATTAAAAATGCTCGAAAATGTAAAAAAAAAATGCACGAACATTAAAAAAAAAATAAAAAAAATGCATAAAATTTGGTAAAAAATGTAAATGCTATATGTTTTTCAAAATATTCAATAAGGAAAGATTGTCTTCTACCAGTGAACATATGTTTGAAATTAAATTCATTCTACACCTACTGAAGTAACAGGAGCGTATTTTAATGCATGTACAATATTTGGTTTTATTTCAATTATACAATTAAAGTCGCCCGTAAGCATTATTGCAACAGCTTTTAATACAGAAAATCCTTCGATAGCTTGTACGTTACTGGAACATTTGGAGAAAACTATTTATTCAAATTTTCCATGTACCTTTTTAAATTCGGCTCCAAGAACATTTAATAATTGGACTGCCTCAACCAGTCTCGTGTTATAGTAATGGATATCTAGGTAGATATCCACTCAAAGTAATTGCCGCAATTCATCCATCATGTAGGAACTTCAATCACACACTACGCGCGTTGTAGTCGCCTCCAAAGGAGGAACGCAGTCGCGTTTCGGTCGCCTTTTCGAAGTCGCCTCTCATCGCCCAATCGCTTGGTCGCTTGAGTACGCTTCCAATGGAGGATCAGCCTTAGTGCTTCATTTCCGCGAAATCGATTGATAGCTAGCGTTACCATGGAGCAGGCAACCAATACAAAAAAAAAATTGTAACACGGTTGTTACTAAACAGTTAGCGCGGCACGATAATTGGCCGTTGCGATCGTGACGGTTTTTCGGCGTTTACACCTCTCACCGATTTTAGCGCTTCGAGCGCCATAATAAACCCGCCACAAGAAAGCTGCGCTTCCAATAAGACACATTTTAAAAATAAAAAGGCGCAAAAATGTTTTCATTGTGGTAGGAAAAACCACCTTAAGCGTGATTGTTTCTTTTATAAACAAATATTAAAAACGGTTCAAACACCTCACTATCAAAAGAAGAAAAGCTATCACCAGGAGAATAGTGCCAGTGTTTCGACAGCAGAAAAGGAACCGTTTGCTTTTATGTGTAATGATTCAAATTACGAAGATAAAGAATCAGGACGTTTTATATTGGACTCTGGTGCGACCGAGCATATCTTTAATGATTTGGGGCTCTTCACGGAATACAGACAGCTAGCAAAGGCAATTTGAATAACTGTGGCAAAGAAAGGTGCGACCATCGAGGCAACACACATTGGACAAGTGGAAGTCAATACAACCCCTGGCTACAGTGGAACATTAAAGGATGTCCTCTACAGTAGCAGTATACCTGCCAATCTCATTTCAGTGAGGCGTATCCAAGAGGCTGGGATGTCAGTAGTATTCACACGGAAACTGGAAATGTGGGAATCAAAAGGGTAAGCACGACTTTGATAAAAGGTAAGCGCATAAATAACTTGTATATTATTGAGCTAATAATACAAAATGCGCGAAATACAGCACGGGCCGCAGGTCACGTGGCTGCTGTTAAAAATATCGATAAAAATATATTGTGGCATGAACAAATGGGTCACATAAGTAAAGAGCAATAAGCAAATTTTCAAAATTTAAAGAAAATAAACTTGCAAGTGATAACATTTATTTAAAAAAATATAAATCCCATTAATTCGGTATGTGAAGCGTGCATATGCGGAAAACAAACACGTCTTCCTTTCGCCAAAATAAAAGATAAAAGTTATATTAAATGACCGCTATTTATCGTAGAATGCGAGTTCAGTCCCATCGAGCTCAGGTAGTCAAGGATTCGGACCCGATATAGGTGCGAATTCGGACCCACACAGGTGCGATTCATACTGATCAATCTCAGGTTCAGGTTTTTGGTAAGTTTCCTTGAAAAGATATATTTTTGCCCAATAAAACATCCCCATATGATCCCCCAAAATCAGTTTCCTTGCCTCTTTTCCCTTGCCTCCTTGAAAAATATTTCATTCTACTTATAATTCGAATTCGAAATGGGACTCACTTTGAGCAGGTAGGCTGGGTCCGAACTCGTATGAAACCCCGCTGTGTTAAAGGGTAGCGGGTCCGAACTCGCACGCGCCCCTATTTATTTTACATTCGGACGTATGTGGTCCGATAACACCATCTACTATGGATGATAAAAATTATTTTGTTAATTTTATAGATGAGAATACTCATTATAATGTAACCTATTTAATGTCAAAGAAATCTGATTTATTTTAATTTCATTTAATTTAATATTTTAATAATTAAATTATTAAATAATTAATAATATAATATTAATTACGATAATATTAATTAATAATAATATAATCCTCTCAAAAACGTTTAACATTAACACCGAAAATGAAATTGATAGGTGTCTCGGTAGTTTAGTGGTAAGAACACCCGACGCGAAATTGGGAGACCCGGGTTCGAATCCCGGCTGAGCCACAAATTCCATTTTCAGATTCTCTTACATTTGTTTCATATACACCTTCACTTTGAATTTATTTCGAGAATACCATTCCATCTAGACCACTTCTTGTTTAACACTTTTTAGTCTGCCGAACTTTTAAAATGCATTTTGTTGTGCTTTACAGAATAGTTATTTTTGCAATAAATACACATTATGCGAAACAATTTGTTTATTTAGAACAACCATTCAACAAATTTAATTATTACACACTAAGCAAAAATCGGTTAAACAACACATATACAATGTCTTTTTACAGCGCCCAAATTTTTCCCTCTGTAACAAAATGTTATCATATGATCCACTGTAATATTCGTTCTTTTTTACAATCTTAAAATTAGGTCACGCACAAATATCTAAAACACACATTAAACAAAAACGAGTATCTAGAAGCACATAATTACGAAAGCGTAGAAGGGCCACATCATACACTGCTTTTTTTCATTTGGAATTCCGTCTTTTTTACGGAATTCCGTCTTTTTTTACGGAATTCCGACTTCTTTTACGGAATTCCGACTTTTTTTACGGAATTCCGTCTTTTTTACGGAATTCCGACTTTTTTTACGGAATTCCGACTTTTTTTACGGAATTCCGTCTTTTTTTACGGAATTCCGACTTTTTTTACGGAACTCCGACTTTTCTAACGGAATTCCGACTTTTTAAACAGCCGAAAATACAGCAGTCGATTTTTCAAAGTGACATTTCTAGCAGCCATTTCATTTTCAGCAGCCATTTCATCAGTGGAGTCTCAATCAAGAAACAATTTCAAAAATGATTTTTTCTTAACAAAAAATCACCGCATTGCATTAATAAGAGGTCGACACCAACTAGAAAAATTGTGTAAGGGGTCTAAGGGTTTAAGGGAGTGACGTTGTCTCTCGAATATCTTCGTGTAAAGTTATATCGCTCGTTTATCCCATAATTCAATAATTATTTTGAAGTAGGTAGGAAAAAAAAGCCACGATGCCCTTTTAACCAATTAATAGTACAATAATAGAGAATCTACCGTGAAAGGGAGGTCGACTTGCAGAGAGTATAAGGGGGTGAAATTGTCACTCGAATATCTTCGCGTAACGTTATGTCGCGGATTCTTTGATAATTCGAGTGACAATTTCACCCCATTATACCCTCTGCAAGTCGATCCCCCTTTCACAGTAGATTCTCTACTATCATAATATTAATTGGTTAAAAGGGCGTCGTGGATTTTTTCTTCAACCTTCTTCAAAATAATTATTGAATTATCGAAGAACACGCTACATGAACGTTCTTCTTCTTCTTCATGTGCCCTGTCAGTATCATCCGACGTTGGCGATCATCATAGCGAAGGCATCACGGTCTTCTGCCATGTGTAGGAGTTGTCCTGCATTTCGGATACCGGTCCAATCTCTAATATTTTTTGGCCAGGAAACTTGCTTTCTTCCGACACCTCTTCTACCTTCAATTTTTCCACACATAATCAGTTTTAGGATCCTATAGCGACTTCCTCTTAACACATGACCCAGATAAGACATTTTCCGGTTACGGTAAATTTCTCGAAAACAATTGCTCGAAAACAGTTGCTCGAAAACTGTTGCTCGAAAACTAATTCCTCGAATGAACTGTTGCCCGAATGTGCAATTACTCGAAAGTATTTCCTCGAAAAATTAATGTTAAAATTAGGTTTAATAGTTTCCAGGATTTGGTACAAATGCCTTGTACCCCCTCGTCAGAAAGTAGTTAAACAATTTACCTGTATTATTACAGGTAACTACGAGGTCTTTATGGACCTCGTTCCCCGAAAAATAAATGTTAAAATTAGGTTTAATATCTTCCAGGATTTGGACTAATGCCTTGTACCCCCTCGTCAGAAAATAGATAACAATTTACCTGTATTATTACAGGTAACGATGAGGTCCATAAGTACCTCGTCGTTAGGGCCGGGAAGAAGCCGAGACAGATAAATAAAAGAACTGAAATAAAATCCCTGCCAATAAATAAATTCAGTTCAGTTGCTTTTCTCCTATAACGTAAACGGGCAACCCAACGTAAACGTCAAAGTCTCGAGAAAATGGAGTTTGTGAAAAGTGAAAAGGGAAAAGATAAATTACACATTGACGGTTATTCGTTGATCAAAGACGGAGCAACAGATTCAAAAATTTATTGGAAATGCGAACATTCCAAATCAAAAAAGTGTAAAGCTCGTGCAATAACGCAACACCAAGGACAAGAAGTAGTGAAACATTCTGGAGAACATAACCACGCACCAGACGCAGCTTCCGTGGATGCAGCCAAATTTATGGATCGGTGCAGAGAAATGGCCATATCGACGAGGGAATCACCACACATTATAGTATCCACTTTATCGGCTGAAATAAATGAGGGCGCAATAGGAAAGTTACCACCAGTAAGCTCAATTAAGAGGACTATTAGGAATATTCGAAAACGAGGCGGGAAAGAGCCACCCCTTCCCCAACGTCTACAAGACATTGTTTTGCCGGAAGACTGTAAGAAAACGTTATCAGGTGAAAACTTTCTCCTTCACGATTTCGGTGTTCTCGATTCCAGGTTTTTTATTTTCGGTACAAAGACTTCACTGCGTTTATTAAAAAATTCTGAAAATTGGTATATGGACGGAACTTTCAAATGTGTCCCAAGTTTATTTTTTCAATTGTGCACAATCCATGGCTTCACTCAAGGTACTCCTTTACCGTTAATTTATGCGCTTTTGCCCAATAAACGAAAAACTACATACACAGATTTGTTACAAGTGCTTAAAACCCTGGAGCCGGCGCTTTCACCCAAATCGATACTAATAGATTTTGAGTTAGCAGCCATTAAAGCAATTAAGACAGTTCTTGCGCATACCACAATTAGAGGTTGCTTCTTTCATTTTTGCCAATGTCTATATCGAAAAATTCAAGAATTAGGTCTCAAGAGGCAATATGACACCGATTCAAATTTTGCTCTGAAACTTCGACTTCTTAGTGCATTAGCATTTGTTCCAACTGCATACGTTGTAAGGGCATTCGAAACACTATTTGAAAATGAGCTAATTCCGGAAGAAGCACAAAGTGTAATGGATTATTTTGAGGACACATATATAGGACGTCCAGAGAGAAGAGGCAGACGCCGTAATCCTCTATTTATGCATAGTATGTGGAACTGTTTTGATTCGATAATTAACGGTTTACCAAAGACGAACAATTCAATCGAAGGCTGGCACCGTAGTTTTGAGTACCAGGTTACTTGTAGTCATCCCAATTTGTGGAAGTTTATTGCAGCCCTGCAAAGGGAAGAATCTCATAATTCACTTAAAATTGAACAATATTTATCTGGTCAAACCCCTTCCCAACCGACTAAGCGTTACAAAGATTGTTCGGAACGTTTGCGTCGATTATGTCAACAATTTGATCCTGAAAACATCTTAACATTCCTTCGTGGCATCGCGCATAACGTAACATTTTAATGAATGTACCTTGCAAATGTAATATTTACATAAATTGTATGTTAATTACCTTTTTTTTTGTAATTTGTTACTTATTATGTATACATTCGTACTGGCAATATAGTTCTTTACGATTTAATGTTTATACACTGCCGAGCATAAAATTAGGGTCACCTCGTAATTTGCATTTATTTCAGAAATTTTTATTATTTTCGGATAATTTTCGGTAGTATTCTAATTGGCTAACATTTTGCGATGAATCTGTTGTGATTACTCGGATAAAAAAAATTTTGTTTTTGTTTTTTCGATTTTATTGAAAATAAATGAAAATTAAAATGAAATTTTAACAACTTCAGTAACGAGTATTACCTCCTCTGGCGGTGATAACAGCTTGCAAACGACGAGGCATGCTTCGGATCAGATTTTGGATCACTTCCTGCGGCAGATTGTTCCACTCCTGCACCAGTATGTCACGAAGCTCTATAGAATTTCTGGGAGCCGGCACATGTATCCGTAAACGTCTTCCCATCTCATCCCAAACATGTTCGATCGGATTTAAATCCGGACTTCGAGCAGGCCATACAAATCGCGTGATTTGTACCTCGTCAAGATAAGCAGTAACTACCCGAGCAGTGTGGGGTCGAGCATTATCATGCATAAAAGTTGCGCCTTCTCCAAGGATAACCATGAATGGTACAACATGGTCTTCTAGAACCTCTGTCAGATACCTATGCGCATTCAAAGTCCCATTCTGTATGAAGACTAACTCCGTGCGATCTACAAAAGATATGCCTCCCCATGCCATAACTGAGCCTCCACCAAATGGTAGTCGCTCGGCAATACACGCTTGGGCATATCTCTCTCCTTGTCGTCGCCACACTCTTACACGTCTGTCTGAACCAGAAAGACAGAATCGCGATTCATCAGAAAACAATACCCGACTCCAATCTTCTATTGTCTAATTCAAGTGTTCTCGCGCAAAATTCAACCTTGCGATCCGGTGTTCACGGGAAAGCGGTGGTCCAGTAGCCCCTGTGCGAGAAGATAATCCAGCAGCATGAAGTCGCCTCCTAACTCTCCACTCACTTACCGTTTACATTTCTCACTTCTTCGAGATGATTTCGAATGGAAACTGCCGTGACCATTCAATTCCTTAAAGCACTAGAAACGACAAAACGGTCGTCTCTAGCTGTTGTAGCCCTTCCTCGTCCTGAACCAGGTCTTAGAGTGAGCAGGCCGGCCTCTTCGTACCGCTGAAATACTCGTTGCACACTGGAAAGACTTACACCAACCCTTCTTGCAGTTTCGCGCTGACCGTGGCCATCTTCCATAGCCGCCACAATCCGTGCCGCAACAACAGGATTTATGGCCATTTCAATACACATAAAATGACAACTCTAAGCATTGAAACAATTGGCATAGAGACCTGAACCAACACAACGAAAAATATGCTGATAATGGATTGCGGGAATTTGGGTTTAAGGCTCTTTTTTTGTTAAACGCTAATCCGAAACGACAACAACCTTTTTTTATTCAAGCAATTACGACAACTTCATTGCAAAATGTTAGTAAATTATAATACTACCGAAAAATATCCGAAAATAATAAACATTTCTAAATTAAATGAAAATTACGAGGTGACCCTAATTTTATGCTCGGCAGTGTAGTAGCGTTCACTTCACTTGACTCTAGCTTAGTTGAGCAAAATTTATGTATTTAATTTTAATACTTTTTTTCTGTAAATCAAATACTTACATTTTTTAAATATACCTATTATTATTATTAGTATTGTTAGTATTCTTACAATCCTATTCCGAGAATTGTTCATTACAGGCATTGTTTTCGGAAACCTAATTTCGAGCAAATGTGCATTCGAGCAACTGTTCATTCGAGGAATTGTTTTTCGATCAACTTTTTTCGAGCAACTGTTTTCGAGCAATTGTTTTCGAGGAACTTTCCTAAACCCGACATTTTCCTATGTTTGACAGTCCTTAGTAATTCCCTATCTTTATTAATTCTCCTTAGTACTTCTTCGTTGGTTATGCGTGCTGTCCAAGGTATTCTAAGCATTCGTCTATGTATCCACATTTCTAGTGCTTCTATGCGATTCATTGTTGACAATTTCAGGGTCCATGCCTCCACTCCATACAACAGAACCGACCAAACATAACACAGCCATTCTTTGTCTTAATTCTAAGTTAAGGTGGTCATTACATAGAAATGTTCTCATTGTTTTAAAAGTTGTTTTCGTCATTGCTATTCTGCGTTTAATTTCTATGTCTGGGTCTAGTTGATCCGTTATAATGGTCCCCAAATACAAGAATTTGTATTGTAACATGAACGTTACGCGAAGATAATCGAATGACAATTTCACCCTCTTATATTCTCCGCAAATCGGTCTCCCTTTCACGGTAGATCCTCTACTATCATACTATTAATTGGTTAGAAGGGCATCGTGACTTTTTTTCAACCTACTTCAAGATAATTATTAAATTATCGAAGAATCCGCTAAAGTTACGCGAAGATCTTCGAGTTACAATTTCACCCCCTTATACTCTCTGCAAATCGGTCTCCCTTTAACGGTAGATCCTCTACTATCATCTATTAATTGGTTAGAAGGGCATCGTGGCTTTTTTTCTACCTACTTCAAAATAATTATTGAATTATGGGATAAACGAGCGATATAACTTTACGCGAAGATATTCGAGTGACAATTTCACTCTCTTAAGCCCTTAGACCCCTTACACAATTTTTCTAGTTGGTGTCCACCTCATTAATGCAATGCGTTGATTTTTTATTAAGAAAAAATCATTTTTGAAATTGTTTCTTGATTGAGACGCCACTGATGAAATGGATGCTGAAAATGAAATGGCTGCTAGAAATGTCACTTTGAAAAATCGGCTGCTGGATTTTCGGCTGCTAACTTCACACCGGTAAAATTTAGATGCATATTTTTATTTAATAAAGGTACAAAAATAAAATAAATTCCGAAGACAGCCAAATATCTATTGAAATATCAATAAGAATATATATATACCCAACCCATTTAAAATAAACATATATATTATTATGTAGATTGCTAGTAGATATGTTAAATTACCTACCTATACACGTCTAAAATTTGATTTGTTCACATGTTAATGTGAACAACACGCGTACAATTTCCTTACAAATAAAGTAGGTACTCCATTACCTTAGAAAGCAAACTATAAATGTCAACGCCACTATCGTAACACAATTTCTTCTCTACTTGCAGGAGATCCTACGAATAATTTTGTGCAATCGCTGATGGCAAATGATACGTACACAATGAAATAGAACTAAATGTTTTATACTACGCAAAACCTATTATGTTTCCCATGATTCTACGCAAAAAATGAAAGACACTGTTGTGTCCGGAAATCTCTGTATTAATATAAAATTTATGTGTTTCCTACTTGGCTATGGGCCACCGACAAATATAAAATATCGCACGGCGCATCCTCGGTGAAAATTGGTTTAGATACTTAAATAATTTTTCTATACGAAAGAATACGAAATTGCGAGGTAAGTCTCTTATCACCCCCCGAATTACTATTGCATCCCCTGATTTTCGACTTGAAACTGTTTCAAGGGGATACTTTATGTACAAGTGAATATTTTCGATAAAAGCTTTCAGTGTAAAAATTGGTTTATGTGGTTAACATTTGTTTTTTTGTAAATGTGCCCAATGTATCAACCTCCAAACGACGGCTTGGGCGGTAAATATTATCGGATATATTTGTTTAGTAATAAACAATCTCTCTGAGTAGGTCTTTACACAAATTTTGAGATTAAAAAATAACACCTATTTTACCGGACTACAGGATGTGTGCATGTGGCTATCTTCACACCCATACTTGTCGGACGATTTTGAATGCACTTCTCCGTACAGAAAACACTCGCTTATTTTATATCACTTAGATTGTTGGTACGTCAGTTAAAATGTTTATTACCCTATGTATAAGTTAAGTGTGTTTTTTTTTCAGTTTTCCAAAATATAAAGTTATCCGACATTTTGTGATAAAATCTAAATGTTTCACTGGAAACCGCATTAATTGTATTCCTATTGTAACGTTTATTTTCTAATTTATTTACACTAATACTAATTGTACACTAGACTAGACACTACTTAATTTATTTACACTATTATTAAACTAATTTATATAACACACTTAACTCATTAATTTATATCACATTCTTAATGTTAATTTATTTCACTTCAATCGCTTTCGCTTTCGCTTGTTTACTGTCGCGGCTTCCGTCTAATAATAATAATAATCCGACCGCAGGCCCGCTTATATACACTTCTCAAATGTAATAGGGAACCTTCCGGCGTATTCGTGTAATTACTCGAAATATCTTTTATTATCTAGAAAGATCCAGAGGGTCATAAATTACTTTCCTTTAATAATAATCCGGGAGTATTCATGGAGCCGTCTTTTTTTATAGAATTCAATTAAGCGTCGCGGCAATTCCTTTTAAAGTAGCCGCTCAGGTCTGATACGAGTAAACACGTCTCGCGCTGTTTACTTTTCGCATTACACTATGAAAAGAAGTTATGCATCGTCAAGTCCAAGCATTAATTGTATTGCTATGAAAGGAAGTTAGCCATCGTCAAGTCCATCGAACACTTCCATAAATAATTGTGTGGAAGGAGGTTTCTAATCCGGACCGATCATGCTGCCCTTAAATGGCTCCTCCAGTTCAAGAACCCCGAAGGACAGATAGCTCGCTGGATCGAGAGGCTTCAGGAGTAGGACTTTGTCATAGAACATCGGCCTGGACAGAGTCATGGAAACGCAGATGCACTCTCGAGAAGACCATGCCCTGATGAGTGTCCTCATTGTCATAGAGCCGAGGAAAAGTCGGAGAAAGTCTACCGAACTACCGTGGTTGTCGAGGAATGGACACCATCCTCGTTACGATAAGAACAAGAAAAAGACCCAGTTCTGAAAGAAATCCTGGCATGGAAAGAGGAAGGACAGCGTTCGGAGTGGCAAAAGGTATTACCTGGCTCACCTAAACTCAAGAGCTATTGGGCACAGTGGGACTCGTTAGCGGTTGAGGTTGGACTACTAAAACGTGTACTGGAGAGCCAGGACGGAACGGAGGAAAGACGACAAGTAGTAATTCCCTCCAGTAAAATCCCAGAGGTCTTGCGGCACCTTCACTGCGAATCGTCTGGTGGACATTTAGGGATCAAGAAAACACTGCAGAAGGTACGGGAGCGATTCTACTGGATTAATTGTTCAGACGACGTGAAGGACTGGTGTAGGAAATGTACTACATGCTTCGCAAGTAATGGGCCACAAAGACGACCGAAAACTCCCATGAAACAATATAACGTCGGAAGCCCCTTCGAAGGGATCGCTTCCCTTGAGACGGAAAAGGGCAATAAATACATCCTGGTCGTAATGGACTATTTTATGAAGTGGGTAGAAGCGTACGCTCTCCCTAATCAGGAGGCAGAGACAGTGCCCGATGTGCTCGTGAAGGAGATGATCTGCCGGTTTGGAGTACCCATGGAATTACACTCGGATCAAGGAAGAAACTTCGAGAGTGGTCTATTCCAGAGGATCTGTGAGAAGTTTGGGGTACGAAAAACAAAAACCACGGCCCTTCACCCTCAGTCTGACGGGATGGTAGAACGAATGAATCGGACCCTCAACCGCTATCTGGCGAAAATGGTCTCGTCACATCAACGAGACTGAGACGAACACGGGCTGTTCTTCCTGATGGCCTACCGCTCGGCCGTTCACGAGTCGACAGGACAAACACCAGCCGAAGACCTGTTCGGGCGAGAACTTAAACTGCCCTGTGATCTGGTCTTTGGCGCTAGACCGGACGAAGACATTTCGGGGGAAGATTACGTCTCCAGGATGCAGAAAAGGATGAACGACATTCACGATCAAGTCCGGTACCAACTGAATATTGCCAGTGATCGCATCAAAGAGCATTATGACATCAACGCTAAAGAGGGTGGCTACCAAATGGGAGATTAAGTTTGGCTGTACAACCCACAGAAAAAACGTGGTTTGTGCCCTGCAGACCAATTAGGAAGGTTCTTATGTAGTAAAGAAAATGATTAACGACGTTATCTACCGGGTAAGCAAACTACCCAACGGCAAGCTGAGAGTGGTGCATTTCAATCGTTTGGCACCCTATGAGGGGTCGCACGACGAGGCGAACACACACACACACACACACACACACACACACACACACACACACACACACACACACACACACACACACACACACACACACACACACACACACACACACACACACACACACACACACACACACACACACACACACACACACACACACACACACACACACACACACACACACACACACACACACACACACACACACACACACACACACACACACACACACACACACACACACACACACACACACACACACACACACACACACACACACACACACACACACACACACACACACACACACACACACACACACACACACACACACACACACACACACACACACACACACACACACACACACACACACACACACACACACACACACACACACACACACACACACACACACACACACACACACACACACACACACACACACACACACACACACACACACACACACACACACACACACACACACACACACACACACACACACACACACACACACACACACACACACACACACACACACACACACACACACACACACACACACACACACACACACACACACACACACACACACACACACACACACACACACACACACACACACACACACACACACACACACACACACACACACACACACACACACACACACACACACACACACACACACACACACACACACACACACACACACACACACACACACACACACACACACACACACACACACACACACACACACACACACACACACACACACACACACACACACACACACACACACACACACACACACACACACACACACACACACACACACACACACACACACACACACACACACACACACACACACACACACACACACACACACACACACACACACACACACACACACACACACACACACACACACACACACACACACACACACACACACACACACACACACACACACACACACACACACACACACACACACACACACACACACACACACACACACACACACACACACACACACACACACACACACACACACACACACACACACACACACACACACACACACACACACACACACACACACACACACACACACACACACACACACACACACACACACACACACACACACACACACACACACACACACACACACACACACACACACACACACACACACACACACACACACACACACACACACACACACACACACACACACACACACACACACACACACACACACACACACACACACACACACACACACACACACACACACACACACACACACACACACACACACACACACACACACACACACACACACACACACACACACACACACACACACACACACACACACACACACACACACACACACACACACACACACACACACACACACACACACACACACACACACACACACACACACACACACACACACACACACACACACACACACACACACACACACACACACACACACACACACACACACACACACACACACACACACACACACACACACACACACACACACACACACACACACACACACACACACACACACACACACACACACACACACACACACACACACACACACACACACACACACACACACACACACACACACACACACACACACACACACACACACACACACACACACACACACACACACACACACACACACACACACACACACACACACACACACACACACACACACACACACACACACACACACACACACACACACACACACACACACACACACACACACACACACACACACACACACACACACACACACACACACACACACACACACACACACACACGTTTACACACGTGTGTGTGTAAACGTTTACACGTTTACACACGTGTGTGTGTGTGAGGATAAAGTTCTGGCGAACTTCTGTGTGGGCTCAAAACTTTTGTATCGGATCCACCTACGTTCCTGATTTTTTTGGTGAAGAACGCTGAATATGTTTATTTTTGGCGGCCTGATGAATAATGGCGCCCAGACCCATCAACAGTGAACCGTGCTGGATGAACTTTTTTTTAGCAGTTTCCAAAAGTATAAAGCATTACAAACAACTTTTGTTTAAAACTTTTTTCATAAAAAATGGGTTTTTTTACAAGTTACGGATGGTTGAAAATTTTTGGTTTTGAAGCTGAACCTGAACACCATTTTTTTCTCGGAGCCCTTAGGTCTGGCTAACTTTTGTTTGGGCTGAAAAGTTTTGTATCGAATCCAGCTACGCTCCTGATTTTTTTTGCCAGGAAAGCTGATAATGTTTTTTTTGCGGTCTGAAGACTAATAGCGCCAAGACTCGTCACTAGTGAACCATGTCGGATGAACTTTTTTTTAGCAGTTTCCAAAAGTTTAATGCATTGCAAACAACTTTTGTTTGAAACTTTTTTCATAAAAAAGGGTATTTCTACAAGTTCTGGATGGTTGAAAATTTTTGGTTTTGGAGCCGAACCTCAAAATTTCAATTTTCAATTGTGCATAACTTGAGTTCTATTCCACTTGGGGCCCTAAAAATTTAGGGGGAGTTTAAGGGGCCCAAAAGGACCGTTTTGTTTGATTTTGGGCCAAATCTAAAAAAAAATCTAAATTCGGCGTGGAACGTACCATATATATATATATATATAATATATATATATATATATATATATATATATATATATATATATATATATACGTGCTTTTATCCATGTCAATTTATAATAATCGTTTTCTTTCGTGTTCATTTGAACACAAGGTTTCGCTTCCGAAAACCTACCTCTCACTAGGATCTTCCTAATGTCGGTGCATTATAACCGCCCCTATCCTAGCTTCTGCCCTTGTTCTCGTTATTAGGTCGAGACGTAATTTAATTTTTATTTTTTCTTCTTTCCGACGGAATCGGTCTCAATAGTAAACACCCAGTTACATTCCCATAGAAACGCAACGTAGTTAAGTATAAGGTGTCACACACCGAGATAATAAAAGATGCTTTTGTTTTGTATAGAGTCAGTTGTTAGTTGTCAGCCTAGTCTCATCTTGTAATCTCTCTCGAGAACATTAAAGGTTTTTTTTAAAAATAAATTCGTGTTTTCCGATACGAAAACTGGCGCAGTCAGTAGGATCGCCAAAAACGGTCTACCGCGATTTCGAAAATTTGGAGATCGTGTGAAAAGAACTGTTTTCCGTTTCAACGGTTGATTGGCGTTCGTACCACCAAAAAACCACATCGAGAAGGCTACAACGACGGCTCATCGACCAGGGATAGGAACCAAATCGTCCATCATCCTATTGGTGCGGATCGAAGAACAAGCATCGTCCGAGATCCATACATAGGCCAGGGAGAAGACAGCATCGCCTCTCCTATTGGGTTAGACTAAGAATGAACATAATCTTCACTGCAATACTGTAAGTGCATCCATTTTTACCCTCCTTTATACATTTCCCAAACTTTAGAAAGATTCGACTTTTCCATTTTTCATTTTTCACGAATTTAACACATTTTTCTTGTTTTGTCCTTTCATACAAATGCCGAATAACGTTATCATGAATGCCGGAACTGTTAATTACTCTTTGCTAAAATACCAAGCCGATATTATTCCAAATTTTGATGGTAATCCAAAACAAATCGATAGATTCATTAGATCCTGTGAGAATTTCATTAATAATCATAAAGATGATACTAATGCCCGTGCTCCTATTAATATTTGTTTATACGACACAATTGTAGGAAAACTTGTAGGCAGAGCCGCTGATCTAATTGCTTCCAGAACCGAATTAGATAGTTGGTTAAAATTAAAAGAGTCACTTTTGACAACATTTTCTGATCAAAGATCGATTGATTGTGTGTTACAAGATATAATTACAATGCGACCAGAAAAGGGTGAATCTCCTCAAAATTTTGGAATTCGAATTCAAGACGTTAGAAGCCTTTTGCTTTCTAAAGTAAATCAAAGTAACGACGAAGCTCCTGTTAAACTTTTGAAAATTAAACAATATGAAGATACGAGTCTTAAAACTTTCATAAACGGTCTAAATTATCACATGCAATTAGTAGTACGTTTAAAAGCGCCTACTACTCTGGAAAAGGCAATGTCATACGCAATCGAAGAAGAAAACTTCATAGCGTTTAAATCTAATTCGAACACAAATACACAAACTAATACTAATAATTCCAAACATCAACCTCAAACCCACACAATGCCGCCTAAACCTTCCTCTGCGAGCCCCTTCCTGAATTTTAAATATGCACCCCCAAATCCTCCAGTCCCGAGACCGCAATTTATACCACGATTTAATAATTTCAATCGATTCAATCATAACCAAGGATTACGCCCTCAACCTTATCCAAGGTCATTTCAAAACCCAAACTTTGTACAACAACAAAGACCTAACTTCTTTCAAAGACCACCCTTCCAATTACATCAGAGACCGACTTTCCCGTCACACTCATCTCAAATGACTAGAAATTCTTCCAAACCGGAACCTATGGATACTTCATCCGGAAATACTGTTATAAATCGATCAGGACAACGTCACACCCCACCAATGTTCAAATCCCAAGAGCTTTTCAATCAAGCAGTTGAACCCTTACCAAATAATTACGAACAAGACGTATACTCACACGACATATATTCCGAATTTGACGAAACATCGTATCTCGACGAAGACGCTTATTATACCATGGAAAACCCCTATGAAGAACAATCCACCGAACAAAATTACCCTTATTATGACGAGCAAACCCCTAATCCTGAAAATTTTCCCCAGGCTTCGAACACCAACGAGAAAACATAATATTTCTGAATAATTATAATCTTTCCGATCTTCCTGTAATCCTGATTCCCGAAATAAACGCGAAATTTTTAATAGATACCGGAAGTGGTAAAAGTTTCATAAAACCTGAACTTGCTTATCAATTATATCCAAATTCCATTTTCTCCGAAATGTTCACCGTACGTACCGCCCACGCCACTTCAGTTCATAACGAAGTTGCATTAATTCCCATGTTTCCATCTTTCAATAATCCAAATCAACATAAATTCTATCTTTTCGATTTCTCGCCAGATTTTGACGGTTTATTTGGAATGGACTTTTTAACAAACCTACACGCTAAGATTAACTTAAGCGACCTTACTCTAGAAACTCCCGGTGCAACCTTAAAATTGCATTATAAGAACAAATCGCATCCTCCTTTCCGACCCACAGAAATTATCATTCCTCCTCGTACGTCCCAAAAAGTAAAAATCCCAGTTAATCAAACTCAAGGTACAGGTATATTAAATTACACAAATTTTGGAAATGCAGAAATGCCAGAAGCTTTGGTTAATATTGTAGATTCATTCGCATTCACAATTATCACCAACCCTTGTGAAAACCCAGTAAAAATCAATTTTATGCGTCCTTTTGACGTAGAGCTAATAGATGAAGTCAAATTGAACTTTTGTAGAAATTCCGAAGACGACCACTATACTTTCTATGACAATAATGATTTTGATAGATTACGAAAACAAAATTTAAAAAATTTAAGACTCGATCACTGTAATGTCGAAGAAAAGAGAGTAATCAAAAATCTTTGCTACGAATACAGAGACATCTTCTACTGTGAAGGTACGCCTCTCACTTTTACTAATGAAATAAAACATAAAATAAATATGACAGATGAATCGCCTATATTTACAAAAACATATCGTTACCCGGAAATTCATAAGGAAGAAGTAACAACTCAGATTGAAAACATGTTAACCAACGGAATAATTCAACATTCAAATTCTCCTTGGACTAGCCCCATTTGGGTAGTTCCCAAAAAATTAGACGCATCCGGTAAACAAAAATGGCGCATAGTGATAGATTATCGAAAGTTGAATGATAAAACAATCGATGATAAATTTCCACTACCCAATATTTCAGATATTCTCGATAAATTAGGTAAGGCCCAATACTTCACGACTCTTGACCTAGCAAATGGATTTCACCAAATAGAGATGGATCCAAATGACATTCAAAAAACCGCGTTTTCCACCGATACAGGACATTATGAATTTAAACGAATGCCTTTCGGGCTCAAAAACGCGCCTTCAACTTTTCAAAGGGTAATGAACAATGTATTAAGAGGTCTGCAAAACGAAATTTGTATCGTATATTTAGATGACATTTTAATTTATTCTACCTCATTACAAGAACATGTAGAAAGATTAAAAACCGTATTTGAGAGACTTAGACGATCAAACCTCAAAATTCAATTAGATAAGTCAGAGTTTTTACATAAAGAAGTCGCCTATTTAGGACACAAAATCACAAAAGACGGAGTTATGCCAAATCCTGAAAAAATCCAAGCTGTCAAAAACTTCCCAATTCCTAAAACTCAACGAGATATCAAATCATTTCTTGGCCTAGCCGGTTATTACCGTAGATTCATTAAAGATTTTGCCAAAATTGCCAAACCACTGACCTCATGTCTAAAAAAGAATTCCAAAGTAGACCACTCACCCGCTTTCATACAGTCTTTCAATCACCTTAAAAATCTTCTTATTAATGCTCCGATTTTAAAATATCCCGATTTCTCTAAACAATTTGTCCTCACTACAGACGCATCGAACGTAGCTTTAGGTGCCGTTCTCTCTCAAGGTACACCCCCTAATGACCACCCTATAGCTTATGCTTCAAGAACCCTCAACGAGACAGAACAAAAATATTCGACAATCGAGAAAGAATTACTCGCCATCGTCTGGGCATGTAAATATTTTAGGCCTTATCTTTTTGGAAAAAAATTTCTGATATATACTGATCACAAACCTTTAGTCTGGTTATTCAACTTAAAAGAACCAAATTCTAAATTAGTACGTTGGAGACTTCGACTCGAAGAATTTGATTACTCCATCATTTACAAAAGTGGTAAACAAAACTCTAACGCTGACGCTCTTTCGCGCATCCAATTAAATGCTCTCGAAACAGATTCAATAATCAATAATCCAGGTGAAATAGATATGGAAATCGAACGATTTCTTGAAAACTTTAACCCATCCGATATCACTCTCGACGATATTGACGAAATAATACAAGTTCAACCCGAAGTTCAAAATGGTCAAAATTCAAATACACCTCAAATTAATGAAGATACTTCTACCACTGTTCACTCTGCTAACACCCCCGAAACATATAGCGAAATACCAATTCTTGACGAAATTATTAATAATAAACCTAATCAATTAATAGTAAAGAAATCACCTTATAATAATTATACGAAAAGAGACATAGAAACTTTTGACGACCATAGAATAATTAAAGCCACCTTGCCAACAGACGTTGTTGCAATAATGAATTTCCTTAAAGAAAATACTACTCAAAATTCAAAATTATATATTTACTTCCAATCGAAAGAATTACGACCTTACTTTCAAGAAACATTGACGAAATACTTTAGAAACTTGAAATTAATAGAATGTTCAAAATTGATAAATAATGTTGAACCTGACGAACGCGAACTTATTCTCAAAGGTACACACGAAGGAAAATCTAATCATCGAGGTATTGATGAAACTCTGAAAAGATTAAAAATAAATTATTATTGGAAATCAATGAAATCAGACGTTACCAGATTTGTAAATAACTGCGAAATTTGTCAAAGAGCTAAATACAATCGGAACCCTCCTAAACAATCTTTTACCCTTACTGAAACACCTAGTAAACCTTTCCAAATAATCCACGTAGATACTTTCATTGCCGGAACACAAAAATTTCTAACGATTTTCGACAAATTCTCAAAATTCGGACAAGCTCTTCCATATTTTGGAACTGCAATTTCAGCATGTCAACAACTCGTTCACTTTTTCTCATTTTTCGGAATTCCAACCCGAATTGTCTCCGATAACGGCAGAGAATTCAGAAATGATGTTGTAGAAGGACTCCTAAAAGCGCATAAGATTAATATACATTTTACTACCCCTCACCATCATGAATCTAACTCTCCAGTCGAAAGATTTCATTCTACTCTTATCGAACACCTAAGATTACTTCGAGAAACAGATCCCCAAACAGATCTTAATACTTTAATGTCTTATGCCATAATAGCGTATAATAGTACTATCCACTCTAATACCGGTTTCACCCCTTACGAATTAGTACTAGGACACACCAATATCCGCGACCCATTAGACTTGATTCCTTCTCAAGCATATTCCGAATACCTAAACAGTCATAAAGATAAAACTGCAGCCCTATACGAGAAAGTCCATCAAACTTCTGAAAATCGTAAACAACAGGCAATCGAACGAATCAATAAAAATAGAAATATCAATACTCCCACAGTAGGCTGTCAAATATACAAAAAACTAGAACAACGTAGTAAGTTAAAACCAAAATTTTCTGGACCCTTTATTGTAACCAAAATTTTAGAAAATAATAAATTAGAAATTCAAAATCCTAAAAATAATAATTTACAAATCGTTCATATTAATGATACTAAAATAATGCCAACTGTTACAGATGGGTCAGTCTCACGAGAGCAACCCCAATAAAACTACACGACCTGAACCACTATCCTGGACTCCTACCGTACAAACTTGGAAGTGCCAAAATCCTTTCCAATCATTGGTCCTTTATCCAAATTTATAACTTAACCCCCGTAGTCGAAGAATTTCATAAAATAAAAACTCAATCAATATCCTTAAAAGAATCTCTCGGATCGAATAATGAATACCATCGAGAATTTACGAACTCGCTAATACCTTTAAACTTATTAGAGAAAAAGATCGAAGATCAAATCGATCAATTTGATCCACAACACACCAATCACTCGATAGCAAAAAGAGGAATACTGAATCCATTGGGGTCAATAATTAAATGTATCACGGGAAATTTAGATCAAACGGATGCCGAAAAATATGACGAACAAATTAAACAACTAAGAAGTCGACAAACAAAAATTATAGGTGCAACCTCCCAACAAATGACCTTATTAGGGAAAACCATCGAGAACTTTCAAAATCTAATCACAAATATTTCACATAATCAATTAACTTTGAAATCAAGGATCATCCAAATAGAAGAAACGGTGAAACAAATGTCTTTGCACGAAAACAATGCCTTTCAATTCTTCAGGATTCATGTAATTATAAATCAAATCATCGGAATGTACCAATCAATCTATAATATATTTGATAGAGTATCGGTAGCTATCAGTTTTGCTAAATTAAATACACTTCACAACGCAATAATCCACCCAGTAGAACTGTTCAAAGAAATAAAAAATTTAGAAACCGAATTAACGATCGATAAATTACCTTTAGAAACTAATATTGAAAATGTGTTAAACTTCGAACGTATTGTAGAAATTAAAAGCTATTCAAAGGATTTAACGATCAATTTCATCTTAGAATTACCTTTAGTCGAATCTAAAATTTATCATTATTATCGATTATACCCAATACCGATACCAATCGATCAATCCTCGTTCTCCGTAAACCTTCCTTACAAACCCTTCCTGGCACTTGGAAACGAACAATATCTACAAATGGAAGAAAGTTGTATCGAATTACGTCCCGAAGAATTCCTGTGCAAGAACGTCCACAAATCAATTATCGGAAGTGATCCCCCCTGCTCAGTACAACTAATATTACACCGATCGAACACTAGTACCTGCCACCCATTCCAAATTCATCTGAAAGAAGTCCTGATCACCAAAATCACAGACGGAAAATGGATAGTCACCGTACCCGAAAAATTGATCGCCAATATCGATTGCCAAAACTCCAGAGACAACGTACCATTTTTTGGCACCTACCTTATAGAATCACCACCGAAGTGTATCATCCAGCTAGGACCTTTCACCCTAAAAACATACAAACCCAACAGATTGACTTTTGAAGATCCATACCTGCCGTCCATAAACTTATCAATAAATTTTAATCGAAACCAATCACAAATCACCAATCTACAAACCATCGACCTGGACACCGTTAACCTGAAGGAGACACAACGAATCGAGGCACAACTCCAAGAACAAAAGGACCAGCTTGAAAAACTATCAGAACCGATCAATACCCGAAAAATCGACATTTGGACGATACTCCTAATATTGATGATCCTTGCATTTATTGGATTTTACGGCTCCCGTCGGTACCTCAACAATAAGAAGAAGAAGAATTCCCCGACCGAGATGATCATCATTCCCAGAAATCACAACCCACAGGATGTGCTTTCCACTGGCGATGGAGGAGTTACATTCCCATAGAAACGCAACGTAGTTAAGTATAAGGTGTCACACACCGAGATAATAAAAGATGCTTTTGTTTTGTATAGAGTCAGTTGTTAGTTGTCAGCCTAGTCTCATCTTGTAATCTCTCTCGAGAACATTAAAGGTTTTTTTTAAAAATAAATTCGTGTTTTCCGATACGAAAACTACCCATTAGGAAGTTTCAACGCAATTAATTTGGTAATGGTTTGGTAATTTCTTTCTTATCTAGGTCACAAAAACAGATGAGAGAGTGTTTCTAATTAAAAATTAAAAACTTTCATTATATTTTTATTCAAACTTTTATAGTAGGTAATATTATTTTAAACTTTCTTTTTCTTTTCTCAAATGGTGGCTTACATTACTTTCATCCCGTTCCCGTATATCCAGACCTGTGCCCTAATCCCTAATAAAATGCTCTCCAATGAACCTGTGGCATGTTATATAAACGTCGACTTTATATGCTTAAAATTGACTTAGATATAAACGTTTGAATTCAGCCATTTTTTTCCCTATTTTTTACTTTTTCCTTAAACAAGCTTATTATTTTATATTTTTACCTGAAAAAAATTATTTTTATGCAATAAATAACCTATTTAGGAATAATTTTATATAAAAATTGTCTTATTTATTTATATTTAATGTGTTGAATGCCTTTATAAAGAAATATTGAATCAAAACCAAATTTTTAGATATGTATTTCAATTGTATCTTGTATTTCAAAATATATCTCCTGTATGTAAACGTAGAAGCAATTCTGTTATAAATTTTTCCTTCACATTTCGGAGGTTAGATCAGTGTACTTCTAGAAGTGGCATAGCACAGTTGATTCTTGGTGTAAATTCGCAAATGGAAAAGTGTTTTTTTGATTGTAACAATGTTTTGAAAAGTGATACAACAAGAACTTTAGGAAAAAAGAGTACCGAAACTGTAATCGTTGCTAGTATTGGTAGAGAAGATGGAAAAGATGAATTATTGAATGATGTTGCAAGTATTCAAGTGCATGAAAAATGTTATAAAGCATACCTGCATTAGGGAGTCGAGCAACTTTTACACACAACTTTACTCGAGAAAATTGCTTGTGGATGCAAGAAAGGCTGTCATTCAAACTGTGGATGTCGAAAATTGGGGATAAATTGCTCAATGTTATGCAAAGAATGCATGGACATCAATTGCGAAAACGTTGATGTTACAGATATTTCGGAAGAAGACATAGCTACTACTTTAACATTTGTAATTTATTATTTCAGTTCTAAAGCTCCAACCATTTAAACTAAAATCTAGTAGAATATTATCCAATACTATTTATAAAAATCTTTTTTTTTTTCAGATAAAAAAATGGCTAAATTCAAACGTTTATATCTCAGTCAATTTTAGACATATAAAGTCTTGTAAGCCACCATTTTCAAGAGAATTTGATAATCTTCCTTTTTAATGAAGCAATGCCTATACCTAAATTTACCCATAAAAAAGTTATAGTGAAAAATTGAAAAACAAATTTTTGTGTCAATTTTTTTGGATTTTTTTATTTTGTTTTTAACTTTATATTATTACAATAATTTTTTGCCTCAAAAAATATCGTTTTGTTAGGAAATTTAATTCTCTACAAAAAATCTTACGGCATATATCTTTCGAAAAATGCATAGTTTTCGCGCTATAGCCGAAAAACTGAAAACTGGCCAAACTTACCCCGTTTTCAAAAACTCATAGCTAAATTTAGTAGCACTTTTGGATTTTATTTCTTTAGAGGTCAATTGACCGTATACCGTATGAAACAATAAAATACCTTGAATGCGTTAGTTCCTTATTAAATGACATAGTCAATAGCCTATTAGACAAATCTTCGTCAAAAGCAATTTTAGTAGTTTGAGACATACTGAAGTAGATATCTATATAAAAAGTAGTTGGCCAATGAGTGCGTTAAATCCAGTTCCCCATATTAAAATATGAATACATTTTCCTCAATATTACAGAAATGGCAGTCATAAAAAATTTTCTTTTTATGGCATTATATTTATTTCTTGTATTCATTAATAACACATATATCACAAATATATTTATTTATTTTAAATATGGTGACTCGACTATTATTATAAATTTAACAAGCAAATACAGTTACCGAAGTGAACTTTAAAGTTTGTTAACAAATAATTTTTTATTTTGATTATATATTATTTGTTTCCTCACTTTTAATCTCCTGCGCGTTAGTTCTTTTCTAGCCCTTCGTCCAATTGTGCAACCAATTTTATTATCAAAAGCATCAACACAGTATTTTCATTAAAGCTATTGTATTGATATGTAGACTAAATTTTTGAACAGTAGATCTCGACATACATTTTTTTTAATTGGAAATGTTTCGTAGGGGGACATGTATTTTATAAAAATGAAAATTGTTAAAGCGAGGTCATGCTCACTAACCTAAATAATAAATTAGATGCGGAGCCGTGTTCTGTACCTACGATAGAAAATAAATCGGAATTCAAAGTCGTTAGGTAATTCACATTTACTTACATTCGAGATCGAGATTCGATTCGAGATGATGAATCTCGGATTTCTTTTTATTTCCTCGAATATGTTATTTTCAACATATACTTATTTTTTAAAATGTATTTAATTTTATTACATTACACGCTTATAAGCATAATAAAAATCTAATAGAACTACAATGTTATAAAGATTTTATCACGTCTCTAACGGGCTCTCACTTGAATTTTAAAGTAAATAAAAGTTTAGTTTGAAATAAAACAACATTTTTAGTCAGTTCCAAGTCCGAAAACGTAGTCTACGTACATACCTATCGAACAGTAACTAAAAGTAAACCTTCAATAATATGGAGAGCGAGTTAAGTATTCGGTTATAATTTGCATTGTACCTTATTTGTACCTACCCCTTAACCATTACAGTGGCAATTCCTTCAGTCAATCAACATTTATACGAAGGAACTAATGGAAAAATTAACCAACCCAGCCGGTGACCTCATTACGCCCTCGACGAGATATAATGGGCTTTCGTAGTGCAGGTGCACGAAAGATGAAGAGGGGACTGAGACGAGAGCAGACCGCCGAAGGGTAGTCAATCCCCTCTGTCCTCATGGTCAATCTCTCTCTTCCGCACACTCTCACCCATACACCCTTCCGTTCCCTGTGCCCTACTTATTTCAATTTAATTGATTGACCGAGATAAACATGTATAAACAGATAGGTAGGTAGGTGTACCGTAAGTATTGTGACATATAAAAGACCAGTATATATTAATGACGAAAAAAGTCCACTCACCTTATCATCGAATGACGTAACATTGCAGCTAGATGTTTGAACACACGCGGATGGTCTAGTAGATGTTTATTATATAGTCTGTATTATACGAATGTGTCTTTTAATTTTGGCCCCACATAATGTACTATGTAGTAGTACTTAATATTAGTAGTGGTAGTAAAAGCATAACGAAAATATTGACTATTTTAAAAGCTTCGTTCGCTTATGTCTATGTTTAAGAATAAATAAGACTTACGTAATTTGTAAACCAGTCCAGTACTTTTTTAGTGTTTTTTGTTAAACTAGCACCTATTTAGTTTTGTTTATAAAGTTGTTTAAATTTGGTTTATGATTTTTATTTTCTTCTGGTATTTTATGCAATGAAATAACTTGTTTTATTTTTCGTTTAAACACGTTCGATACTTATTTATTGATAAGCGGAGAAAGGGCAGGTCGTTTTGTGTCGTGTGTGTTTTTAGTATTAATTGTTTAAAAATGTTGAGTAGCACCAATAGGTCGATATATTAGGATTAAACGATTGTGTGCGTGCGTGCGTGCGTGCGTGCGTGTGTGTGTGTGTGTGTGTGTGGTGTGTGTGTGTGTGTGTGTGTGTGTGTGTGTGTGTGTGTGTGTGTGTGTGTGTGTGTGTGTGTGTGTGTGTGTGTGTGTGTGTGTGTGTGTGCGCGTGTGTGTGTGTGTGTGTGTGTGTGTGTGTGTGTGTGTGTGTGTGTGTGTGTGTGTTTGCAATAGTGAGCGAAAGAGAGAATGTATGTACGTGTGTATATGTTATACGAGTGGAAGAAAAAATAATAATAACAGGAGAGAGAAGGAGAAAGAAAGACGCGAGGTAAGCATGGCACTCACGAAAGTCAACTCTGGGAGGATTGGGAAGAAATCTCTCTGGAGTCTGGATACGTGTGCTGCAACCCGCGCATGCGCCCTTATTACGAAGCTCCGGGGACACTATCACAACATCCATGGGCAGCGGTCTATAAAATGTCTCGTTATTCAATTTTTCATTTATAAATACTGGTTCTTTTTGCTTATAATGATTATTTTTAGTTGCATCGCGAACTTTTAACGTCATACGATCAATCTTCACTATTTGCCAATGAAGCTTTCAAATTTGCTTTTTTTAAGAAATTGATATATGTCTAATTTTTTATTGGGACAAAAACTGAAACTAATTTCAATCCTCCATTTTTTCGAAACATCCTATTATTGGAATGATCGACTTAAATACCCCAATTTCTATCGATAAAGAAAAATCTCCTGGTTCCAAAAGTGAAAGCCGCTTCTTCGCAAAAAAAATATCCATCCGTGAGCGCGCCTCCGTCAAACACACACTAGTTCTACAAAATTATTAAAGTAAATGTAAACTGATGCAATAAATCTAAAAATTAAATTGCACGGAAAAATTGTTATTGTGAAATAATGCCCAAATATATATATATCATATATCATATAAATTATATATGTGTTGTTTTGTTATTATAGTACTGATTCATATGATTTGTTCCCGTTGCGCCTAGATAATTAAAAATTCCGGATTAGCCTGAATAGATATATTTCAGTCGCATGAATAGATATATTTCAGTCGCATGATTGCAACCTATTATTATATTACCAACTCACAAATGTAATGCCTTCATTAGGGGTGACTAGTGGTGTAAGATCAATAAATAAAAGTGGCTGTGATAAATTTTCTAGTTTCGAAAGTATTTCAGAAACGATTTATTTATTAGATTAAATTTGAGGATTCTAACAATTACATTGAGTGTACTGAACCTAACTAATTTATAAACTAAAACTTTGCACTTCTTATGCGCTCCTAGATAATTCGAATAAAATTTTCAGCAACAGGTCGAACTCCGCCTGGGGTAGCTGGGGGTGGATTGAGTACCTCAAAGCTGTCACCACAGGTCACTGCCGGTCACAAGCCTGGACAAAGGAGCAGGGTTCTTAAATAAGGCTATCAAACTGCCTAAAGAAAAATATTCACATGCTCAAAGATGGGTACAAGAACAACAAAACTAAGTAACTACATCTTAGCATAGGTAGGTGTAGCAATAGACCAAATAGCAACATCAGAGGTTGGAATAGTAATAAATGAGAAATATAACAGAATATAGAAAACATAGAATACGTTAACGATAGAATCCTGCGAATAAAGATGATGTTCGGACTACTACTACTTGTAGCTATTAAATGTACCTCCTTCTATGATTTAACTTTGACAGTATTATTTCAATTTCTTAGTATCAAAACATTCACCCTTCATTCTAACTTGTATTTTATCAGAAAGGGTTTTAAATAATTTACAGGTTACACACTTATAAATATATTTTCCTATGAATGCAATTATAAATTGACACTGAGCAAAGTTCGTTGTCTTCCGGTTTTCCATGCAGAAATTTGATTAAAGAGACTGCACCAGTTTCGAACTCATCATACTTGGCTAGAAATAGCTCTTTAAATTGTTTCCAAGTCATTCCATCAAAAGAAATTTGAGAAAGTCATATCAATGCAGCAGGTCGGTCAAGGAGAGAAAAAATAAGGAACGTAAGAATTCGAGAAATTATGGAGGTAGAACACACACTAGTCGACGATATAAAAACCAAACAACTACGATGGTTTGGTCATGTGCAAAGAATGGGAGATGATCGACTCCCAAAACAAATCTTGAAGTGGTTACCACGGGGCCACAGAAGAAGAGGAAGACCAAGACTTAGCTGGAGAGAAGGTATTGACAAGGAGATCAGCGAGAGAGAGAGAGAGAGAACTGGATGAAGACCTGTGGAAAGACAGAGAACAATGGAGGCTAGGAATCGGAAGACGTCGGAGAACGTTATAAAACCGATTTATATATATATATATATATATATATATATATATATATATATATCAATGCAGAACCTTGCATAGCTTTCCTCAAAATGATCGTATGAGTGACCATTTGCCACTTGCTTGTTTTTCTTGCATACACAGATCAGCAGTTGCACACCAACACCTGACGTATTGGCCTGTTTTGTCCGGGTCGAAGATTGGTATAGTAATGGATTCGTCGGCTGACGAATATTTTTTCAACTTCTTTCACCATTTGGACAATATTTAGTTGTCACACTCAATACTTTTCATTAATACCTTAGTAGCAACGTTGACTCGTTGCACCTAATATCCGTACTATTACAATTGGCGCAAATATACACTTGTCCAAATAATGCAATTTCCAAGTTCATTATTCAAACGTCGCAAGTAGGAAGGTACACCATCATCATTCGATATTCGCCAGATGTGTGGCCACATATATGTGGACACGCAAAGATGTTAATGTAATAGACTTATCTGCCACTCGCCTCCCGTAACATTTATTCTTAATTCAAATCCCATATCCTCTCAATTACGATGTTGTCATGATATCGACTTCGTCGATTACATTCCTTCGTGCCTTACATGTCCCAATACTTGTACAGGTAAAAAATGTTCCCACATTTACACATTGTACTGTTATCATTTATCGAATTAAAACACTCAGCAGCATCTTCTTCTTCTCCTTTTAATAGGCAAAGAAACCTGTTGATTAATTCTTTTCGCCTCAGTCTGGGGCTTTCTGAGAGAGAAGTCCAGCTTTTTGCATATCTCTTTGGAGGTTTACCCTTGGGTTTTCTTTATTATCCCTAACAATTTTTGACAATCTGCTGCTTTCCACCCGTGTGACACATGCATTCCATTCTCTATTCTCTCCGTCGTGTCTAAGGTCGCGTCGCTGTCTTGCTCATCCAACCACTTCCTATTTGTAACATATTTCTCGTATTACGCTGTACTTTTTAAATCTATCAGTGTATATAACCGTCCACCATTCTCAGTATCTGCACTGCTGATATTCTTAATAGTCTTTTGCTGATGGATGTGATTGCTCGGGTTTCGGTCGCGTATTTTATTATTAGGCGGATACATGTTCTAAAGATTCCGGTTTTAGCCTCCATGGACATGAATTTGTTTTTCCGTACTACTTTTCTAACGCTGTTCAAGAAAGGAGATAAAAATAACCCTCAAAACTACCGAGGAATTAGCCTAGTCAACACCGCTTATAAAATTTATGCCACGATACTAAATAATAGACTGAAAATTATAACGGAAGAACTTATAGAAGAAGAACAAATAGGTTTCAGAAAAGGTAGATCGACAATGGATGGAATATTCACAATACAACAAATCATAGAAAAACACAGAGAATACAACAGAGAAACACATATAAGCTTTATAGACTTTGGGAAAGCTTTTGACAATGTAAACAGATGCAAACTATGGAATATTATGAAAGAACGAGGCTATCCAAAACACTTAATAAGAACAATACAAAGTTGATACATTGACACCAAAATTGCAATAGATATAGGCGAAAAGTTAATTAAAGAAATATCAACAAACAAAGGAGTTAGACAAGGCTTCTGTATTTCGCCATCATTATTTTACATATATATAGATGCCATTGTGAAAGAGTGGAAAACAAAGTGCCCTAAAGGAATATATCTAGACCAAAACACCACCCTAAACTCTATTTTGTATGCCGAAGACTTAGTACTCCTAGCGGAAACGGAAGACGATCTACAGAGAGAAATATATATTCTGCAAACGACCTGTCAAAAATACGACATGAAAATATTAGCAAGCAAAACGAAAACCATGGCTTTCTTAGGTAAATATCCAGTCAGGACAAAAATAGTCGTAAATGATATAGTATTGGAACAGGTAAAACACTTTAAATATTTAGGCTGCGATATATCTTATGACCGAAGCAAGGACATAGAAGAAAAACTTCATAAATTCACACATATTTGCGGAACTATCAGCAGAACATTAAAGAATAAAACAAGAAGAGATACACAAATAAAATTTTACAAGACGATAGCTGTACCAACCCTCTTATACGGCAGTGAAACATGGACAACAACAAAAAAAGAAGAATCTAGAATACAAGCACAAGAAATGAAATTTCTAAGAAGAGTGAAAGGTTGCACAAAACTGGACAGACTAAGAAACAGAGAAATAAGAACAGAATTAAACATCTTTAGTATAAACGAGAAAATAAAGGAAAACAAAAGTAAGTGGAAAGAACACCTAGAACGGATGCACGAGAACAGGATACCAGCCAAAGTAAGATTTTATCAATGCCATGGAAGAAGACATATCGGAAGGCCGAGAAAAAGATGGGTACCGTAACAGGCAAAGTTTAAATACCTGAAGTGAAGAAGAAGACTTCAGTTATAATCCGATCAGACCAAGTTAAATAACGTTGGACTAAAAGATTTGCTTTGCCTTGCTTCTGAGGGGGCGCCTATATTAGTTTGTGATAAATTTTTATTATATAGGGTGTTCAGTTAAATCCGTAATCTAGCAACCGTTGGTATTTTTATGCCATTTTGACTTATATCTTAGATTAGATGTAAACATTTTGACAAACGGTAAATGTCACAAATGTCGAAACACGTCATGGGATGGGTTAAGTATAAAACCTCTAATGTGTTGTTCATTTTTTACCATTTTTAACATTTAACGGACTCGCCTCTTGTGAATATTGGCCTTGACAGCTAGACACAAAGACGACAAAGATACGGCGCACAGCGGGATCTTTTATACTTTCTCTGGCATTTCTAGTCTAATGTAAGCGCATATTTTCTTTTGAATTCGTGTGGATTAAAAACTAAAATTCTTAAAAGTAAGGATGTTAATAGGTAAGATGAAATTTGAAATAAGTCTGTTTAAACTATATTCATGGCTGGTCGTTTGCAAAAGATTAAGAACTCAAGAAGTGAGATTGGGTTTCCAAGAAAGAAAGTTCTAATTCACTTTAGTTACTTTAAAATTACAAGAGGTGTTGAATATGTTGTCCACCTTCGTCAATACACCTGGAATCCCTGCACCGGTGTGAAGTTAGCAGCAACTTTCCAGCAGCCAAAAATTCTGGCAGCCATTTCATTTAAACGTGAAGTTAGCAGCCACTTTCTAGCAGCCAATTCTATCTTGCAGGAAATAAATGAACGTTTTTTTTGTCAAAGTGTCAATCATTCCTACTAACCGCAATTTCACCAGTGGCGCCAAAAGGTCACAAAAAATTACAATAGTAAAATAAATAATTTCAAAACTCGCACCACGGAAACGCGGACATATAAAGAGTATTTAATTGGGGTGCAAGAAAATAGAGTCTCGGGATGAAATTTGGGCTGGAGGTTCCTTTTAACATCAGTAATCATCCCACCACGCGCCAATCCCTTCCGTGCCGTCTGAAGGACGTTATGGCCTTCAACGCAAAAGTATAAAAAATATTTTAATGGGGTGCAAGAAAATAGAGTCTCGGGATGAAATTCTGGCTGGAGGTTCCTTTTAACATCAGTAATCATCCCACCAAGCGCCAATCCCTTCCGTGCCGTCTGAAGGGCGTTATGGCCTTCAACGCGAAATTATAAAAATACAAGCCGTTCCCGGCATGCGTCGCAATGCCACGTAAAGTTTAAAGAAAAAAAAAAATTATAGATGACCCGGTGAAATTCCTATCATCTACATATATTTTTGAAAAATAATGTCAAAACAATACAAAATTTTTATCTACATTAAATTAAATGCAACACAGTTATACACATAATCAATTTAAGGCTTTCTGATCTACTATATTTTTCGTCTTTTTTTGCGGTGCGTAAATTTATAAAGATGATGGTTTTACGACTCGCGAACACGCGACGTATAATTGTCCATGCGCGAAACCGGGAAACTCCAAGTTTATTCCGCAAACTGTCCTTGTATTAGCAATTGTATATTATCTTTTCAAATTTTTAATAAATAATTTATGAAAAACTACCCTGAAATTAGGTATGAAATTTTCCTGTACAATATGCGTTTGACCAAACGACGTCATTTAAAAGCAATTATTATACGTTTGGATGTTGGCCAAGAAATATATAGAGTCATTTCCCACCCCAGAAACTAAAGAAGGTAATGGATCTGGTGGTGGGAACAATTACGGCAATTTTACTTTACCACCAGCACAACATAATCCAGTAGCTTCACCGCTGCATTTTAACGCTTTACAATATTGACAAACGATTGTCATTTCTCCAATCGTTACGGATTCTTCGACACAATAATCTATTTCCGGGTCGTAGTGGAATGCTACTCGTTCCAAGTTTAAAGGAACACTGCGTCTGAGGAATCGCTCTATTTCATTGTGTCTTGAAGTGAGCTCCATGTTTTGGGCATTTGTTGCTCGTAGTACGTGCATGACCATCTTGGTGTTGATTGTGCCATGTCTTTTTCAGCTTGTCTAAGTAATTTTTTGTTTGTTTGTTATTTTTACCTTTAGTTCGATTCGTCGGTAATTCTGTTGTGTCTGTTGTTTGGGTTTCTTCACTTCCAGTTTTGGGTCTTGTATTTGTACCTCATAGACTTGTTTCTTGGGTGTTTTATTCGTTTAACGTCAGGTACAGTCGAATTGTCTTGTAGTTTTCCTCGATCCTTTTGAAATAGTGTGATCTTATATAATTGTGCTGATCGTCAAACTCAAATTCATGGAACGCCTCGTTGTTCTCTTGGGCTTTCCCCCATAGTGCTTCTAGGTGATCAATCCTTTTTTGTAAGTATTCCTGGGGTTTTTTTGCACTTCCGTTTTTCTTGCAATTATTTTGTAGTTATATGATTTCTTGGGCTATTTTTCCTTGTTCTTGAATCAACTCATCTGCTTGTTATATCTTGTCGTAGTTGAAATTGTGAATTTTTTAACTTAATTCTCTGGAAAAGGTGGTTGTGACTTACTCAGGACTTTACTTGTCTTCTTGACTTCCCGCAGTTGTGTTGCCGTCGAAGTTCTTGAAGTTTTGGAGTTGTAATCACTGGCGGCTTTTCCTCCGGCTGCAGTGACTGGATATGTCCGTCGTTTCAAATTTGTAGAATTTGTAGACTTGGTGTCCTGGTGAAGTTGCTTTGACTTACTCAGGACTCTTCTTGGTTACTTGACTTTCCGCTTTTGTGTTGGCGTCGTGTAGACTTTGTAGACTCGGTGCCCTGTCGATCAAAATGCTGTTGTATAAGATGTGCCCGAACTCGTTCGATTCCATTATTTACTGTTGAACGTAATTCTGTCATACCAATACGAATGTTATCTGTCTCTCACCGGTCGTCAGTCGTCAGTGCGATTTGGACGTGAGAGCTCTCGTCTCGTTGCACATTTGATTGACTTCGACGACCTGAGTCCATCTTCTCCTTGGCATTTTAAAATCAATAAAGTTCTCGCGCACTGACAAACTGATGATTGTAATAATCGTCTTGACATTTATTTATTTGATAACCAACTGACACTATACTTTCATTTGTTTGATTATAAATGTCAAATTACAAAACGTACATTTTTCAGTATTTCCCTTACTTATTATTTATGTTTCTCACCGAAAAACCTTCCCTGAACTTCCACAAATATTTCAAGATCAAAATTAGCAAAATCCGTCCAGCCGTTCTCGAGTTCAAGGTAGACAAACGAACAGCAATCCATTTTTATATATATAGAGATTTTAATGGGGTGCAAGAAAATAGAGTCTCAGGATGAAATTCGGGCTGGAGGTTCCTTTTAACATCAGTAATCATCCCACCAAGCGCCAATCCCTTCCGTGCCGTCTGAAGGGCGTTATGGCCTTCAACGCGAAATTATAAAAATATTTTAATGGGGTGCAAGAAAATAGAGTCTAGGGATGAAATTCGGGCTGGAGGTTCCTTTTAACATCAGTAATCATCCTACCAAGCGCCAATCCCTTCCGTGCCGTCTGAAGGGCGTTATGGCCTTCAACGCGAAATTATAAAAATATTTTAATGGGGTGCAAGAAAATAGAGTCTAGGGATGAAATTCGGGCTGGAGGTTCCTTTTAACATCAGTAATCATCCTACCAAGCGCCAATCCCTTCCGTGCCGTCTGAAGGACATTATGGCTTTCAAAATAAAAAAAATTAAAATATTTTTATAATTTCGCGTTGAAGGCCATAACGTCCTTCAGACGGCACGGAAGGGATTGGCGCTTCGTAGGATGATTACTAATGTTAAAAGGAACCTCCAGCCCGAATTTCATCCCGAGACTTTATTTTCTTGCACCCCATTAAAATATTTTTTATACTTTTGCGTTGAAGGCCATAACGTCCTTCAGACGGCACGGAGGGATTGGCGCTTGGTGGGATGATTACTGATGTTAAAAGGAACCTCCAGCCCGAATTTCATCCCGAGACTCTATTTTCTTGCACCCCATTAAAATATTGTTTATACTTTTGCGTTGAAGGCCATAACGTCCTTCAGACGGCACGGAAGGGATTGGCGCTTGGTGGGATGATTACTGATGTTAAAAGGAACCTCCAGCCCGAATTTCTTCCCGAGACTCTATTTTCTTGCACTCCATTAAAATATTTTTATAATTTCGCGTTGAAGGCCATAACGTCCTTCAGACGGCACGGAAGGGATTGGCGCTTGGTGGGATGATTACTGATGTTAAAAGGAACCTCCAGCCCGAATTTCATCCCTAGACTCTATTATCTTGTACCCCATTAAAATATTTTTTATACTTTTGCGTTGAAGGCCATAACGTCCTTCAGACGGCACGGAAGGGATTGGCGCTTGATGGGATGATTACTGATGTTAAAAGGAACCTCCAGCCCGAATTTCATCCCGAGACTCTATTATCTTGCACCCCATTAAAATATTTTTTATACTTTTGCGTTGAAGGCCATAACGTCCTTCAGACGGCACGGAAGGGATTGGCGCTTGATGGGATGATTACTGATGTTAAAAGGAACCTCCAGCCCGAATTTCATCCCGAGACTCTATTTTCTTGCACCCCATTAAAATATTTTTTATACTTTTGCGTTGAAGGCCATAACGTCCTTCAGACGGCACGGAAGGGATTGGCGCTTGATGGGATGATTACTGATGTTAAAAGGAACCTCCAGCCCGAATTTCATCACGAGACTCTATTTTCTTGCACCCCATTAAAATATTTTTTATACTTTTGCGTTGAAGGCCATAACGTCCTTCAGACGGCACGGAAGGGATTGGCGCTTGGTGGGATGATTACTGATGTTAAAAGGAACCTCCAGCCCGAATTTCTTCCCGAGACTCTATTTTCTTGCACTCCATTAAAATATTTTTATAATTTCGCGTTGAAACCCATAACGTCCTTCAGACGGCACGGAAGGGATTGGCGCTTGGTGGGATGATTACTGATGTTAAAAGGAACCTCCAGCCCGAATTTCATCACGAGACTCTATTTTCTTGCACCCCATTAAAATATTTTTATAATTTCGCGTTGAAGGCCATAACGCCCTTCAGACGGCAGGTAAGGGATTGGCGCTTGGTGGGATGATTACTGATGTTAAATTGAACCTCTAGCCCGAATTTCATCTCGAGACTCTATTTTCTTGCACCCCATTAAAATATTTTTTATACTTTTGCGTTGAAGGCCATAACGCCCTTCAGACGGCACGGAAGGGATTGGCGCTGATGTTAAAAGGAACCTCCAGCCCGAATTTCATCCCGAGACTCTATTTTCTTGCACCCCATTAAAATATTTTTATAATTTCGCGTTGAAGGCCATAACGCCCTTCAGACGGCACGGAAGGGATTGGCGCTTGGTGGGATGATTACTGATGTTAAAAGGAACCTCCAGCCCGAATTTCATCCCGAGACTCTATTTTCTTGCACCCCATTAAAATATTTTTTATACTTTTGCGTTGAAGGCCATAACGTCCTTCAGACGGCACGGAAGGGATTGGCGCTTGATGGGATGATTACTGATGTTAAAAGGAACCTCCAGCCCGAATTTCATCCCGAGACTCTATTTTCTTGCACCCCATTAAAATATTTTTTATACTTTTGCGTTGAAGGCCATAACGTCCTTCAGACGGCATGGAAGGGATTGGCGCTTGATGGGATGATTACTGATGTTAAAAGGAACCTCCAGCCCGAATTTCATCCCGAGACTCTATTTTCTTGCACCCCATTAAAATATTTTTTATACTTTTGCGTTGAAGGCCATAACGTCCTTCAGACGGCACGGAAGGGATTGGCGCTTGGTGGGATGATTACTGATGTTAAAAGGAACCTCCAGCCCGAATTTCATCCCGAGACTCTATTTTCTTGCACTCCATTAAAATATTTTTATAATTTCGCGTTGAAGGCCATAACGTCCTTCAGACGGCACGGAAGGGATTGGCGCTTGGTGGGATGATTACTGATGTTAGAAGGAACCTCCAGCCCGAATTTCATCCCTAGACTCTATTATCTTGCACCCCATTAAAATATTTTTTATACTTTTGCGTTGAAGGCCATAACGTCCTTCAGACGGCACGGAAGGGATTGGCGCTTGATGGGATGATTACTGATGTTAAAAGGAACCTCCAGCCCGAATTTCATCCCGAGACTCTATTATCTTGCACCTCATTAAAATATTTTTTATACTTTTGCGTTGAAGGCCATAACGTCCTTCAGACGGCACGGAAGGGATTGGCGCTTGATGGGATGATTACTGATGTTAAAAGGAACCTCCAGCCCGAATTTCATCCCGAGACTCTATTTTCTTGCACCCCATTAAAATATTTTTTATACTTTTGCGTTGAAGGCCATAACGTCCTTCAGACGGCACGGAAGGGATTGGCGCTTGATGGGATGATTACTGATGTTAAAAGGAACCTCCAGCCCGAATTTCATCCCGAGACTCTATTTTCTTGCACCCCATTAAAATATTTTTTATACTTTTGCGTTGAAGGCCATAACGTCCTTCAGACGGCACGGAAGGGATTGGCGCTTGGTGGGATGATTACTGATGTTAAAAGGAACCTCCAGCCCGAATTTCTTCCCGAGACTCTATTTTCTTGCACTCCATTAAAATATTTTTATAATTTCGCGTTGAAACCCATAACGTCCTTCAGACGGCACGGAAGGGATTGGCGCTTGGTGGGATGATTACTGATGTTAAAAGGAACCTCCAGCCCGAATTTCATCCCGAGACTCTATTTTCTTGCACCCCATTAAAATATTTTTTATACTTTTGCGTTGAAGGCCATAACGTCCTTCAGACGGCACGGAAGGGATTGGCGCTTGGTGGGATGATTACTGATGTTAAAAGGAACCTCCAGCCCGAATTTCATCCCGAGACTCTATTATCTTGCACCCCATTAAAATATTTTTTATACTTTTGCGTTGAAGGCCATAACGTCCTTCAGACGGCACGGAAGGGATTGGCGCTTGGTGGGATGATTACTGATGTTAAAAGGAACCTCCAGCCCGAATTTCTTCCCGAGACTCTATTTTCTTGCACTCCATTAAAATATTTTTATAATTTCGCGTTGAAACCCATAACGTCCTTCAGACGGCACGGAAGGGATTGGCGCTTGGTGGGATGATTACTGATGTTAAAAGGAACCTCCAGCCCGAATTTCATCCCGAGACTCTATTATCTTGCACCCCATTAAAATATTTTTTATACTTTTGCGTTGAAGGCCATAACGTCCTTCAGACGGCACGGAAGGGATTGGCGCTTGGTGGGATGATTACTGATGTTAAAAGGAACCTCCAGCCCGAATTTCATCCCGAGACTCTATTATCTTGCACCCCATTAAAATATTTTTATAATTTCGCGTTGAAGGCCATAACGTCCTTCAGACGGCACGGAAGGGATTGGCGCTTGGTGGGATGATTACTGATGTTAAAAGGAACCTCCAGCCCGAATTTCATCCCGAGACTCTATTATCTTGCACCCCATTAAAATATTTTTTATACTTTTGCGTTGAAGGCCATAACGTCCTTCAGACGGCACGGAAGGGATTGGCGCTTGGTGGGATGATTACTGATGTTAAAAGGAACCTCCAGCCCGAATTTCTTCCCGAGACTCTATTTTCTTGCACTCCATTAAAATATTTTTATAATTTCGCGTTGAAACCCATAACGTCCTTCAGACGGCACGGAAGGGATTGGCGCTTGGTGGGATGATTACTGATGTTAAAAGGAACCTCCAGCCCGAATTTCATCCCGAGACTCTATTATCTTGCACCCCATTAAAATATTTTTTATACTTTTGCGTTGAAGGCCATAACGTCCTTCAGACGGCACGGAAGGGATTGGCGCTTGGTGGGATGATTACTGATGTTAAAAGGAACCTCCAGCCCGAATTTCATCCCGAGACTCTATTTTCTTGCACTCCATTAAAATATTTTTATAATTTCGCGTTGAAGGCCATAACGTCCTTCAGACGGCACGGAAGGGATTGGCGCTTGGTGGGATGATTACTGATGTTAAAAGGAACCTCCAGCCGGAATTTCATCCCGAGACTCTATTTTCTTGCACTCCATTAAAATATTTTTATAATTTCGCGTTGAAGGCCATAACGTCCTTCAGACGGCACGGAAGGGATTGGCGCTTGGTGGGATGATTACTGATGTTAAAAGGAACCTCCAGCCCGAATTTCATCCCGAGACTCTATTTTCTTGCACCCCATTAAAATATTTTTATAATTTCGCGTTGAAGGCCATAACGCCCTTCAGACGGCACGTAAGGGATTGGCGCTTGGTGGGATGATTACTGATGTTAAATGGAACCTCTAGCACGAATTTCATCCCGAGACTCTATTTTCTTGCACCCCATTAAAATATTTTTTATACTTTTGCGTTGAAGGCCATAACGCCCTTCAGACGGCACGGAAGGGATTGGCGCTTGGTGGGATGATTACTGATGTTAAAAGGAACCTCCAGCCCGAATTTCATCCCGAGACTCTATTTTCTTGCACCCCATTAAAATATTTTTATAATTTCGCGTTGAAGGCCATAACGCCCTTCAGACGGCACGGAAGGGATTGGCGCTTGGTGGGATGATTACTGATGTTAAAAGGAACCTCCAGCCCGAATTTCATCCCGAGACTCTATTTTCTTGCACCCCATTAAAATATTTTTATAATTTCGCGTTGAAGGCCATAACGCCCTTCAGACGGCACGGAAGGGATTGGCGCTTGGTGGGATGATTACTGATGTTAAAAGGAACCTCCAGCCCGAATTTCATCCCGAGACTCTATTATCTTGCACCCCATTAAAATATTTTTATAATTTCGCGTTGAAGGCCATAACGTCCTTCAGACGGCACGGAAGGGATTGGCGCTTGGTGGGATGATTACTGATGTTAAAAGGAACCTCCAGCCCGAATTTCATCCCGAGACTCTATTATCTTGCACCCCATTAAAATATTTTTTATACTTTTGCGTTGAAGGCCATAACGTCCTTCAGACGGCACGGAAGGGATTGGCGCTTGGTGGGATGATTACTGATGTTAAAAGGAACCTCCAGCCCGAATTTCTTCCCGAGACTCTATTTTCTTGCACTCCATTAAAATATTTTAATAATTTCGCGTTGAAGGCCATAACGTCCTTCAGACGGCACGGAAGGGATTGGCGCTTGGTGGGATGATTACTGATGTTAAAAGGAACCTCCAGCCCGAATTTCATCCCGAGACTCTATTATCTTGCACCCCATTAAAATATTTTTTATACTTTTGCGTTGAAGGCCATAACGTCCTTCAGACGGCACGGAAGGGATTGGCGCTTGGTGGGATGATTACTGATGATAAAAGGAACCTCCAGCCCGAATTTCATCCCGAGACTCTATTTTCTTGCACTGCATTAAAATATTTTTATAATTTCGCGTTGAAGGCCATAACGTCCTTCAGACGGCACGGAAGGGATTGGCGCTTGGTGGGATGATTACTGATGTTAAAAGGAACCTCCAGCCCGAATTTCTTCCCGAGACTCTATTTTCTTGCACTGCATTAAAATATTTTTATAATTTCGCGTTGAAGGCCATAACGTCCTTCAGACGGCACGGAAGGGATTGGAGCTTGGTGGGATGATTACTGATGTTAAAAGGAACCTCCAGCCCGAATTTCATCCCGAGACTCTATTTTCTTGCACTGCATTAAAATATTTTTATAATTTCGCGTTGAAGGCCATAACGTCCTTCAGACGGCACGGAAGGGATTGGCGCTTGGTGGGATGATTACTGATGTTAAAAGGAACCTCCAGCCCGAATTTCTTCCCGAGACTCTATTTTCTTGCACCCCATTAAAATATTTTTATAATTTCGCGTTGAAGGCCATAACGCCCTTCAGACGGCACGGAAGGGATTGGCGCTTGGTGGGATGATTACTGATGTTAAAAGGAACCTCCAGCCCGAATTTCTTCCCGAGACTCTATTTTCTTGCACTCCATTAAAATATTTTTATAATTTCGCGTTGAAACCCATAACGCCCTTCAGACGGCACGGAAGGGATTGGCGCTTTGTGGGATGATTACTGATGTTAAAAGGAACCTCCAGCCCGAATTTCATCCCGAGACTCTATTTTCTTGCACCCCATTAAAATATTTTTTATACTTTTGCGTTGAAGGCCATAACGTCCTTCAGACGGCACGGAAGGGATTGGCGCTTGATGGGATGATTACTGATGTTAAAAGGAACCTCCAGCCCGAATTTCATCCCGAGACCCTATTTTCTTGCACCCCATTAAAATATTTTTTATACTTTTGCGTTGAAGGCCATAACGTCCTTCAGACGGCATGGAAGGGATTGGCGCTTGATGGGATGATTACTGATGTTAAAAGGAACCTCCAGCCCGAATTTCATCCCGAGACTCTATTTTCTTGCACTCCATTAAAATATTTTTATAATTTCGCGTTGAAGGCCATAACGTCCTTCAGACGGCACGGAAGGGATTGGCGCTTGGTGGGATGATTACTGATGTTAAAAGGAACCTCCAGCCCGAATTTCATCCCGAGACTCTATTATCTTGCACCCCATTAAAATATTTTTTATACTTTTGCGTTGAAGGCCATAACGTCCTTCAGACGGCACGGAAGGGATTGGCGCTTGATGGGATGATTACTGATGTTAAAAGGAACCTCCAGCCCGAATTTCATCCCGAGACTCTATTTTCTTGCACCCCATTAAAATATTTTTTATACTTTTGCGTTGAAGGCCATAACGTCCTTCAGACGGCACGGAAGGGATTGGCGCTTGGTGGGATGATTACTGATGTTAAAAGGAACCTCCAGCCCGAATTTCATCCCGAGACTCTCTTTTCTTGCACCCCATTAAAATATTTTTATAATTTCGCGTTGAAGGCCATAACGCCCTTCAGACGGCACGTAAGGGATTGGCGCTTGGTGGGATGATTACTGATGTTAAATGGAACCTCTAGCCCGAATTTCATCCCGAGACTCTATTTTCTTGCACCCCATTAAAATATTTTTTATACTTTTGCGTTGAAGGCCATAACGCCCTTCAGACGGCACGGAAGGGATTGGCGCTTGGTGGGATGATTACTGATGTTAAAAGGAACCTCCAGCCCGAATTTCATCCCGAGACTCTATTTTCTTGCACCCCATTAAAATATTTTTTATACTTTTGCGTTGAAGGCCATAACGTCTTTCAGACGGCACGGAAGGGATTGGCGCTTGGTGGGATGATTACTGATGTTAAAAGGAACCTCCAGCCCGAATTTCATCCCAAAACTCGGTTTTCTTGCACCTCATTAAAATATTTTTATAATTTCGCGTTGAAGGCCATAACGCCCTTCAGACGGCACGGAAGGGATTGGCGCTTGGTGGGATGATTACTGATATTAAAAGGAACCTCCTGACCGAATTTCATCCCGAGACTCTATTTTCTTGCACCCCATTAAAATATTTTTTATACTTTTGCGTTGAAGGCCATAACGTCCTTCAGACGGCACGGAAGGGATTGGCGCTTCGTAGGATGTTTACTAATGTTAAAAGGAACCTCCAGCCCGAATTTCATCCCGAGACTCTATTTTCTTGCACCCCAATTAAATACTCTTTATATGTCCGCGTTTCCGTGGTGGGAGTTTTGATATTATTTATTTTACTGTTGTAATTTTTTGTGACCTTTTGGCGCCACTTGTGAAATTGCGGTTAGTAGGAATGATTGACACTTTGACAAAAAAAACGTTCATTTATTTCCTGTAAGGTAGAAAGTGGCTGCTAACTTCACGTTTAAATGAAATGGCTGCCAGAATTTTTGGCTGCTGGAAAGTGGCTGCTAACTTCACACCGGTAATCCCTGCGACTGAAATTACTGACGACATTTTCTGACATCCTGGGTGTGTTATTTATTTCAAGAACATTTGCTCAATCCTATGCCGTAAGTCATCTAGATTCGGCATTGTAGTACTAAATATACTGTTTTTTATGTAGGACCACAAGAAAAAGTCGCACGGTGTAAATCGCATGACCTCGGAGGTCAGGGAATTTCAATGTTCCGACTAATTGTTCGTTTGTCGAAATATTCCCTCAACAGGGTTAATGTTTCCACTGTACAGTGAGGAGTCGCACCATCTTGTTGGAAATAACAATTTTGAAGCTCATGATCATCTAGTTGGTTGATAAACGGCTCTAAAATTTCTGTTCTGTAGCGTTCAGCTGTTAGTGTGCTAAAAAATTAAAAAGATTGTAAAACCTAAGAGAGCTGTGTATTTATTCCCTGTTACCCTGAAAGAATATGGGTCCAAATATTCTTCCATGACTAAAGCCAGCTCATGCACCTATTTTTTTCCGGATGCACCGGCTCTTGAACAATTTCATATGGATTCTGTGTCCCCCAGATGAGCATATTTTGGGAATTCATGTAGCCCGATAAGTGGAACCATGCTTCATCAGCAAAAATGAGAGAGGGGGCGAGAGAGAGAGAGAGAGAGAGAGAGAGAGAGAGAGAGAGAGACTCAACGTTTCTCGAAAGATGTGTTGGTTGGGTTGTGCTGGATGTAGTTAAAACGTTAGCCCAACGTTTCTGGCCAGACCAGGTGGTCGTGAAGGTTAGGGTTAGGTATTGTTTGACTTGATATATGTTAAAACGATACCTTGTAACGTTTGTTATTTATTCAATACTTACTGATTTTAACTCTTAGAAGTTCCTTGGCCGGCTAGCTCAAAATTCTAAAAGGGCTCGGGTGTGGTTGAAATATAGTCAAAGGTCAGATTCCAGCCGTTTAATTCGGTATTAATAAATTGATACTAACAAAATTCAATTTAACGGAAACCATATACTATACTACTACTACTCAAAAATATAAACTCCCGATGGACGATAATCCTTTACGAACAAATAATTCCTATAATATTTTAGAGGAGGGCGTTAGTTAGTTATTATGAGCTAATCAATAAACCCAACTAATAATCTAATTGAACTAAACCAATATTTACTTCCTGACTAATGCCACCTCGTTACGAATATTACTAATCAAATTTGGGTTAAGACTTAACTAATGAATCGATTCCATACCTGGGCCCAGATAAATAAGTGCACTACCTTAACCGTTGCTCGGGAATCCAGTCGACCTGGGGGTGACGAGAAGAAGCCGTATCACACGACCGTCTGCTAGAGACGTTCGTTCCCCGTCGAATGATCGCCCTGTACAGGCGGAGTCGGGTGAGGTACCCGAAGGAGCGGGACCGGAGTTCTGCTTCCTAGTGCTGTTGGGGAAGTCAGTCGCCGGGCCGAAGTCCTCCAACAATTCCTCGGTGTAGGGAGACTGTACTTTACGGAGTAAAGCGGGGGGTCGTCAGTCACCAAACGTACGAACGCACTCTCACCGTTTTTCGCACTATTCGACGATTCCTGTTCACTTCTCGGCACTCCAGCTTCAATTCACTAGAGAACCTTACTACTAACAAATATCACCCTCTAATTATGGGTGTTTGGTAAATTAGGTTGTCAAAACGAAATTCACGTCTTATTACTTTCGAAGCCCAGACCCAGACTTGTCTGCCTCCTGCCTCTCTCCCGTTCGACTTTGTCGAACTTTCACTTTTCTGTCAATTCTTTTTGACAGACGACCAATCCCTGATTTTATAATTGATAACTCATATTATTTCCCCCAATCCGTGACCAGTCCAAAATCTAGTAGGCGTGTACCTTTTCCCTTTCATACAAGGTCCCGTGCATACTCTTACCGCGTGACCGTAACGGCTAAATTAACTTCTTGGAAGAAAGGCTTGTAAACAAGGTGATAAAAGTAACCTTCACTGAACTATTATCCCCTCGATCGATAACGATGAAATGAATTGGAGAATCATTATCAAAATCGACATACTTAATCACACTTATCATTTGCACCTGAGCCGAAAATTTCAGTCATCCAGCATATGTACTTTTTGAGTTATTCAATCGGCGAACTCCGCCTGTGGTAGTTGTTAGGTGAATTGAGTAGCTTAACAAGTGCCATTACCGGTCCCAAGCTCGGATAAAGGAGGAGGGTTCACAGGTCAGGCTAGCTCCCTACCTGTGGTAAAAATTCAATACGGCTCACAGTACCGCAAGCCTGCCTCGGAACCAGATTGATAAACAGACGACGACACCAGCCAGAAAACGGACTAAGATTTGGAAAAAGAATAAACTCAGAATTGCCACCTGGAATATTATGTCATGGAACGCAAAGGATCAAGTAATAGTAGAAGAGCTAAAAGAAAATAACATAGAAATATGCTCCATCAGTGAAACAAAAAGAAAAGGAAAAGGAAAATGTGAAATAGACAGATATATTTTGATATATAGTGGAGTACCCCGAGAGAAAAGAGCACATTCAGGAGTAGGGCTGCTGATTGACAAGAAGTATAAACAACAAATAGAAAGTGAAATTTACTTCAACGATAGGATATTACAAGTAACAATGAGCATTAACCAGGAAAATATCAATTTTATAAGCGTATATGCGCCAGATATAAGTAAGGAGAGGATAGAGAGAAATTCTATGAAGAAATACAAGCAGTAGTGGATAAAATAAGAGCACAAGATAAAATAGTTATTATGGGGGATCTAAATGCAAGGATAGGAAATGAATCACTGAACGGTGTAATGCAGAGATTTAATGAAGAGACTACGAACGAAAATGGAAAACTATTGAAAATATTCTGCGCAAGCAAAGGCATGAGAATAAACAATACTTTCTTTGAACATGACATGAAATACAAATATACATGGCAGAATACAAGAGGGCAAAAATCTGTATTAGACTATATCATTACAAACAGAAATATCGTCCCTCAAACAATATTAGATGTAAGAACCTTAAATGGCGCCAACTCTGAAAGCGATCATAAGCTAGTACTTTGCAAAATGAGACTAAAACTGAACAAGACCTCAAAACCTAAACCGCAAATGATTAGTAAATTCAACGTCGAATCACTAGAAGACAAGAGTACACAATACCTATATGAATGCCGGTAACAATGGAAAACAATAAAGAACAACGTATTATACTCTGCCATGGAAGCAATAGGAAAGAGACAAGTAAATGTCAATGCAATCAGTACAACGCCTTGGTTTACGCCGGAAGTGAAGGAGTTAGCAAAACAAAAGAAAAAAGCATACATTCAATACATACGAAATAAAACACCTGAAAATTGGAACAGCTACCCAAAAGAACGAAACAAGGTAAACACAAGGATATAAGAACTACAAGAAATTTACTGGGAAAAATTCACAAAAGGAATGGAGAGAGACATGTATGGAAGCCAGAGAAAAATATTGGGAATGCTAAGAAGAAACAAGCTTGAAGTCAAAGATACAGTGCGCACTAATAAAATCACGCTAGAGCAGTGGGAAACATACTTCAAAAATTTATATAAGTAAGAGGAAGACTTGGAACAGCTACAAAATGAATATGAGAAGGAAAACGACATAGAGCTAACAAATGACAAGATAGAAAACATCTTAAAGTCGCTTAGGAACAGAAAAAGCCCTGGACCAGACGAAATCACCAACGAGATGCCTAAATATGGAGGGAGAAAACTACAGCATGAAATTTTAACACTATTTAAGAATATCATAGAAGAACAAAAAATACCGAATGAATGGAAGAGTAGTATAACAATACCCATTTTTAAAAAAGGAGAGAAAACGCATCCAGAGAACTATCGTCGAATAACACTACTCAATAGCGTTCTCAAAGCATTCACTAAGACCATACTAGGCGAGATCACCAAAACCATAAGTATACGAGAAGAGCAACAAGGCTTCCGAAAGAACAGATCCACTATCGACGCAATATTCATTGTCAAACAAGTAACGGAAAAATCCTTAGAATTCAATAAACCTGCGTATATGTGCTTTGCTGATATGACCAAGGCATTTGACAGAGTGCGTTTAAAGGATGTCTTAGAAATAATGAGAACACAAGGTCTAAACCATAAACTAATTAATTTAATATATGATATTAACACCCAATGTAGAACAAAAATCAGAGTAGGACATATGACATCAGAAGACATAAATGTAAATACAGGTATTAGACAGGGCGACTCACTCAGCCCTTTCATATTCAATTTGATAATGGATAAAATAATAGAAAACCTCCCTAGAACAGCTGGATACAAAGTGGGAAACACATACGTACATGCGGTCTGTTATGCTGACGATGTTATCCTTATTGCAGACTCCGAAGATAATCTCCAAAGGTTACTACACTCTTTTAACAATACAGCAAAGAAACTAAACATGCTCATCAACATCGAGAAGACCAAATGCTTAGTTACATCCAAAGAACCAATAAGATGCAAACTGGAAATTGATCTCAAAATTATCGAACAGGTAAACCACTTTAAATATCTGGGTGTAGAAATAACGAGCCAAGGAAATCTTTTTAACGAAGTAAGGGAGCAAACAATGAAAGCGGCTCGAATTTCGGGATGCCTGAAAGAAATTGTCTGGAAGAACAAATACCTGGACACCGAAAGCAAAATCAAAATATATTAAACGGCCGTAAGACCCATCATAACATACGCGGCAGAAACAAGACCAGACACAAGCAGAACTCTACAAATGATGAGAACAGTCGAAATGAAGACATTAAGGAGCATACAAGGCAAAACATTATATGACAACATTAGATATTATACAACAATGCGGAATACAGGACATAGGAAGGTGGGTCAGACAAAGACGGAGGTTTTGGAACAAACATATAAAGAGAATGGAAGACAGCAGACTCGTTAAACATGTAAAAATGAATAACCCAGTAGGGAAAAGATCGCAGGGAAGACCACCAAAACGATGGAGAGAATGCTGGACCTCATCTTCCGGGGAAGACACGCTGGCAACGAACAGGCAATAGCCTACTAATATGGCAATCCATATTAGAAAGAAGAAGAAGAAGAAGAATCGGCGACAGTATGGCGGCGATTAGTCGTAAAAAACTGTTTGTCCGCCGAGCTGGTGTGTGGATACTTCGCACAAATCTTGTTATCAGGCGAACGTAAATTATAACGTGATACTCCCCTCTTCCCCTCTTAAGAGGACGTCCTCGTCCGATATGACATCGAACCCACTAACCACAGGCTCCAGACAGACTAGACTGAAACGTCTAAAACACACACCTCAATATAAGACTTTCACATCAACAAACTCAAATTTACCCAATCCAACTTTCACACCGACAACTTATTTATGGCCGAAGCCGCGTACGCTCAAAGATCCGCCGAAGCGACAAAATTTGGAAATAAAGGCCGAACGGGGTGAAGAATTTAAAATATCAATCTAAGAGCGCACCTTAAGTGCCTAACATTCAAACTCGGCGAACTAGGTCCAGTGCCCAGCTCCAGCCTTCTGAGGGTAGGTGCCTAAACGCCCATTAAAGCTCTTTGCGAGCTGCCCCTACCCACAGACTTACAATGAAGGCGTTCTTCGGTGAAACATGGACCGCATGGTACACGTGTATTTTGGGTGGCTCTGAAGGGACCGGATCACCGGCAACTCTTCTGGCTTTACGCGCTCAAAATGACCCAAGTGAAAAAGTAACTCCACGCCCGCATGTCTAACCGAGACATTTTTAAACTCTATAACCGACCACAGGAAAGCAATAAACCAGACTGGAATTGAAGGAATCAGCGCCCACCACCAACCGTTATCTTGACGTTTGTCATCATGACAAGCAGTCAGATGAAATCTGGAAACGTGAAGGAGCGACCGTTATAGTAAAACCGTCTTCCTTTTTATAGAGTATTAATTGGACTACCAACCGACTCAGCCAATAGGATTAGGTTCGTGCTAAACGACGAGCTGTAAGGTAGTCGACGGCCTTCGTACTTATTTTGGATATTAACCGATATGATTAATAACCAAATAAAAACAGCATGATTGAGTAGAGATATAAGAACTCTAACGGGTATCAATTAACTCACCCTAAAGATGAAACAAGCAGCGTAAAATCATAGAAGGGAAGTCTACAGATCAAAGTGCCCGCATAACAGATCAAGTAAATAGAGAAAGTAAAAGCAAGGTTACATAGACTAAACCGATCGCTCGTCAAAACGACGTCGCTACATTATTGGGCATAGATACAAAAGAACATATCGCGCGTCAAGTAAATCAAATAGAGTAAGAAGCGAATCAACGCCACATTATTGCACAGAAATGTACAGAACAAATTGCCCACCTAACAGATCAAATAATTAGAAAAGAGGTAGACCCACGTGACTTAATCATACAGAAATACAAAGAAGAAGTTGCCCGCCAGGCATATCAAGCAGAGTGTGGGTAGGTATACCCAATGAGAACACCCCAACACCGAAGAAATCGCTCCTCGGGTAGAACCTTAATTGTTGAGAGCGAGTTATCGCCACGTTAACCACAGAAGGAGAACACCGGTTGCTATACATAGCGGAACCGACCAAAAGACTGGAATCATTCAACAGGGCGGGGAGGCTTAAGGCAGTCCTCGCCCTTTGCAGGTAGAGGACTCTCACCTCAACCTAGGACACGGTGCAGAGGTATTCTTTCTTACCGAAGTGGGTGGCCCCTACTGCAGAGCCTAACTGTTAAATCCTTACTAACAAGAATCCAAAGAGCTAATGTCATGAACTAATCTGATAAACCTAATTCATTAAATTTATGAACAAACAAACTTAAACTAATTGTCAGGCGCCACCTTTTTCTTTTTAAAAGGGAAGAACTAGGAAGAAACCCAAAATGAAAACGTTTATTAATCGGTTCTAATGTCGGGGTCATTGGGCGGGTCCAAATCAGATGCCGATTGGGGGATGGATTGATGGAAGATGGATTTACATCCATTCATCGCAAATTCGAAGAACGAAAGACCATGAGGTTATTACACAGTCGTGCTCGAAAAAATATATGCCAAATTCAACCAAACGGAATTTGTCTGAGGTTCATACTTCTGTACCCTTTGGGTATAAAAAAATAAAACCATAATCATGAATAATTATTAAACCCAAAAAATATGTGAATTTTAAACTTTAGAAATTCTGTTATAAATTGTAATGCTTTCGGTTGGTACTATGGTATTTTTAATAACATATTCTATTTAGGTTTTCTGTTCTTGTAAAATCCCTATTATTCATTATGGGTGAATAATAAATAACCGCGTGTTTATATATAACTTTTTAAAATTTAATTTATTTAGATACTTATGAATGCATATTGTACTGTGATGTGATATTAACTATTAGCTATCCCTTGTTTGTTAACTATGTATCATAACAGAAAATTTTGTGTGGTTGTTTTTATAGTACTGTGTTTTGTATTGTTTATTTTTCTTATGTATTTTAGAGTTGTGTTTGTTATAATATACTAATTGTTCTCCTATACCCGCGTGGGTGGTCAGGAGGGGTTAATAAAGTTTGTTCTACACATTTTCCATTTTAATCCATTCTGTTTCCTCCCTCAAGAAGCAATACCTTGTTATGCTTCGGAAAATATATGCAATGGTTTATCAACGATGGTAAGTGTGTGTGTGTGTGTGTGTGTGTGTGTGTGTGTGTGTGTGTGTGTGTGTGTGTGTGTGTGTGTGTGTGTGTGTGTGTGTGTGTGTGTGTGTGTGTGTGTGTGTGTGTGTGTGTGTGTGTGTGTGTGTGTGTGTGTGTGTGTGTGTGTGTGTGTGTGTGTGTGTGTGTGTGTGTGTGTGTGTGTGTGTGTGTGTGTGTGTGTGTGTGTGTGTGTGTGTGTGTGTGTGTGTGTGTGTGTGTGTGTGTGTGTGTGTGTGTGTGTGTGTGTGTGTGTGTGTGTGTGTGTGTGTGTGTGTGTGTGTGTGTGTGTGTGTGTGTGTGTGTGTGTGTGTGTGTGTGTGTGTGTGTGTGTGTGTGTGTGTGTGTGTGTGTGTGTGTGTGTGTGTGTGTGTGTGTGTGTGTGTGTGTGTGTGTGTGTGTGTGTGTGTGTGTGTGTGTGTGTGTGTGTGTGTGTGTGTGTGTGTGTGTGTGTGTGTGTGTGTGTGTGTGTGTGTGTGTGTGTGTGTGTGTGTGTGTGTGTGTGTGTGTGTGTGTGTGTGTGTGTGTGTGTGTGTGTGTGTGTGTGTGTGTGTGTGTGTGTGTGTGTGTGTGTGTGTGTGTGTGTGTGTGTGTGTGTGTGTGTGTGTGTGTGTGTGTGTGTGTGTGTGTGTGTGTGTGTGTGTGTGTGTGTGTGTGTGTGTGTGTGTGTGTGTGTGTGTGTGTGTGTGTGTGTGTGTGTGTGTGTGTGTGTGTGTGTGTGTGTGTGTGTGTGTGTGTGTGTGTGTGTGTGTGTGTGTGTGTGTGTGTGTGTGTGTGTGTGTGTGTGTGTGTGTGTGTGTGTGTGTGTGTGTGTGTGTGTGTGTGTGTGTGTGTGTGTGTGTGTGTGTGTGTGTGTGTGTGTGTGTGTGTGTGTGTGTGTGTGTGTGTGTGTGTGTGTGTGTGTGTGTGTGTGTGTGTGTGTGTGTGTGTGTGTGTGTGTGTGTGTGTGTGTGTGTGTGTGTGTGTGTGTGTGTGTGTGTGTGTGTGTGTGTGTGTGTGTGTGTGTGTGTGTGTGTGTGTGTGTGTGTGTGTGTGTGTGTGTGTGTGTGTGTGTGTGTGTGTGTGTGTGTGTGTGTGTGTGTGTGTGTGTGTGTGTGTGTGTGTGTGTGTGTGTGTGTGTGTGTGTGTGTGTGTGTGTGTGTGTGTGTGTGTGTGTGTGTGTGTGTGTGTGTGTGTGTGTGTGTGTGTGTGTGTGTGTGTGTGTGTGTGTGTGTGTGTGTGTGTGTGTGTGTGTGTGTGTGTGTGTGTGTGTGTGTGTGTGTGTGTGTGTGTGTGTGTGTGTGTGTGTGTGTGTGTGTGTGTGTGTGTGTGTGTGTGTGTGTGTGTGTGTGTGTGTGTGTGTGTGTGTGTGTGTGTGTGTGTGTGTGTGTGTGTGTGTGTGTGTGTGTGTGTGTGTGTGTGTGTGTGTGTGTGTGTGTGTGTGTGTGTGTGTGTGTGTGTGTGTGTGTGTGTGTGTGTGTGTGTGTGTGTGTGTGTGTGTGTGTGTGTGTGTGTGTGTGTGTGTGTGTGTGTGTGTGTGTGTGTGTGTGTGTGTGTGTGTGTGTGTGTGTGTGTGTGTGTGTGTGTGTGTGTGTGTGTGTGTGTGTGTGTGTGTGTGTGTGTGTGTGTGTGTGTGTGTGTGTGTGTGTGTGTGTGTGTGTGTGTGTGTGTGTGTGTGTGTGTGTGTGTGTGTGTGTGTGTGTGTGTGTGTGTGTGTGTGTGTGTGTGTGTGTGTGTGTGTGTGTGTGTGTGTGTGTGTGTGTGTGTGTGTGTGTGTGTGTGTGTGTGTGTGTGTGTGTGTGTGTGTGTGTGTGTGTGTGTGTGTGTGTGTGTGTGTGTGTGTGTGTGTGTGTGTGTGTGTGTGTGTGTGTGTGTGTGTGTGTGTGTGTGTGTGTGTGTGTGTGTGTGTGTGTGTGTGTGTGTGTGTGTGTGTGTGTGTGTGTGTGTGTGTGTGTGTGTGTGTGTGTGTGTGTGTGTGTGTGTGTGTGTGTGTGTGTGTGTGTGTGTGTGTGTGTGTGTGTGTGTGTGTGTGTGTGTGTGTGTGTGTGTGTGTGTGTGTGTGTGTGTGTGTGTGTGTGTGTGTGTGTGTGTGTGTGTGTGTGTGTGTGTGTGTGTGTGTGTGTGTGTGTGTGTGTGTGTGTGTGTGTGTGTGTGTGTGTGTGTGTGTGTGTGTGTGTGTGTGTGTGTGTGTGTGTGTGTGTGTGTGTGTGTGTGTGTGTGTGTGTGTGTGTGTGTGTGTGTGTGTGTGTGTGTGTGTGTGTGTGTGTGTGTGTGTGTGTGTGTGTGTGTGTGTGTGTGTGTGTGTGTGTGTGTGTGTGTGTGTGTGTGTGTGTGTGTGTGTGTGTGTGTGTGTGTGTGTGTGTGTGTGTGTGTGTGTGTGTGTGTGTGTGTGTGTGTGTGTGTGTGTGTGTGTGTGTGTGTGTGTGTGTGTGTGTGTGTGTGTGTGTGTGTGTGTGTGTGTGTGTGTGTGTGTGTGTGTGTGTGTGTGTGTGTGTGTGTGTGTGTGTGTGTGTGTGTGTGTGTGTGTGTGTGTGTGTGTGTGTGTGTGTGTGTGTGTGTGTGTGTGTGTGTGTGTGTGTGTGTGTGTGTGTGTGTGTGTGTGTGTGTGTGTGTGTGTGTGTGTGTGTGTGTGTGTGTGTGTGTGTGTGTGTGTGTGTGTGTGTGTGTGTGTGTGTGTGTGTGTGTGTGTGTGTGTGTGTGTGTGTGTGTGTGTGTGTGTGTGTGTGTGTGTGTGTGTGTGTGTGTGTGTGTGTGTGTGTGTGTGTGTGTGTGTGTGTGTGTGTGTGTGTGTGTGTGTGTGTGTGTGTGTGTGTGTGTGTGTGTGTGTGTGTGTGTGTGTGTGTGTGTGTGTGTGTGTGTGTGTGTGTGTGTGTGTGTGTGTGTGTGTGTGTGTGTGTGTGTGTGTGTGTGTGTGTGTGTGTGTGTGTGTGTGTGTGTGTGTGTGTGTGTGTGTGTGTGTGTGTGTGTGTGTGTGTGTGTGTGTGTGTGTGTGTGTGTGTGTGTGTGTGTGTGTGTGTGTGTGTGTGTGTGTGTGTGTGTGTGTGTGTGTGTGTGTGTGTGTGTGTGTGTGTGTGTGTGTGTGTGTGTGTGTGTGTGTGTAGTAGACCAACACTCGTCTAGATTCTTGTTAATCTCGTCAGATAATACCGTTCGTTTTGTAGGTGTAAGTCAAAACGGCCAGGACAAGAAACCCAATGTGAAGGGACCCCTAACAGGGTATGAAGTGTGCGCAACATGTTAAACTTTAACAGATATAGTCTAAGACCCATCTGTCAGAAATTTGCTTTAGATGAACGTATGAGGTAACCGCAATGTTTATACATGAATACCTCGGGAATAATGCCTAGAACAAGGATTGATTTATCCTCCAAAGCGCAAAGGTCGGGGACATTGTGTAAAATGCAGGAATTTGAAGGAAAAAAAATGGAAAAACGCGTTTTTTCTCTTTAGATTCCTTTAGAACTTTCTCTCTAGGTTGTCAGCCACATTTAACTTCAATTGTAAAAGAAAAATTGAATTGCAGGTAGCTATTTTATGAACCATATATTATCTGTTATTGTTTTAAGTGGAGTTGAAAATCTAAAAAAATATGAATGTGGTAAACCATCACCGTGAGCATCCTTGTCTTTATGAATTGGTAAATAAAATAAGCTGTTTGGCTGTCTTAATCCGTTTTCAGACAGCCAAGTCATAATAAAACTAGAATAAGGGATTTGAATAATCGGAGTTCAAATAGTTAGAGTTCCATTGAACATCATTTTGTGATTTATAACTTGGGTACTTTTGTATCATTGGTAAAATGTTTAAAATTTTATGTAAAAGGAATTATACATGTTAATTTTGTATTGCATGATTTATTGTCTTGTTTTATTGTATTGTTGAATATTTGTTATAAAAGTCAAAAATCAAATTACTTTCATTTGTTGAACATTGTAGCATGTTTTTAAATAGTTGGTGTTGTATGACTTACATTTGGACAAACCTTTTATAAAACTAGGTTAAAGTGCAGAAATATGATAATTAATAAAAACACCATTTCCAACATTCCATGTTTAAATTTGTTATATATTACTTATGATATATTAAATAAATGTTTAAAAACTTATTTTCAACTGATTAATCGATAGCACTGCAATAAACCAAAAAACAGATTTAGCAAAATTGAGTTTTCTGCATGAGACGGCTCTACAAATTAAATCTTCAGTGTTCTAGACCATTCCTTCATTTATTTCATTGAATTGTATAAACATTAGATTGTAAAATGTCTACACTCAACCTAAGAACGGAGGAGGCGAGTTCGGATTCACCGCGGTCAGGTAGTCAAGGATTCGGACCCACACAGGTGCGATTCATACCGATCATTTCCAGAAAAGTAAGGGTACTATCGTCGGTTTTTCGAAAGTCTAGGAAAGATATACTTTCGCTCTATCAAACATCCCCTTATGATCCCCCAAAATCAGTTTCCTTGCCTCTTTTCCCTTGCCCCTTTGAAAAATATTTCACTCTACTTATAATTCGAATCACTGCGAGCAGGTACCATGGGTCGGAACTCGTCTTGAAACCCCGCTGTGTGAAAAGGTAGCGGGTCCGAACTACCACCCGCCCCCTAAGAAATAGTTATCGTCTGATTCGTATTCGTCATACATTCAAAATACAACACGTTTTTTATTTGACATCCATATTTAAATTTGCCGCCTGAATTGGGAACAAATATGGCCGCCAATTGCGGTACTTTTAATATCTATTGACTTTAGCGCGACACCACCGGCCGCGCCATCTAGCGAGAGCCACCCGTACCGCGCTGCGCGCCTAAAATGGAGAGTGGAGGGGGGTGTCCAAAGGCCCGCCTTACCTACTCTGAAGTAATCATAGTTTTAATTTTGTTAAAGGCTTGTTCGGATTCGGAATTCCAAGAAATGGATTGGCCTTTTTTTCGATTATGTAACAACGCAGTGATCGGCGAGGATCTTAGGAGTTTATCCTCAATAAAGCCTAGAAATTGGAGGGAGGGGCGGCAAAACTCACATTTGTCCAAATTAATAGTAAACCCAGCTTCAGATAATCGGTCACGCACACAACATAGAGTGATCATGTGTTCCTCAAAGGTAGGCGATGCGATAATTATATCAGCTAAATAAACGAACACCTGTTCACCCAACAGGTCAAAACCTAGAGCACGCTCAATGTAACGTTGTAACGTTTGAGGACTATTTGACAGACCGAAAGGCATTACTACAAATTCAAATAGACCCATTCCACCGGCGTCGCCGGTGTCGATATAATGTTCTGTCAAAGTGGTTCGTCCTAATTTCGTAGAAGATAGTGCGTGAAAGGTGGACACTATACCATTCAGTTCACTTGATTGCTTTTCTGATAGAGCAGTTCGGGGCTGAATAGAATTAATTTCGTTTATCGAACTCGCACGAGGTCGATTAAATTATTTCCGAAATCAAAGCTAAGATTAAATAAAGTCCCAAAGTCCATACCTAAAATGAATGGCTGAGTAATTGATGAATTTACCAAGAAAGTTACCTTCTTGTGAATATCACTAAATTGAACCGGGAGAGTGATTTCTCCTGAAACACGTTGAGGCGCTACGTCTGCGATCGTAACCTAATGACTTGCGGGGGCTAGAAAATAACGTATCTCAGCATCCAAAATTTCCAACCCCGCGCCTCCAATCACGTTATGACAGGCTCTGGTGTCCAGCAGACACAATATTGTATTACCATTAATACCTATATCTAAATATGGACGGTTATCCCGAGGGCGTGAACTACAAACAGGCGCTAATTGGGTGGATTTATAAAAATTTCAGACTTTCCATAACCATTGTGACCATTCCTCGACGGTTGGTTTGAGTGGTATCCAATCGAAAGTCATAATAGACGACGGTGGATTTAATCGCTTCGGGACGTACCCGCCGCTGGGCTTTGATTGTTCGCGTTGAAAGAAGTTTTCGGTACCGCAGGCACAGATTTTGGGCGAGGGCCAGCGATACCGCGATTCCCGTTTTTTGAACTACAGTTAGGACAAGAAGATTTATAAGTATTATCCTTTCTGCAAGTATGACTAAAGATTCGTCGTGCGGGGATCGGCATTCTAGAAAAACATGACCTGATTTACGACAATTCCAACATGTGATGACCCGACTAGTGTTAACAGGAGCGATTTCATTAGAAGTTTCCGCGATAACATTCTCGTCTTCCAAATTTAGGCAACTTAAATCAGGCACTAATAATTGAGTTTTTCTCGCCGGCGGAGGAGAGTACCGATCTATTTTAATTTGTCTTTAAGAGTCGAGATTTGTAGCCAAACGTCAATTTCTGTCCGTAGAACGGCAGAAACATCCAAAATTAAGAAAACTCTATGTTGACTTTATGGAAGAATACATCAGGATGGGGCACATGACGGTAAACGACGAAATTGAGTCTTCTGAGTATTTTCTCCCACACCATGGTGTACTGAATAAAAAGAGTTCTACCACAAAATTGCGTGTTGTTTTCAATGGATCATCACCTACCGATAATGGAATTTCTCTTAATGATATTTAGTATACAGGTCCAAACATCCAAAATGATTTGATTCTCATATTTTACTAAGGTTTAGAGTTCACAATGTGTTAGTGTGCGCAGATGTGGAAAAGATGTATCGAATGGTTAATGTAAAAGAAGAGCAGAGGTGTTTCCAGAAGATCTATTGGAGATCTGATCCGAAAGAAGAACTGAATGTGTACTGCTTGAGGACAGTAACTTATGGTACAACCTTTGCACCATTCTTAGCTGTTCGTTGCCTAAATCAACTGAGTATGGACCATGAGGAGATGTATCCTGAGGCTTCCAACATTATATTGAACAATTTCTTTGTTGATGATATGTTGTTCGGGACTGAGGATGTAGACAAAGCAGTTGAATTAAGTGAACAAGTATCACAAATCTTACAATCTGGTTGTTTCAAGTTGAGGAAGTGGACTTCAAATTCCCCAGAAGTTCTAAAACAAACGTTGAATCGTGAATTGACATCGGAGGAAAATGAATTCACACTTGGCGAGAAAACTGATAATAAAACAATTGGGCTTTATTGGTCAGTTAAGGAAGATTTACTCAAATATCATGTTGAGTTGGGAGTTAGAACTAAATGCACTAAACGTAGTATCCTTTCGACAATTGCAAGGGTGTGCGATCTTCTTGGTTTAGTTTCACCATGTACCATACTAGCAAAAATATTAATTCAATGATTGTGGGATGAAAAATATGGATGGGATGAATCCGTAGCTTCTAGCATATATATATCATGGCGTAAACTCGAAGAACAATTGGAAATCCTAAATTCAGTGTACATTCCAAGGCAAATAGTCGTGAAACAGGTAGAGCGTATTGAACTTCATGCATTTTGTGACAGCTCACAAGAAGCCTATGGTGTGTGTGTCTCTATCTTAAGAGTACTTCAGTAAATGGCCAGGTGAACATCACATTGGTAGGTGCTAAGGCGAAAGTAGCACCTTTAAGAGTGATAACAGTACCTCGATTAGAATTGTGTGGTGCTCTGGTATTGGCCCAGTTGGTTAACACTTTCAAACAAGCGGTAGATCTGAAAATCTCAAAGACCTATCCATGGACAGATTCGAGTGTTGTTCTGGGATGGCTCGAGCAATAACCTCACAATCTTCAAACTTTTGTTGGAAACCGTGTCTCAGAGATTCAATCCTTGACTTCAAGTAAAGACTGGCATCATGTAAGTTCAATCTAAAACCCAGCAGATATAGTATCCCGAAGACTTAGTTGGAAGAGAGGATTGGTGGTATGGTCCTAGTTGGTTGGTTGACGATTCAGAATCTTGGCCAAGGCCAGTTGTTGAGGCAGGGTCACTCACTGCCTGAGGTGAAGAGTCAGGTCAAGGTATGTCAGTTGGTAGTACAGGAAGTCTGGCCGTTCTCTCAGTTTTCGAGTTTTTCAAAGATGAGATGTAGCTTCGCATACGTTTGGCGATTCTTACGAAATTGTAGGTTGGAGATAAGTCAAAGAGCTTCTGGTTATCTCACAACGGAGGAGTTAACGTTTGCTCTTCGTGGTCTGATAGTACTTTCGCGGAAAGAATCGTTTCCTGAAGAGTTCTCAGTTCTTCTAACTAAGAAGGAAGTTGAGAAAGGTCCTTTAAGTAAACTGAAACCTTTCATTGAGGGGTTTGGTATCCTCAGGGTGGGGGGTCGATTACAACTTTTGGACTTTGATTATGGAAAGAAGCATCCTTCTGTGCTATCCAGCAAACATCCTTTCACTCGATTACTTTTTGCGTTTGAATTCAAACAGCTCCTTCATGCTGGTCCCCAACATTTACTAGCATCGCTGCGTGAGCATTATTGGCCTCTAGTAGGACGTGCTTTAGCTAGGAAGGTTGTTCATGGATGTGTCGTATGTTTTCGGATCAAACCTAAATCCCTTGATCAAATTATGGGTTCTTTACCCCGATCACGCGTCACACCTGTTGGAATTCCAACAATATCTTTCCCCATCTTTTTCATTATTTATTATCCTAATAGCCCCTCATATTTTAATCTCCCGTCAATCTCTTCCGACTAGCAAAGTTATTTTTACACGCTGTATAAATCACTTGAAAATCATAAACAAGACACCCAATGGAACAAAAGCGCTTCAAATATTTCCGATTCCCTATTTACTTTCACATCCCTTTATACTAATAACTTTAGTCACGGTATCATTCGTCCGATGTCATCGTCCCTCTCTTCATATCTTCCGAGAAGAATTGTCCCGTTGGCGCTCAAAAAGCGCACATGGTCGTTATGTTCCAGCCTTCTCGTAAGGGCGACATTATCGAGACGAACAATTTCTCTCTCATTGTTCTTTCACTTTCCAAATTTCACGCCACATACCCCTATAGTCGGATGGAAAAGTTTCTCATTTATTGCCAACCCATCTGGTGTACTGAGCGCTTGACTCACTTACCCAGTAGTACTCAGTAAGTAATCTCGAGTCCTCCAATCGCGAAACGAGATGAGGGATCAATGGGCGGAGCAATCTGATTTACCCCGATGGACGAGAGAAACTCTTGCACACTCGCGCATTTTTCATTAAACTCACAACACCTCATCATTTGATTCTCAATTCACTCTCAAAGATTCGTATTGTAGATGAAATTAATGTAGTGTACTGGTCAGTGGAACTACCTTCCAAATATTAGTCAATATAAGTAGTAAATTTAAAATCACCCGCGTTTCACTCATCATCCAACCCGGGTCCAGCGGAAACACACCATTCAGTTGCATTGGCAAGCTGCAACAGCTCTACAAAGAAACAACGTCTTGCCTGGTCCTTCGAGCAAAACTTACATGACGTAAGTTCCTAAAGAGTTGCAAACCGCAACAACACCTATGCCACCTTTTCACACGACGGGAGTTGATTATGCCGGTCCATTTCTGGTGAAAACGAAACATAGTCGAGGAGCAAAGGTAACAAAATGCTATGTATGTTTGTTTGTTTGTTTTGCAGTACGCGCGGTACATTTGGATTTGGTATCTGACCTTATTTCTGAGGCATTTCTGGCCACCTTTCGACGCTTTGTAGCACGTCGCGGCAAACCTGCTGTCATTTGGTCAGATAACGGGTCGAATTTTGTAGGTACAGGTGTAGGTATTAGTTGGAAATTCATTCCATCTCACCCACCTCATTTTGGGGGTATTTGGGAGGCCGGTGTAAAAGCATGTAAATTCAATATGAATCGAATAATACCTCTCTTACATTTGAGTACTCTTATACTTTATTAACCCAAATTGAATCGACCTTAAACTCTCGCCCTTTGGTTCCTTTGTCCTCTGATCTCAGTGACCTCGATATCCTAACACCAGCTCACTTCCTGATTGGAAGACGCCTAACCGCTCTACCAGATGCTGACGTGACAGATGTTCCTGACAACTGTTTGTCACAATTTCAACGCCTGCAGAAGTTGCACCAACACTTTTGGCTACGATCGTCATGCGAATACATCGTTCTTCTCCAGCAGCGTTTAAAGTGGAAGACTACGCAACGGAACCTTCAAGTCGGTGAATTAGTTCTTATTCGAGATGACAACTTGCCTCCTCTGAAGTGGAAACTAGGTCGAGTCATCGAGCTCCACCAAGGATTGGACAGTGTCGTGTGGTGACAGTGAAAACCTCAAATGGCCTGTTAAAGCGGTCGGTCAATTGCAAAGTTGTGTCCTCCTCAATTAACGAAGATTAGGTTAAGTCATGTTATTGGTATTAACGAAGAGTTCTGTTTTCATTCGGTTCAGCTTGTTTTGGACCCTCCCTAGGAGTCACGAGACCTCACAGTTGGTGGGAGGGTGAACCCGGCGGTCTGGCACATTGCCGGCTTCCGGGGCCAAGGAGTGACGCCTCTCCGCATCATCGGGGGCCCGGAAGATCGGGTGAAAACTCCGGTGGGAAGGGCCTCCGGCACGAGGTGCGGGAGGGCGTTATCGCGGACCGGCATCGGACAACGGACATGCAACTGGCTTACGATCTGGCAACTGACGATTAATGACGACCCTGCACGGACTGGCTTTCGACTGGAAGGAAAACCAGGGTAAAAAACCAGATGGGATGGAAAACCCGCCTGAATAAAACCCGCAACCTAAGGTGTCATGCGAGTCGTGCTGATAGGTGGATGGCAGACGCGTTAGTCTGTCGCGAACGGAGCCCCCGGCGCACCTGGCGCACCCCGGGTGTAAGGAGCCTTGGCCGGGGTATGGGACCACTGCCCCGGCTCGACTGTTAGATGTGCCCCACTCGTGAGACCAAGGATGGGAAAAAGTAAGAAAAAATTATTGAATGACGAACGAATGCTACAAATGATAAGCGATGAACAGAAACGGGAGAGATATCGAATTCTGCTTATGGAACATCCTTCCGCATCGGCGTGGTTGCCAGACATCATCCGCGCCGAGGAGGAGCGCAAAGGCACACATGCAGATCCGAAAGCAAAGGAACCACACGTAGACGTGGAAAAGAGTGGCGCAAACGTGAGAGATGATGACCTTGATACGTCGCTAAGCCACGGGGATACGCCCAGGGGGCGAAGCTCCCCAGAGGCCGGGGACACCTCGGACGAAGGGACTAAAGCCCGCTGTGGGAAATTCTGGAAAAAACCAATGCAGGGGACTCCTCCCTCGGAAATAGACATACTAGCAGACGAGAAAGCGAAGGAACTACGCGTAGAGACTAAAACAATGCAGGGGTTTCTTCCCCCGGAAACAGACACACATGTAGAGGAGATAGCAAAGGAACCGCGCGGAGAGGCCAAAAATAAGGCCCGAGGGCTAGGGAAACGAGCCGCGGAGGACGAGGCGGCGGAAGTAGAGCAATTATGGCTTGAAGCTCATGGACTAATCCCGAAGGCAACACAAAAGGTGAGCACGAAAGAGGGGGAAAAGATTAGGAGAACTAAAAAAATAGTTCATCCGTCGAAGAAGATAAAGTCCTCGAAGCCGACCCCCGGAGGAGATACGACCTCCGAGGACAAGCGGAGCGGGGCCTCAATTAGCTCCATACGCTCTGAGAACAAGAGCCGCGTAAGAACGACGGATGGCACCACCCCGGCAGGGGGAGAGAGGGGGAGCAATCCGAAGAGGGTAAAGTTATCCCCAGAGACTGATAGAGACTAGCTGTCCCTAAAGGGTGCAATCGAACGGCTCCTGAGCATTAATGCAAGGGTGGCGGAAGAACTGGAGACTATGACAGTTAGTCGGGCTACGGTAGACCTGGCAAAGAGTGCGGAACGGGCAGCGGGATGGATCTTATGGAAGGTGGAGGCACTTACTGCCAAACGAAAATCGACAACGTCAAAAAAGCCTCTGTCGGGAACGGAGGGTACTGAAGGCATAAGCAGGGGATCACAAACGGACCCCTGGCAAATGAAACAAGGAAATAGGGAACAGACAGACGCCTGCAGCGCGGTGACAGACGCCGGCACCGCGGCGACAAAAATAGGAAAACACTCGGTGGCACACGTACGAACACACGAGGAGGTAAGAGCGCATAACTCTGGTAACAAGAAAGACGAGGAGACTTTGTTGAGAGACCATGGGGTCCGGGGGCTTTCCGGATTACAAACACAAAGCTCGAATAGCTACAGGAAGGCCCTAACGAAGGCAGAGGCGGTGGCGGTTTTTTTCCCGCCCGAAAAAGTAGACCGCCTGAGGGAGAATATCGCCTTTCTGAACGAAGATTCATGTACTAAACCTACCGACACTATCCAAAAGGACAAGACCACAATAATAAAGAGCGCCTGGGCTACGGTAGTAGAGGGGGACGAGGATGCTCAGGTCTACGAGCGAACTGTGATTACACTACCAATTGAGCGGACGGACAGCGATACAGAGCTCATAAAGGCCTGCTGCAGACTGAGGCAGATGACGGCTCAGCATGAGAAGCTGAACGTCATATCATGGGAGCTCGAGGGGAGCGCGCGCATTAGGAGACACCTAGAATATGCTTATGCCCGAGACGACGGCGAAAAGAGCGTGCTCTTCTGCTCGACAGACGATCGGGCAAAGGGGCGGAAACCGGAGAGAGAGAGAAATCGGGCCATAGTGGTCGCTATCGAGGGCAAGACATACGCAGACATTGCGAGGACCCTCAGAGATAAGGTGAGGGACCCACTAGTCAGGAGCGACATAAAGAGCATGCGGGAAGCCAGAGCTGGGGAAGCACTTATTGAACTGAAGAGGGGCGTTGGAATAGAAAGGGTTCAGCGGGCACAGAGGAGTCGGGAACCGGTGTCACGATCAGAGTGCCACCTACGAGGGCCAAAATTTTCCACATATACGATATGGATACATTAGTCACGAGAGATGAGGTCCAGCATGCTATAGAGACGCTTACAGGACAGACCTGTGAGGTGGGAGGCCTTAGACCATATGGGCCAAACAAGAGTGCGGCGACGATTCGTGTCCCGCAGGGCAATGCACACAAGGTGGAGTCGGTACGCGGAGTATACATAGGGTGGTCCTGGTGCAGGATACGCCCGCGGATACAATACGAGAGATGGAAAAGATGCTGGAGCATGGCACACCGGGAAGAAAGCTGCCCTGGGACCACGGAAATTTCATTGGACGCGTGCCGGAGATGCGAGCGGAAGGGACACTGGTTGCGGGAGTGTACGATGCCCGAATACTGTTTCACATGCAAGACCCAAGGACATCGCGATGGACCGAAATGCCTAGGAGGAGGGGGCCCTGGAAAACGACCTCCCCCAGAGAGACCAAAGCCGACGGAGGCAGACCTGCCTACGGGGGCACAAGAGCGAGCAAGGCATCCAGCGAAGGTGGCGGTAGGGAACATGGATCGGAGACGGACCTCCTTATAATAGGGTCAGGGGAGAATCCTGTAACCCAGACCGAGTGAGTGATTTCTCCTTATTTTAAGTAGTACCGGAGGGCACCCGAACCCCTAATCCGGGTTTCCCGGGAAGGGGGACGTAGGGTGACCCTCAGGCAGGAGTAGTTTTCTCTTAGGGACCTCCATTAACATCGGAGGATCCCTTCATTTCATCCCTGCTCCCTAAAGGTGCCTGGAGGCGCAACGCCCCTACTGGGGGTGATCCCACCAGGCCGCCCTTATTATTACATCAACCTTGACTTGACTTGACCCGGACCTAACACCGTCCGAGCCTAGGGGGAGCCCGAAGGGTTCTCTGCTTCCCCCAGGTGAATGTACCCGGGGCGGTGTTTATTGCCCGCTTCCGAGGTAGTGCGTGGCCTCATTGGCCTAAATTCGGGGGAAAAAAAAGCTTGTTTTGGAAGGCATCAGTAGAATAATAAGGCGGGTTCCACGTCAAACGAGTGCTCCTAACCTAACCTATGCCGCCATTTTCAGAATTTAAATTTCGCGCCACCACCCTGGCGATGCGCGCGCTCGGCCCTTCACCTGGGGCTACCCCCAACCCCCACCCACCACCCACCAGTTCCCGCACCTGGGGCTACCCCCCACCCCCCGCCACCCGCTAGGTCACCCACTAGGTCCCCCACTAGGTCCCCCACTAGGTCCCCCACCAGGCCCCCTCCCCCTCACCCACCACCTAAGGCCCAAATCTCGACCTCCACAGGGACGTCGTTCGCGCCAAATTTTGATAGGTTCGCGCCGAAATCCGTGACCTAATTAGGGTACACCGAACTGAGGGACACTTGTGGGGCTTCATGCGGATTAAACAAAGTTCCTTCACCTTTAAGTCGAACCGAACGGAGGGGCACTTGTGGGGCTTCATGCGGATTAAACAAAGTTCCTTCACCTTCAAGTCGAACCGAACGGAGGAGCACTTATTTGGCTTCATGTGTTCTAAATTCTACAACAGGTCATTATACCCGGTACGTACGTACGTAATTTGAAACTAATTCTCAGACATGTAATCAGCATATAAAAGGAGAGCGTATATCTCGAATGAGCAGAAGTTCCTCAACAAAGCAGTCTACCTGTGTCTGTCTTCGTGATCGTTAGAAGTGTAAGGTAAATATAAGTTTGTTCAGTCTTGTTTATTGACGTATTAGTATTTAAATTTAACATTTACTTTACACTATTTCTACAGCATTTGCAACATTTCCAATTTGTGTTCTAAGAATACACGGAGGACCTCTTTCCGGTTTAGAAGTATCGTTTCGAAGAGAATCTCCTGCTGCTGCTGCTGGTACTCAAAGTTTTGTGGACCAGTCAACGTTTCGTGTGAAAAGTGAGTATATCCTATGTGTAATTAGACGAGTTGTGAATGTTTGTATGTTTTGTAGATGGATTTAACAAAACTAAACCAACTTGCAGGCGGTGATACTAAGCCCTATTTTAAATTACAAGATTTACCACAGGACGTTCCGCAGAAAATATTTTCAGCCCAGGTAGTAGACACTCAATTTGGACGGTGTGTTCTACTGGAGTTGGCTGAAGGGAAGGTGTTCTTACCAAAGAGGGTTACCGCAGAATTTGAACCACACACCCTACAATTCAACACCGGGAAATATTGTGTTCGGTACACAGGAACCAAGGACGTTGGCCAACGAAATCCATTAATATCATTTGAAATTACCAAAGTATAAAGGTGAGTGTGTGTGTGTTTCGTGTAAAAGGAGAGAGAGGCCAAAAAATGAACGTAGCCACCATTATTAAGAAATGCGCTATACTCATTCAGAAATTGAAAGAGTACAGGGGCAGCCATTTTAATGTGTGGGTGAAACCTATTCAAAGACATATTACAATATGTAACCGTGTACTGCGAGAGAAGAAAAAGTTATCTATTAGCAAAATTCGTAAAATACAAACGATAATAGAGCATTTACAATATTTTAAAAAAACATACTTGAGAACAATTCATGGAGCTGGATTTTCTAATTAATTAGAGCATAGGGTCAAATGGGAAGATGTTACTTCATGTTTCAAGGGTAGAATTAGGACGGGTGTTGTTATTAATTTGACCCACAAGTGTATAGTCCCATTTTTGGCAGATTCTGAAACATTATTTCAAGAGAAAATTAAAACTATTTTAAAGAAATTCAAGGTAGTCAAAGTGAATGCTAACTTTTGTGGAGAATTCATAAAACAATCTAATGATCAGGATATTTTGGAATATAAATATTTTAATACCAGGAACAGTATACTTGATGAAGGAACGGATGTACACAGCTGGTTTTTACTTCACGTACAGGATAAAATTTCCAACAAATTGTCTGAATTTCAAGAACGCCTTTCCGGCTGGGCCCTGAGCCGTGTAATTTTTATAGAATTTAATATTAACAAATATGAAATGGGTAACGGCAAATCTTTCATTAAGCTACCTGTGGAAATTGAAAACAAAAAAGCAGTTATCAATGTTCGCAACACTAATGATAACGCATGTTTCTATTGGTCTGTCGTTTGTGCACTCTTCCCCGCAAATAACCACAGAAATTTGACATCTTTATATCCACACTATAAATCTGTGTTAATTACAGAAAATTTAGAGGTTCCGATGCCGCTAAACCAAATTTCCAAATTTGAGAGTGCTAATGACATATCTGTTAACGTTTATGGTTTAGAATTGCAAAAGAAAAACAGTTATTCTGTAGTTCCGGTTAGATTAACAAAAAATAAGGTAGAGAGACATGTAAATTTGTTATTAATTCAAAATATATATTATCCAAAATTCAATGAGGGGGATGTTGAAGCTGATAATGAAGAAGATGCAGAAATTAAATACCATTACTGCTATATTAAACATTTGTCTAGATTAGTTTCGGCACAGCTAAATAAGAACAAAGGTAAGAAATTCATTTGTGAGAGATGCTTGAACTACTTTCAGAAACAAGAAAAGTTTGATGCTCATGTGAAACTTTGTGCTACTACCAATGAATATAAAATATCGTTTCCCCCATATGACCATGTCGAATTTAGAAATTTTATTTTTAAACAAACTGTACCTTTCATAATTTATGCAGATTTTGAAAGCTTTTTGGAGGGGCTTGATGACGGTTTTGTTGCAGCAGCTACTAGAAAATACCAAAAACATATGGTTTATTCTGCCGGTTACTATTTAAAATGTACCTACGACAATTCAATACCATATTATGCGAGCTGTCGGGAAACAGGTTGCATAGATTGGTTTACGATGGAATTGAAAAAGGTGGCAAAATTAGTAGAGTCAAAAATGAAGAAAATTATTCCTGTAAATATCAAATCTAGCTTACAATTAAGGAAAACTAGCTGCCACATTTGCGAGAAACCCTTTGGACCCAAGGATAAGGTTGTTTTAGACCATAATCACTTTACTGGGGATGCACGTGGGTACGCGCATGCGCAATGTAACCTCTCATTTAAGAAGCTCTTTATCATCCCCATAGTGTTTCATAATCTGGGGGGTTATGATTCGCATTTTTTAATTAGGGATTTGGCCAAATCAGGCAGATTAAGCATCCTACCGAATAATAAGGAACGGTATATTTCATTTACACAATATGACGAGGAAACAAAAATAAAATTCCGTTTTATAGATTCAATTCGATTTTTGGGCGCATCTCTCGATGAATTGGTCTCAATCATGGAAAAAGATAGTCTGGTAATTGTAAGAAGTGAATTTGAGTGTGTCGAAGACGAGAAATTTAATTTGTTAACGAGGAAAGGTGTATTCTGTTATGATTATATTTCCCACCCCGATAAGTTAAACGAAACAGAATTGCCATCCATTGACCATTTTCACAACAGATTAACGGATGAAAGCATTAGTCCTGAGAAGTATGCACATGCTCAAGAGGTTTGGAGAGCGTTCAACATTCAAAATTTGGGTGAATATTCGGACATCTATTTGAAAACTGACGTCTTACTTTTGGCAGATGTGTTTGAAAATTTTAGAAAAAATTGTATTGCCACCCACAAATTAGATCCGGCATGGTATTATACGATGCCGGGATACACGTGGGATTGTATGCTTAACTTCACACAATGTAAATTAGAGTTGTTACGTGATGTTGATCAGATAATGTTTATAGAGCGCGCCATACGCGGTGGAATTTCCGTATGTTCCAATCGCTTTTCCGAAGCAAACAATAAGTATATGGACACTTATAATGCGTCTAATCCATCCAAATATATCCTTTATTTCGATGTTAACAATTTGTATGGCTCAGCAATGAAAGAGCCTCTTCCAGAGGGTGGTTTCGAGTGGGTGGAGGACATCGATAATTTCAATGTAACATCCATTCCAGATGATAGTCCAGAAGGATATATTGTGCAAGTGGACTTGGAATATCCTCAGGAATTACATGATCTACATAAAGATTTCCCCTTCGCTGCCGAGCATCGCTTGCCCCCAGGCTCAAAATTCTCCAAGTTAATGGCTACTTTGTACAATAAGAAAGAGTATATTTTACATTATAGAAATTTAAAACAGGCTCTAGCGAACGGTCTAGTCCTAACTAAAATACATAAGGTTTTAAAATTTCGACAAAGCACCTGGTTGAAACCCTATATAGATTTGAATAGTAACCTTAGAGCTAATGCCACAACTTCCTTTCTCAAAAATCTTTATAAACTCTTTAATAACGCGGTATTCGGAAAAACGATGGAAAATATACGAAAACACCGTATTTTGAAAATTGCCAAAACATGGGAAGGACGGTATGGAGCTAAAAATTTCATTGCATCTCCCTTATTTCACAGTAGACTGGTTTTGGATGAAAATCTGTTGATTATTGAATTAAAAAAAGCAGAATTGATATTTAATAAACCTTTGTATATAGGCATGTCAATTTTAGATATTTCAAAATTGTACATGTATGAGTTTCATTATCAATACATGTTACCGAAAATGGGTGGGAGAACTGACAAATGTAAACTTTTGTACACAGACACCGACAGCTTCATCTATGAGTTGTGGTGCGAAGATGCGTACGAGGAAGTCATTAAATCTGATTTGTCAAAATTCGATACTTCCGATTATGAACCAGATAACGTATACGGTATGCCATTGGTAAATAAAAAAGTTCCAGGTCTAATGAAAGATGAAACGAACGGTAAAATCATTACACATTTTATTGGCCTCCGGTCGAAAATGAACACTTTTAAGCTTTTGAGCGGTCGGGTTACGAAAAAATCCAAAGGTGTGAAGTATAACGTAGTCAAAAATAAATTGACGTTTAATGATTATGAGAATTGTTTAAAAAATTTTAAAGAGCTAATGATTAAACAGTGTACTATCCGTTCCTTTGCACACCAAGTATTTAGTGTGGAACAAACAAAAATTGGGCTAAGCCCCTTTGACGATAAACGGCATTTGATACCGAATACCTATAACACATTACCTTATGGCCATTACCAAATTACTAAGTGATTTTTCCTGATTTTCGGTGGGCGTTCTCTCTCTCCTAGAAACACGCGCGCATGCAGAAAATGTCTGAGTTGTATAAAGACCGTGTGTGTGTGAACATGTAAACCGGTTCGTGTAAATCGTTTTTGTATTATCTAATACGTAACAACCATTAAAATATCTAGCTAGCATTGTAATTTTGGATGAATGTAGAAAAACATTTTAATAAACATTATAATTGTTATTCCTTCATAAGTATTTTATATTTTGTTTGCATCGGTCGTTTCTACTCGACTAGGTTAAAAGGCGATCGATCGCGTGAAACCTGATACCTCTATACACTGACAATATCTGTTACACACAGGTGCAGCGGCCTACTTTTAAGGAATGTGTTTGTATCTGGCTTACTTATGATTAAATAAAAACACACACACGCTTTCAAATAAATTGTTTGCTTTATTTACTCTTTCGAAATCCTTTATCCTTTATTAGTCTTTCATTTAACTCTGTTAATAATATATTTCTATCGTAATACATACATTCTCTAATACAGTAACTTTCTAAGGAATTGGAGATGTCACAAAAAGCAAAAATTACCTCATCAACATTATAAGTACTAGTAGTAATGAGCTTTGATATAATATTTAAAAGATTTCTATAATATTTTACAAAGTCTAACATTTTCAAGTGTTCAATTTTCTTTGCTACAAACGATTCGTACATTCGACAAATTTCCCTTACATTATTCACAGTTAAATACAATTCTACAGCATCTTTCACTATGGAAACCATTTTGATGTCTGTATTGGTAACATTAGAAATCACGATGGTGTTCGCGCACACGAATCTCAAATCGGATATTTCACACTCGAAATACTTCGCCAACCAACACAAATGATCCATGAACTTCCCCCACTCATCACAGGTGAACAGCATGAAAGTTGTATCATTTATCCTTATTTTAATGTGAACACCGAAATTTCTCGAAGGTAACAGGCCCACTTCCAACGAGAATCCGCCCTCGTCACAAGAAAATGTTGAATTCAAACAAAACCTGCTGTTCGGGTCATGTGAGCCTGAGTGGACGGTGATGGGTGATTGGATCGATGTATTAGCAGCTTCTATTAAAATTTTTTCCAATTCCTCCACATCTATGGATGGTACTTGGAATTCTGCGGGGGGCGGGGGAGGCGGCGGTGGCGGCGGCGGCGGCGGCGGCGGCGGTAGGTCTTCTCTCTTCTTCTTTTTATTCTTTGGGTTGAGCGATGCGGGGGACGGTTTACGTTTAGGAGGTTTATTCATTCTTTACTCGTCGCTGGCTTCTCAGACACTGGTGGAAATTGGTTTTCTACTATAGAAGGAGCGGGGGAAGTGTCGGTGGTGGGGAAATCTGTTTCGATTTCACCCTTCATCGATTTTCTTTCAACAGCACTGTTACATACATCTAATAGAATACCTTCCAAATCTTTTACCACAAACATGTAAGGCGGCGTCTGATTTTTTTTCGTCGCCGTCGCCCTCCTCCGTCTCTTCTTTTCAACGTTTGATGACGCCGACGGTGACACAGTTTCATGATTCATTTGTAGCACATCCCGTAATACACCTCGATCAGTAGTGGTATCGGAAACGTGACGCTTCATTTCTACGGAAAACTGAAGGTGAAAATCGGGTTACTAGTTCTTTTAAGGGTGTACACCCACAGAGCCATCAAATTTATGCTTGTTATTATAATCGATTTGACGCATCTATCCAACTATTGTAAGAGTTATCGAAACCGAGCCATTTCACATAGACTTTATTACCTTTTTTTCGTAAAACTTTTTCGACAAGATAAACGTCTGGCTGTTTTGTTTTCTGCAGTTCCTGCTCGTAAAATCCCCCCTCTATTGGTCGACCCTCCATATCTTCCAAGAGATATGTGGTTGGGTTAGTTATTTGGATTTTGGAAATTTTAAAATGTTCTGTGCTCCAATTCGCTGTGTAACTCTTTTCAAACACATGTTTTACTTTACTTATTCGAACCACATCGCCAACATTAAATTTTCGTGGAGTCGTGCTCTTAATATGATTATATACACCACTAAGCAATTTCTTTTCATTGTCTACGCCTACGTCACAGGGTCTCATGCGAGTAGTACGATGTTGTCGTTCATTGTAATTTTTCACGATATCAGGTAAAATATCGATCCATCTGTAGGTTCCGTTTAAGCTGAAATATTTGTATAGCTTCTCTTTTAGGGTACGAATCATTCGTTCGGCAATGGCGGCTTTCAGATGAGTATACGTGTGATAGTGATTAATGCCATACTTTTTCATTAACTGTCGAAAATGTGAATTGAAAAATTCTTTTCCTTGATCTGTTTGAAGGTTTTTCGGGCGTCTACCACCACTACCTCCGAGAATGTCAGCAAAAGCACCGCTAACTTCTTGCCCAGATTTCGTTTTCAGCGCTCGAGTCCATACGAATTTGGAAAAACAATCGATCACGACCAATATGTACTTAAACTTTTTGTTTTGGCCCGCATACATATCCATTTGACCGAGATCGGCTTGCCATAAATCATCTATTCCTTTCAGGATGGTACGTCGTCGAGGAAAATGTTTTCTTATCGGTTTGTGTAATTCATTGACGAGTTGTATTTTCTCTTTGGACTGCTGCTGAGGCATCTGGAGATTTCTCTAATATATAACTCGAGACTCGCGAAGTTCTTCTACAATTGAAGATATCTCGTTGTCTTGCGATGTATTTCCAGCTTGTTTCGATGCTACCAGCAATCTCAATCTATCGACCAATTCATTGACATCATTCCAATATACATATTCGATTGGTTTAGTATTGTATATTTTTCCGCCACTGTGCTCAAGGGTTGAATCGGAGAAATCGAGCAACTTTCTTGTACTCGTACTTAATAAAGGTTTAACAATATGTGTATATTTAATACTTCCACTGGCTGCTATTTTACCAACTTTGCTGTAACCCCTTCGGAATAAATTTGATGCATCCAAAATTCGTTTAAAATTTTCAAGGTCGTTTTGTGAATAGTGTTCTGGCGCTCTGTGAAAAATCAGGCTATACAGACCGTCGGAACCGTTATACTGCTCACCGTCCACTATAATATCCCCACTAAGCTTATCGAAATCTAGTGTGGCCCTTCCGAGGTACCATTTCGATTTAGCAGGGTCATACTTTGGACCTCGGGCTTCGTCTAAATGTGGAGAACCATTAAAATAACTTATAATGTACCGTTGGCTGATCTCAGGATACTGAGATATGTAATCCTGTATCACACTAATATCACTTGTGTCCTTAATTTCGCGTTGAATCTCATCAATGGACATCTCATTATAATTTTTGGAAATCTCATCATATTGTTCATCTTCCTCTCCCTCCTCCTCATTATAGGTTTGTGTGATTTCATGAAGTGGTAAAAATTGTGTTTCGTCTAATTTCGATGTAGGTGATGGTAATTCCTCATCCTCCTTCTTTATTTGCAGTAATTCTTTCTTTTCTGGTTTTAGTTGTTGTTGCTGCTGCTGTTGCTGTTGCTGGTGTTGTTTCTCGACTAATTGTGTGAGTGGTTTGACGATTGGAGTAAAAAGTTTATTTAAAGTTTCATCCTCTTCGAACCGACCCAACTTTAAAGCGAGATACTTTTTTCGTACATCTCTACTTAATCTCTGAATTTTTCTTTTAAGTCTCACCTCGGAGCTACTTAATGGTGGCTTCATGATGATGGTGGATTATGTACTTATCGAAACCTTTGCGATACCGCCCCTTATTTATATCAAAATCCTTGGCTATCACCAACATACCGAATTTCTCCCGCCAACACTCTGCACACATACGCTTAAAAGTATCATATGTCATGTCTGGACTTACGTGTTCGTCATATACATGTTTTAAATTAATATCATCTTGTTTAAACAACACGATTACGTTGCAGTTGTCGCGAACAAGCTGTTTCGGCACCTTGGTATACGTCTGACATAAGTAAACAACATCGGTTCCCCGGTGGCGACCCATGGAGAAGTAAGCTCGGACTTTATCCTGTTTATCACATGCGATATCATCAAAGATAAATATAGAGTTTTTTCGAGCATCTTTCGGGTCTTCTATATCCCCGCTGTCACTAAACGCAAAATAACCCATTCCTCGTACATTCCCCAACACTTTCTCCAACAAACGATATTTCGGCTGGTACAGAGACTTGGAGTAGACGTATACGTTCTCAAAACGTAAGCCGTTTGGATTGAAAAGTAAAGCGAGTATAGCGTTTGTCTTGCCACACCCTGAAGGCCCACACATGGCTGCGCGAAAACATGGTGGTAACAATTCGCCATGTTTTGATGTTCTCCCTTCTTGCTCCTCCTCGATAAAATCTAGATTTTCTATGGGTAATGTAACACCTTGTACTGCAACCCTCATTTTGATTAACAACTAAACGTATGCATGTGTATATATATAGCGCACGCGTCCCCCCACCTCAGTAGTATGATGTTAACTTTCGAACAGCATAGTGGTAGGGGGATTGTTAATACACTCGTTAATAAATTACCGTTCGAGCTTCATATCCCAAACTATTCATTTTGTGGGCCGGGTACGAAGTTAGAAAAGCGTTTGGCTAGAGGTGACGTGGGTATAAACCCTTTAGATGAGGCCTGTAAGCAGCACGACATCGCTTACTCCAAGTATTCCACGTTAAAGGATAGACACAAAGCAGACTACGAGTTAGAGAATCGCGCTTGGGAAAGAGTGAAGGCGAAAGACGCTAAAGTTGGTGAGAAAGTAGTAGACTGAGAGCTGGAGCCGGATTTTGCTCGTGATCGGGAATATGGAAAAACTATATGGAGGCATGTAGACATAGTCGAGTATGTGATTTTCCCGCAATGGCGGAAATGGGCGCTGGGGACAAGGGTAGCTATAAGGGGTGAAAGTCTGTGCTAAGTGGTAAGCAGATGTTTAAGATCGACGGACGAGGACTGAAACAACACGTTCGGATAGCCGAGTGGGCCAGGCACTCGTCCGTCTGATTCGCCACGTACGGCTTGCTGGATCGAGTCTGGTCCCCGGGGCCGTCGAACTTCTTGGACTTTTTAACATTTTTTATGGATGACGCTCGTCATTTTCCGCCAATTGCACAGTAATGTGTAAAATGAAATGCCAAAGTAGCGGAAAGCTATGATAGGTCATTTTCATTTTATAGGCGGTAAATTGAAATTAGTGGGCGGCCGTCTGGGGTACGGTCCTGTACCACTGGGTTGGGTGATGGTAGCTACCAAAAATACCTGGCGACGTGGGCAAACGCAAAGGCCTATTTCGTCTATTTAAAAAAATCGCCTAGGACATTTCCTCTACACTAAAGTATAGATATTGAGATGTGTTTTATATCTATAAAACAGCATACGGAATATTTTTTCGATTTTTTGCAAATAACTCGATGACGAGCTTCACCACTTAATTTCAATTTACCGCCTATAAAATGAAAATGACCTATCATAGCTTTCCGCTACTTTGGCATTTCATTTTACACATTACTGTGCAATTGGCGGAAGATGACGAGCGCCATCCATAAAAAATGTTAAAAAGTCCAAGAAGTTTGACGGCCCCGGGGACCGGACTCGATCCAGCAAGCCGTCCGTGGCGAATCAGACGGACGAGTGCCTGGCCCACTCGGCTATCCGAACGTGTTGTTTAAGTCCTCGTCCGTCGATCTTAAACATCTGCTTACCACTTAGCACAGACTTTCACCCCTTATAGCTACCCTTGTCCCCAGCGCCCATTTCCGCCATTGCGGGAAAATCACATACTCGTCTATGTCTACATGCCTCCATATAGTTTGTCCATATTCTCGATCACGATCACGAGCAAAATCCGGCTCCAGCTCTTAGACCATAGCCGCTTGGTTTGTAACCACAGGGATGAAAGTGAAAAGAAAGCTCGGAATGGGGGGTCTTTCGTTCACGGGAGCACTTGTGAGACCCACGTCACGAGCCCTGAAGCGATCGTTAAAAACTTTACCGTTAGAGGGAAATAATAATGTGCGAAAACATTCCCTCCTTGCTTTACGCGCTGCTCGTGCAGCGCTTAGGAAAGCGGGTGGCCGTAAAAATATTGTCCCACGGATCATTCCCATCCCAAAATCTGGAGGATTTTTACCGCTTCTTCTTCCGATTCTGGCAGGACTTTCGTCGATCGGAGGCGTAATGGGGGGAGTTTCTGCCCTAACTAAGACCATAATCGATGCTGGCAACGCAAAGAAAAAGTTGGAAGAAGAACAACGACATAATCAGGTCATGGAGCAGGAAATTGGTAAAACGGGATCTGGACTTTATCTCAGGAAGAATGTGAAAGGAGGATTTGGGTTGTATCTTAAACAAACTAAAAAAAACTTCCATTGAAGTTACCCAAGCGAGTTCTATACGATAACGAAATTGTTAAATACGTTAAAAAATTACATATACCGTACTTTCGGGGTGTTTTTATGCGAGACACTCTACCTAAAAGACCAAAGCTGAACGAGAGTGCTATAGTTAATCTTGATTCGAATGCCAACGAGGGAACACATTGGGTCGCATACCGGAAGCGTGGCCACTTAGTGCAGTATTTCGATAGTTTCGGTGATCTGAAACCGCCTCGTGAATTGGCTGAGGATTATTTCGGTAAAAACGTGCGAATCGTCTACAATCAAACTCGACATCAAAATTTTAATTCCAATAACTGTGGACATCTCTGCATCGAATTTCTATATAAAAATTGGTGATTTGGGGGTGTGAAGTGTCAGTCATGAGTAACATTTTTACGTTGAAAGGTCGATCTTCCACGCTCTCTATTGACTTTGCGAATCCCATTCCGCTGGACCCACAGTCACAATACGGCCTCGCGCTCATCGGATTCCATTCCTACAACAGTATCCCCAACGTGGAAGCAGGCACAAATTTTTATTATTTGGACAAGGGACAACCGCATTCCATCCCGATACCTCGGGGTGCTTATGATGTAACCGATATTTACAGGTATCTCAAGGAGTTTCTAGACCCCCACCACGAAGGGAGTAAGAGATTTTTCCTGCGACCCAATAATAACACGCTAAAGTGTGAGATTTACCATCGTGATTACGACATTGCTTTCACAGAGAAAGACACTCTAGCCGAACTCTTGGGATTCTCAAATACACTTTTGACCGCCGGTACGGTACACAAATCAAGTCTGCCTGTTAATATAGTTCAAGTGCGAACTATTCACATAGACTGCAACATTACAGGAGGGTCATACTACAACGGAAATCCATCTCACACCATTTACGAATTCGCCACCAAAGTGAATCCAGGTTTTGCTATCGACGAAACACCCCAGAATTTGATATATCTGCCGGTAATTGAAAATAACACGATAACACATATTACTCTAGAAGTTTTAAATCAAGAGTGTAATTTAGTCGATTTTAGTGGTGAGGAAGTTCTCATTCGATTAGAGCTCAAGAGATGGTCCTTGTGATAGCTCAACACGGGGGTGGCGCCTATAAAAGCACTAACCATTTGGGGGAAGCGCCAGTCTCTAAGCGAGAGTTACGCGGCAAATTAACCATTCAAAATAGTGAATTTCTCAAATCGATCGGATATGTTGTCCAACCGAATTTTCGACCTCTACAGAAAACCCATCGAAGATAATTCGATCATTGACAAGGGAGTTCGAACATATCTACCCTACGTTAAATCGTTTGAGAACAACGATGTCGTGGAAATCACCATCAATCGAACCGACGTTTGGCTTCTCATGGATGAGGCAGCATTAGTCATCAAAGGCAAACTAACAAACACCGGAGCCGGAAACGTCACTTTAGTACATAACGCGGGAACATTCCTTTTTGACTCGGTATCTTATCAGTTAAACGGAATAGAAATGGAACATGTAAAGGACCCTGGTATAGTGAGTCTAATACGAGGCTATTTGTGTTACAACGATGACGACGTTAAACATCTAATTATGGGAGGATGGTCCTTACGAAACACACCCCTACAATTCGATGGTCTGTTTTATCTGAGAATCCCTCTTTGGCATCTGTTCGGTATTTTTAGTGATTACCACAAGGTTATGTGCGGTAGACAAAACATTCGTCTAACACGAGCTCGCAACGATAAGAATTGCATAATTGTTGCGGGTGGAGATGCGACTACCCAAGTGACTCTTAAGATCGACAGCATTGAATTAAAAGTGCCGCATGTAACGCCTAACGATGAATTGAAACTCCAACTAACACAATCTATTCGTAACGATGCTCCTATACTTATCCCATATAGAAAATGGGAGCTACACGAGTTGCCGGCCCTCAATGCAGGTTCGACGAAAGAAATTTGGAGTGTAAAAACGAGTACTATGGTGGAATGCCCTCGTTATGTGCTTGTAGCCTTTCAGACAGATAGAAAAGATAAGGAGTCTGCAGACGTAACCCGCTTAGATCATTGTGACATCTCGAATATCATAGTGTTCTTAAACGGACAATATTACCCATACGAGCGTCCTAATCTCGATTTCCAGAAAAATGATTATTCGGAGGCTTACCTCAACTACACAGAATTTTATCCGAAATTTACAAATAGTCCTACATACCAAAAACAGCCTTTATTAACATTTACTGAATTTAAATCTTACACCATATTCGTACTGGATTGTGCAAATCGTGACGAAAGCATTAAATCTTCGACGGTGGATGTAAAATTGGAAATTGAAGCTAGATCAGGTTTCCCCGCCAACACCAGAGCATACTGCATCCTAGTTCACGATTGTATCATGGAACACCTACCGCTTAGTGAAATTGTCAGAAAAATCTCTTAAGTTTACAAAAACACCTAACCTCGATGGATGGATTTTAATCATACGTAAGCATTCGTAACAACAACAACAAAGATGTCTCTCGATAAATTTGGAAGACACATGTTGACCCCGCACACTTCAGCCACAGATGAACGTCCACCTGTTGATCGTGATGAGATCGTCGGAGCATCCAGACTCTCTTCCCCTTTTTACATTTGTTCGCCGTTGGAACATCACAGCAAACTTTTAATTACTATTCAAGGAAAAGGTGACCAAGTTCCTCTCAACAACCTTTACTTTTACGTATTAGACAATGCAAAAACTGTTTACAACGCTCCTGTCGATGGTAAAGTGGAAGCTGTAGAAGTTTATCCCAAAGGGGTGCATGTTGACATTAATGATGAAAAAATGAGTCTCGACGAAAAAAAAATCGTCGGTGAGAATATAAGTAAAGGAGATAGGATTGCTTTTTGGACACTGAAAGCTACTACCATCCCATTATACTACCAAATAGTGCTGCAGTGCCCCCTAGCTAAAAACGAATAAAAGGATATCATTTATACACCACCGCTTCAGTTTCATTTCTCGCCTCGACTCACACACACACCCTCAAAATGATTCCTACTACCGTCGTCGTCATCGATATCCAAGGTTTTCAGTATGGTCCCAGTAGTTTCTGGTGTAAAGAAATAGCCATAGTAAACATCGATAGAGACGAATGGGTTCATAGATTTATTAAATTACCATCGCCATTACAAGTGTACACCCTCAGTTTCCGGAACCAAGTGGAATGGTTAAAAAGACATATACATGGACTCGATTGGAATAGTGGGATAGACAAGCAGCAGCAGGAGAACGTCCTAGAATATGAAGAAATCACATCGTTTCTCCGAGCTTGGGTGCCATTGAATACCACCGTATTCGTCAGAGGTTCGCAGAAGAAGGAATGGTTACAGAAGTTAATAGGAAATCTAATTATCGACTTGTCGACTGATGAGAATTCCCCGAATTTTAATGAAATGAAAAGAGTTTTTAAATCTTATCATTGTATGTTACATGAAAATAATAACTTGAATTGTAGCCTAGAAAATGCATATTTTATAAAATATTGGTGTAAATATTGTATAAGTTCAATACCTAAATATTACTAATAATCATATTTTAAAATCATAATTTAGTATCATTTCAACCATGGTGCTGGTAGCATCGACTTATGTTTTACTAAGTGCTTTTATTAATGGGGTATTTTATATTAATCGCCCTTCGAACGCATGTGATGTATTTATTTGTTTCGATCGAAATAACGAGAATGGGCCTGACGCTTGGAAGAAGATGGAAGTATGTGTAATTTCTCATTTACCTGCTCTCAAAATAAATGTACCTAAAAACACCACACAATACAAGTTGAGGATCGTTTATGACAATCGTACGCTTAGTGAGAGTGAGTGGAAAAATGTTACAAATCCCTTTACCATAACCACCACCACACCCAACAATAACATAATCAATAACTACACGAGTTCTTTAGTTTGTGGATTAGTTTGGTATATTGCCGTCATCCTCTCAGTACGTTTCATCATACACGTATTACAACACATAAGAAATGGAACTACATAAATTTTCTAATTGTTTGGGCGATAACCCTACTGACATCCTTCGTTGAAACATTGAGGAAGTGAAAATTATTTGTGGGCAGGCAGGTTGCATTAGGTGCTTCATTGAAATGCTACACGATCTCAAAGTACCTATTCATTTTCTCCACAACCTAGAAATACCTGAAAATTGGGGGAATCCAACGAACCGACAGCGATAGGTTCAAAAGGCGACATAACATTTCCCGATGTATAATGTATAACCTTATTTGTATAGTAAACTGTGAAAAATGTTATTTACAACTAGTTATTCTGTTGGGTATTCCACAAGAATGGTCAAATAAACCTCTCCCAACTTGTGATGAATTGTTGGCATTGTGAATTTGTTGGTTGCGATACTGTCAATTAAATAAAAAGTCTGTGAAATACATTGTTTTTCTTTAAAATATACCTATTATAACATATCTGTGTACACCAAAAACTTAGCTCAATTGGAAGAGCATGAGGCTGTGGATCTCAAGGTCCTTGGTTCAAATCCTAGTTTCGATAGTTGTATTAGACGAAATATCTAGCAAATATTCCGTTTAATACATTTATTTTATGCGTATCACCCTGTAAATGTAACACCCCGTATGACCGCATTCCGTTCACATCGAATTAACCCAGTGAAATACTAAATTTAATCCTCCCCTGATATCAGATTACATTACCGTTTTTCCCCTGTGTGTGTGTGTGTGTGTATCTCGCTGTGAGGGATCGATCGGTCGCGTGTATCGATTGGGAATCCCACCCGCGGCGGTGTAAGGTGGAAACCATCCTTGGGAGAAAGAAATCTACCTAGCGTACTACTGCCGATTATGGTGTGGTAATCAATCGATTAGCGTCATGGCTTTGTCTCTTCCTTGTTATAGGCCCGAGACGACACGATTATTGATTGGTATTTCTACGCTGTTCGAAGAATCCTGTAAAATCACCCTCGCGGAAAGAAAGATATCTACTTACCGGTACTGTTGGTTGCATATCAAGGTGGGGTAATTTTTCGGGGTTTTTTCTGTTCTGTGTTTTGCCGTGATGTTTCGTGGTTCGGCGCGAACCTATCAAAATTTGGCGCGAACGACGTCCCTGTGGAGGTCGAGATTTGGGCCTTAGGTGGTGGGTGAGGGGGAGGGGGCCTGGTGGGGGACCTAGTGGGGGACCTAGTGGCACAGATTACCCCAGGTTCTAGATTGGCAACTCTCTGTTCTCGGTTTGGTCAGAGCTTGGTTTCAGTTCAGCGCCATCTATTTTGTTGGCACAGTACTAAAGCCGCTAATATTGTGGCGGGAAACCTCAACTGTAGTATTTATATATTTCATATTTGTTTCCATCACTTTCGTAACTCCTTGCAAAAATTAAACTGAAAAAGATTGGAAATTTCCAATCGAAAAAGTTTCATTTTTGCAAGAAATTATGAAAGTGATTGAAACAGTATCCTTTAAGGTGAAGGTGAATAAGAGAAAAACTCGTTATTTGGAAAATTTATTTATTCAGTTAAACACTTGGTTCCTATTTTTTCTTTCTATTAAATGAACTAGTAGTTTCCCACACTAAGCAAAACACCAAAAAGCAGAAAATGATCTGTAAAATTTAAGAACTTCAAATTACAAAGAAAACACAGTTTTCGTCACGAGATATATGCTATGTATAAAAATGGAAAGTTTAATATTTATGTGGCGATTATACGCGCATTCAGTACGACCTAAATACTTAATGTTGTAATGTTGAAATATAATAAAAAGAGAAAACCATTTTTACTAAATAATTTGAACAAAAAGCCTCCAACATTGCAATTTTCTTTAAAATAAATATTTTTACAATTAAACATGATCTTTATGAAAACGTCAAAAAACAAGTACCAGTATGAATTGTTGACCAATGGCAGCAAAAGAAGAAATAAGATGATTCTTCCAAACTGATGCTTATTCACACAGTATATATTATTTTTTGTAAAGTTATTTTATGTCTGAATAAAATAAAAAAGGTTAGTCGCTATGCACAATTTGACGTGTTTCAAAGTTTATGTTGTTACAAGACAGTGCATGAAATAAAAGTAACTCATAGCTTTTTGTACTTAAAACATGAGTCTTGAGTAATAACCTCATTTATTTTGGGCACAGCATGTATGGAATTAGTTATTTTGAGGGGTACAATGCATGAAGCAACATAGTTATATGTGCACTTACCAGTTATTGAAGAAATGTGTGGAACTTCCATCGAGCTTGTAGAGGCCGAATGAAGCTCATCCACTACCACTGAAACATAAATTAAGTTTAAAGTCATGATTTTTAATAATTTGTTGTAGACTAAGACTAGACAGATATATACGTTCTACCAGTTTACAAAACTGGGATCACATCATAATAACATAATACCTTATATGTTTACAATATACATACATATTAGTGATTTCAATATATAAACATTAAATAAAAAAGGCCAAATAAGGAGAACTAAAATGTTTTCAATACATCTGTATCTTCTTTACTTTGATCAAATTTTCTCATCTTTTCAACAAAACATTTCAAATATGTATTATACTTATTACTTATTACTATTAATGCACTTACTTATTTGCGATGGTCCAGGTTGAGGTTGTTCAGTCACCGACCCCTGAGTTTACATATATCAGTTCACCCATCTGTGGTTCACCCCCCCTGCCTAGTGGGTGACCTAGCGGGTGGCGGGGGGTGGGGGGTAGCCCCAGGTGCGGGACCTGGTGGGTGGTGGGTGGGGGTTGGGGCTAGCCCCAGGTGAAGGGCCGAGCGCGCGCATCGCCAGGGTGGTGGCGCGAAATTTAAATTCTGAAAATGGCGGCATAAGTTAGGTTAGGAGCACTCGTTTGACGTGGAACCCGCCTTATTATTCTACTGGCATCCTTCCAAGGTGGGGGCATGTTAAATATAGGTGGTTGCCTAGCAACATTTGTTACAATCATAGAAATAGAAAAGGTGTAGAACGCGCTTCGACCTGCGCGAACTGGGGAGATTTGTTGATCCGCCATTTTGATGCACTAATGTCAAAAATGTCAAAACAAATCATACCTGTGTCAATGATCTAATAAAGGATATTGACCCCATTGATCTCTGCTAACCACAAAAAAGTAATTTTTAATTAAATTACGCTCTGTAGTACCGCTCTGAAAACGCATTGTCGCGTCTAGGAAGAAGCACCATCGTAATCGTACCGCATCCTAAAGTACCGGCCTCTTTCAGCCTTTATTGTCAGATTATGTTAAATTTTGGACAAGACCTGTCCCTTGAGAACCTCGCCAGCTTTGGATGGACCTCTTACAGTGTGTTTTCTGTTGGAACTCCGGTTAAATAGTGCTCGTCCGAGTCCTCGTCGCGTCATCGAACCTGCTCATGCTGTTACCAGCAGTTCTTCGTTCTTCTTTACTGCCGCTGTCGTCCTCAGAAAGCCCGCAAGCCAGAAGCCGGCCATTCTACCACACCTGGAAGAATTACTTGCCAGTTGTCAGCTAGCCCTTGAGCGATCCAACATCATGCTCACGTCGAAAGCAGTCAGCAATTATTTACCACTACTTGTAACAATGTCAAGTTCGGCTGCCAGAAAGGAAAATGCTCTTAGCTGTTTGAAATGTATTTATCAAATCAATATTATGAAAAAATAAACGTTTACAGTATCAAGTGACTATTAATCTATTAATGAACGTGAAGCTTCTCTTGTCCAGTTTGAATATTTACCCTTATCTATAAGAATAGACAGTTTGACTTAAAGCTAATGTTCCTGGTTTCGAGTGGAAATCAAAACGGTTCATTGTTTTATCATTGTTTTATTGAACTTAAGATTAATAAACGTAAATGAACTTCTAATATCTAACATTCTTCAAGAAATCTACCTTTTGTCAAACAGAAGATGACACAGATCAAATAAGGAAAATATATAATAACCATCCTAATTAAAATATACAGGGTGAGGGACGATATAAGAATAGTAAATGGTACATTACAATAATAATCTCTTTAACACCTAATAAAGCAGTTCGTTCATCAATGTTCAGTCAAGGTCTCTGCTACATAACCATTAGTCAAACTTAACTGTTAGTTAAAATTTTAATTTAAGGTAAGTTAAAACCAAGAGGTTTAAAGTATCTGTCAATTAGTTAACTTTGATTAATAACTATCAGTCAAAGTGTCCTAACAGAACATTGATAAACCGGACCTAATTCTATTACATTATTCTATTATTTTATTGTTCTTGTGACTCACAGCTTTACACACTTGTTCTTTAATTTTGATGGAGAGATACTAAAAAAAATTGTTTGCATTACTTCATGGTAATGGAAACAGCTTATATTTCATGCTTACCTGTAATTATGTAACTTTTTCACAAGTTGAACCCTTCTGCGTTTTGAACTACTGTCGGTACTCTTGTCGGTACTGGAACTATCAATGTTGGCATGTTTCCTACGTTTTGGCATCCTACCAGAACTCGAACTGGATGTGCTTATAGATATGCTGTAATTTTTTGTCAAATTAATACAATAAATATCAAGAAAAAAGTGGTTTTTATTCATTTAGGGGGAACATCCATCTTCACATATTTCCTATGAAAAGGACATGACTAACAGTAAATTTCAAAGTTTTGTGTTGTGCAGAAATATAAAGAGCTTAATAACAAGAAGTGGAATGAGGAAAGTTGGTTGGTTAGTTTTCATTTATAAATTGTTGGATTTCATTCAATATACCACCCCTATAAATATACAGGTATCTAATATTATATTATACCAGCCTTTTCACCCACCCAGCATCCCTTCCTCTTTATCAGTAAATTCTTAATCACTTTTCTGCAATATGAACCTTTAAAAATGACTATTAATGCCTGCGATTCTTGTGAACTTGTATAAGTAAAACTGGAAAACTGAATGTTATCTTGTAACTGAATAATTACCAAGATTTGGGGAAAAAATATGACAACCAAAAATACTCACTTTTTTTCACCTATTGATTCCACAGAAAGAGTTGAACTGCCTGTGACTTCTAGGTGACCCCTTGAATCATGTCCACGTATGTTGGAAACACTGATGTGCAAACAGAGTGATGGGACTGCATCAGACTTAAGTACGTGTGGTTGTATATAGTCTTCAACCCGAAAATGTTTGAAACATACATATTTGGCCCTCGTCCAAGTCCAAAGTGAAGGATTTAATCCTAGGGCATTTACCCAAGCTTTCTGAATGTTGTCAGGTTCTCTTGGAAATCTGCAAAAATGATCTATATATGCCGCAATGATCCAACAATATTTTACCTATGAAATGAAATGTTCTCATCACATAATCTCCGAACACTTCCGCAACCTTTCACTGAACAAGTCATTGTTTATCACTATTGTATAGCTTTTATAGTCGTAAAATGTCTCAAAACCACACACAAAATAGGACACACCAAAAATAAATTAAGCTCTAAAAAGACACACTGGAATCACTTGATACACGGTTCACGCCACGCGTTCTCGCTTCACCATACTCAGATTAGGCAGATTTGTAATGTAAGGTAAGGTTATGAATGTTATGATTGATTTCATAAAAATCTAGCAGAAAACAAGTAATCAACTGACACCGGCATGGAAATTTTCATGTCTATGGTGACTGTTTGACATTTGTGCATCAAAATGGCCGCCTCCATAGTGTCCCGGATTTTCAGGATGCGCCAGTGATATGTTAGGTTAGGGATATGACACAATGGCTAGTTTTAACATAAGAAAGTGGGCCTGGTAGGCGTGTCTTTCGCTAGTTCCAATATGGCGAAATGTCGGGTCCGGATTTAAATTAAAAATCATAATAATACAACTTTCATTCTCAAACAGATTTATTTCATTAATACAATATTATTTGTAAATCATTTCTTCACAATAATAATAAAGACAATATAATACATGAAAGGTGTATTTAAAAAGTAATTTTTCAAAACTAAATGCAGTCAGAAATGTACAAGTAAATTTTCTTGAATACAACTCTGTACAATGTTGAAACTAACCTATGAAAAGTGATTCCAGTATTTCCAGTGAGATCCTTCTTGTCTATGCGTCCGTTGCTATTACAGCTACGTCGTATCACACATGAAGCCATTACTTGTAAATGTAAACGCAGTGTAGAAGTTAACATAAACACCAAAAACTCCGAAAAATATCACAATCCAGGGACAATAAAAATTTGACAAAGCGCAGTGAGCAATATGGCCGACCTATGCCCGTGTACAACCTCTCCGGGTCATATCCCCTCTTTAACATATCACTGGGATGCGCACTCGTCGAAGCGCGTTCTACCCCCCTCTTATTTCTATGGTTACAATTAATATGTTAAGCGTAGGTGGTTGCCTAGCAACATTTGTTAGTTTAATTTTGTTTTCCGTTCAAAGACCGAGTGTTCTGAGGATGTGTGTACGTGGGTGGTGGACAGGGTGGCCAGATTAGGGCATTTTCCCAAAAAATGAGGGGATTTTTTGCGCTTTGGGAATTTTTTTGGGGATATTTTTTTCTGGGGATTTATTCGGGGGAAAAATATTTAGGAAATTTGAGGGAAATTTTTTTAATAGTATTTTACCTAACTAAAATATTAACTAAAATTGGTAATACTATAAGAGGGATCTGTATTCTTCTAAACCACGTTTGGAAATAATAGGACTAATGACATTTGGCGATGGATCCCTTTTTTGAAGAAACTTAGATGCTGTAAGTCAATAATAATATTAATAATCAATCAAAAAGGTAACGCGCTGGTCAAGTACCTCATGGTGGCGTGGAAACCTTGACAAAACATGAATATGTATTATTCTTATTGATTTGTATCTTCTTAGGGTGCGTTGTACAAATGTGAGTTAAGCCAGGATAATATTTAATCCTATGTTAAATACCTGTAGTGCATTGTACTAAACTTAATCAAGGCTTAACTCGGTGATAACCTGGAGTTTACAATACCCGGTTCATGAGGTGGGTTAACCGAGAGTTAACAATTTCTAACGTCAGTTTTTATAATTTGACGTTTGAAAAACAAAGATTATCTCCTCGCTGCAGCTAATTATGGGATAAAAGGGCTTAGCAGTAATTTAGGGGGTCCCAATTGAGGAACTTACAGACGATGAGGATTTCATTGAATTAATAAATACATAAATAAATCACTTTGAAAAATGGAATGACTTTGAGTTCAAACAAAGATTTCGATTATCAAAACTCGTTGTAAAATATATTACTGACAATATTTCAGAACGAATTTCATCAAAAACTAACAAGTAAGTGCTAATGTTATTTATATAAATCATTAATGAAATACATTATGAACAAGTCATTGGGGAAGTATTATCGAGAATTCTTCTTGTTTTCGTAGAAACCATGCAGTCTGTCCAGCAGATATGGTGATGTTAACGCTAAGGTACTTGGCTACGGGGACACTTTTAACCGTTGTCGGGGAAGTAAGCGGCGTTGATAAAGCCACAGCTTCAAGAGCAATAACTACTGTTGTACGAGCAATTGCAGAGCTACGTCCACGATATATAGAAATGCCATCTACTGAAGAAGAAATAACAATAGTTCGACAAGGATTTTATAATAGTGCCACGTTTCTCAGATGTATTGGTGCCATCGACTGCACACATGTCAGAATACAATCACCTGGGGGAGAAGATGCTGAAAGATTCCGAAATAAAAAAAACTTTTTCTCATTCAACGTGCAGGCAGTTTGGGACAGTGAACTGATTATCAGAAATATTGTATGTGGTTGGAACGGATCGGCACATGATTCCCGAATTTTTAATATGTCTTCATTAAAGGCAAAGCTAGAAAATGAAGAATTTGGAAGAGAAAGTTTAATAGTTGGCGACAGTGGTTATGCTGTAAAAAATTATTTACTAACTCCTTTGGCGAATCCTACAACAGCAGCAGAACACATTTTCAATGAATCTCAAATAAGAACTCGAAACCCAATCGAAAGATGTTTCGGCGCATTAAAAAGAAGATTTCTCTGTTTGGCATTGGGTATACGACTCCATAATAGCAAAATTGAGGCAATAGTAGTTGCTTCTGCTGTTTTACATAATATAGCCATGAAGCCATGACAATGAATGATTTACCACCTAGACTGACATATGAAGAAGAGGAAGCAGTTAATTTAACAATGAATGTTAATGAGTATGAAGGACAAAGACATATTAATGAAAATAGTTTGACTAGGCACATTTTAATTGCTAAACATTTTGCTAGACTAAATTAAAGTACTGTTATTATGTTTATTTTTGTATTGTCTAGGTACTTGTACAAAATATAAGAAAATCCAAAGTTTCCATCAAAATGTTTTTACATTTTATTAATCATTAATTCTAATTCTAATTTAACATGACACACGATTGACAAGACAATTCAAGCAGGCATCACAATCATAGAAATAAGAGGGGAGTAGAACGCGCTTCGACGAGTGCGCATCCTGAAAATCCGGGACACTATGGGGGCGGCCATTTTGATGCACAAATGTCAAACAGTCACCATAGACATGAAAATTTCCATGCCGGTGTCAGTTGATTACTTGTTTTCTGCTAGATTTTTATGAAATCAATCATAACGATCATAACCTTACATTACAAATCTGAGTATGGTGAAGCGAGAACGCGTGGCGTGAACCGTGTATCAAGTGATTCCAGTGTGTATTTTCAGAGCTTAATTTATTTTTGGTGTGTCCTATTTTGTGTGTGGTTTTGAGACATTTTACAACTATAAAAGCTATACAATAGTGATAAACAATGACTTGTTCAGTGAAAGGTTGCGGAAGTGTTCGAAGATTATGTGATAAGAACATTTCATTTCATAGGTAAAATATTGTTGGATCATTGCGGCATATGTGTATATAGATCATTTTTGCAGATTTCCAAGAGAACCTGACAACATTCAGAAGGCGGCTTGGGTAAATGCCGTAGGATTAAATCCTTCACTTTGGACTTGGACGAGGGCCAAATATGTATGTTCCAAACATTTTCGGGTTGAAGACTAAATACAACCACACGTACTTAAGTCTGATGCAGTTCCATCACTCTGTTTGCACATCAGTGTTTTCATCATTAATAGATTAATAGTCACTTGTTACTGTAAACGTTTATTTTTTCATAATATTGATTTAATAAATACATTTCAAACAGCTAAGAGCATTTTCCTTTCTGGCAGCCGAACTTGACATTGTTACAAGTAGTGGTAAATAATTGCTGACTGCTTTCGACGTGAGCATGATGTTGGATCGCTCAAGGGCTAGCTGACAACTGGCAAGTAATTCTTCCAGGTGTGGTAGAATGGCCGGCTTGTGGCTTGCGGGCTTTCTGAGGACGACAGCGGCAGTAAAGAAGAACGAAGAACTGCTGGTAACAGCATGAGCAGGTTCGATGACGCGACGAGGACGAGCACTATTTAACCGGAGTTCCAACAGAAAACACACTAAGAGGTCCATCCAAAGCTGGCGAGGTTCTCAAGGGACAGGTCTTGTCCAAAATTTAACATAATCTGACAATAAAGGCTGAAAGAGGCCGGTACTTTAGGATGCGGTACGATGGTGCTTCTTCCTAGACGCGACAATGCGTTTTCAGAGCGGTACTACAGAGCGTAATTTAATTAAAAATTACTTTTTTGTGGTTAGCAGAAGTCAATGGGGTCAATATCCTTTATTAGATCATTGACACAGGTATGATTTGTTTTGACATTTTTGACATTAGTGCATCAAAATGGCGGATCAACAAATCTCCCCAGTTCGCGCAGGTCGAAGCGCGTTCTACACCTTTTCTATTTCTATGATCACAATAAACACGTCTCAGAACATAGATACCTTGACAGTCACTGCTACCAATCGTAAAAATATGTGGATTAATTAACTCGTGCTTTGTACAATGATCACTTGAAATAAACCAGGATTAATTTTAACCGTAGGTTAATAAACTTCCGAGTTAACTCGTATTTGTACAACGCACCCTTATTTGTAAAAATGTTTTAGTAATTTTTTAAAAAATTCCTTTAGTCACGACTCTATTTTTACTCACGCCTATGGAATCCATATTATAAGTACCGTATGGCTGTGTTTTTAAAGTGTACCAGCTGCTCGAACACAATGTGTTCGAACAGTCAACTGAACACTTGAGCACTTGCTCGATCAGTGACATTTAAAAACGGTATCCGTGCAAGTCTATGGTACATTGGTACAAGTTGTAATGTTCTGACTTCTAACGATTTGTATACATCTCAAAAACATCCAAAACAAAATGTTGAATCCTTATTTCATTACTCTTCTAGTTATAATGTATTTGGATTTGATTAATATGAATTTTTTACTCAAGGACTCCAGTTTTACACTTACTATTTATGAAAACATTTCCATATTTTGGTCACTTCCATAATTTTAGTTTCTTTTGACCTATAATTTTTAACTTAAATTGCAAAACATTAATTCATTGTCCCATTTTCTGTCTATTCCTTGTTCTGTCGTGTCATGCACCGTCTTACGACCCGGTGCATGAAAATTGTGTTCGAGCAAGTTTGTTGATTTTAAAACGCTTGACTGTTTGCTCGAACAGCAATTTAAAACGCGATTTTCCTGTTTTAGTACTCGAACCGGTGTTCGAACACTTTAAAAACACGACCTATAAACAAGCAGATGCAAATTGTCAAACACTTCGATTTAGGGGATTCCCAAGTAAATTGTTTATGATAATTGTGCAAAAAGCATGATTAAATCTGATTTTGACGTTCTTAATTTATCCAGTGTTTTCAGTAGGTTCATATATAAATAATGCCTAACAAATATAGAAGTGTTTAGGAGCAAGATAGTGGATTAAAATGTAAAATTTATTATTTACTTATTGTTACAATGTCCAAGAGATACCTTTTCGTTATTATCGACAGGATGGCTTGCCCCTGATCCTGAAGACGAAAGAAAAGCTGTTTGTAAACTATGCAGTTGTTCTTCAATTGCTAACAAAAAAGACTTATTGCTACATAGCAAATCAAGGAAACATATTAATTCCGAGAATAAATATAACGCTGGCCCTAGTAGAAAAATAACTGAATTTATGTCCCAAACAATCACAATAAAAAGAAAAGTAGCTGAACTGAAAATAGCTGCATTTATAGGGGAGCATTGTTCTACAAGAACAGCGGTCATTTTGAGCGAATTAATTAATAGCTTAGGCTTAGATGATAATTCAGAATTAATGAAGGGGGTAAAAATTCATAGAACAAAATGTACTGCTCTCATCTTAAACGTTATTGCTCCTTGCTTATTAGAAGAATTAATTGCTGATGTTGGAGATGAAAAGTATTCATTAATAGTAGACGAGAGCACGGCCATCGACTGTACCAAAATGATGTGCATCATGATAAAATATTTAAGTAAATCTAAGAAAAAAAAATATTACTACATTTTATAGATTACTAGAAATTGATGCAGGGGACGCTTTAACGTTAGCTAAAACATTAAGGCACCAGTTAGCGAAAGACAATCTCCCAATCAAAAATCTAATAGAAATAGGAGTAGATGGTGCAAATGTCATGGTAGGTAAGCACAACTCTTTTTCGACCCATCTAAAGGTCAACTCATGGTACCAACAGCTGTGTTAGTTTTGTTCCGAGTGAAGCTATGTTCAACTCTAGTATGTACGATACAAACAGAGAAACGGAATGAGTGTTAGAAATTTTTGCTAGCATTAATGAATAATTTCTTCAGTTTCTATTTTTTGTTAACTAAATATTTAGTGTCAGTATTACGTATGTTTATTATGATATTAGTTTAGTCGTATTTTTTAAAATCACTTTAAATAAGTTGACATTTTGTGTTAGACCTGTGTACTGTTTATTTTATGTGTTCAGTGTTTACTAAAATAATAATACATTTTTTACTTGGGGCGGCGGTGGCCGTGTGGTTTAAGGCGCTGGCTTTGAGTCAGGCGGCCACTGTTGTCGTGGGTTCGAATCCCACGTAATCCATGGATGTTGTGATTGTTGCGGGAAGTGTGTAAAATGTATCCAAAATCCCGTTCCTATTCACGCCGGTAACCAGGCCGGATAGGATCGGATATCCTGTAGGAGGGCGGGACTAGGATACACACACCCTGAGTCGGTAGAGCACGGAGTGTGTCTTGTCACCTGGGGTGAGAGCTTTAAGGGGGTACAATCGTGCTCGATGACCGTGGTTCGGAGCCCACGTTAAACTGTAGGTCCCGTCCAGATTAGTCTTTCAGCAAAAAGGAGACGTTAACTACTCTCACACACACACATTTTTTACTTTTTTTTTACTTAAACAATATTTAAAACTTGTCTCATTGGCCCAAAATTAATCTCAAATTCTAAATATTATTGAAGGGAAATACTAAATACACGGATCTGATTGTTATTAGAAATAACATTCTTATTATTCGTAGCTTTTGGGGATTTTTTACAGCCAGTTTATTTTACGAGAATTTTAAAAAAACGAGGAGAATATTTTAAGTTCAGAAATAATTAGAATATGAAATAAAATAAACAATAAAAATTTCTGGGAATTCTTTTTCAAACCTCCTTATATTGGGGATTTTTTAAGTTTCGATTGGGGAAATCCGACCGAGTCATCTGGCAACCCTGGTCGTGGAAAGATGTAAGATGTAAAGATGAAATACCCCCTTTACATGCAGCCATTGCCGTTGCTAATCGCGCTGTCCGCTGTCCTGCCCTGAATAATTCCAGAGCAACTTTTGAAGCATGCAACTATTTACATGCAGCCACTGCGGCTGCTACGGCCGCTGCTCGCTTTCCTGCTCGCAGTATTTTCCCTTGGTAGTCAACTGAATGGACAGGACAGCCGGTAGCATGTAAACAGTCGTTACCGCTCGTGCTGCCAATTCTTTGACTTCCGTGCGAAATACCGCCACTAAAGGGAGCATGCGGCAGCGGCAGTGGCATGAGCAAAGGCAGCGCGAGCGACGCGTTTACATACTCGAGCTGCCCACTTCCCTGCCCAATTCCCTGTTCACTGCCACGGAAGTGAGCTGCATGTAAAGGGGGTATAAGAATGTAATGGCAATGGCGGCTGGCGGCACTCACGTTGAGCAATAGAGAGTAAACCACGACTCATCGTTTCATTACACACAAAACCAAAAAGAGAAGCAGCAAATCGCAGCAGCTTAGGTGGCTTGACGCACCTAACAGGCTAATAGCAAATTTAATGCTCCCATCCATCTAGCGTTCGTGGATTATTGGAAAGCATTTGATTCTATCGAAACATGTTTAATTCTCGAAGCACTAAATAACGCGCGAACAGATTCGAGTCATTCGAGATACTCACAACTAATCAAAGGTATATATGAAAATGATACACTACATATAAACATAGATGAAGATCTACAAACCAACAAAATAAAAAATCTGACATTTCAACGAGAATATCTTTGACACAGGCGCGGATCCAGGAATTTTTCTAGGGGGGGGGGGGCGCACAGTAAACTTGCCATTGTTAAAAAAATATATTTCCTATTAGTTTTTCATAAGCTTTAATTTATTTTCAGACATAAAAAGAGAACATATCACTAACAAAACTTATCTACGTATAAATCTGTTGTAAAATATAAAGCGGAAATTAATATTTAACAATATAGGTACATATGCTACGATCTACGATGAAACTTAAATGTATAAAAGTCGACTAAAGTCAGTAATCGTGGTTTTAATTATGTAAAACATTTTATAGTGAGCGAAAGAAATCCCATGAAAAATATATCAAGTGAAATAAATGTATTTAATACAGACAAGTAAATTGCCGTCTAGATCACAAATTCCATTTTGCGGTTTTTTCGAGCAAATCTATCGATGATTTTGTTGATATCTATCTCGAACTTATGCATTGATAATAGAGCTAATCCTGCCAACCTTTCTTGTCCGATAGTAGTTCTTAGCCACGTTTTTATTCTTCTGAGACAAGAAAAGCTTCTTTCGACAGATGCGATAGATACAGGTAGGGTGCCAAAAATCGTTAATAATAAAAAAACATTAGGAAAGTAATGTTTATCCAAAACATCTAACGTGTCTAGGGCAGATTCTATATTTCTATTTTTAAATGTTTCCTTATAAATTTCAATTTCCCCAAATAGTTGATCTGAAGTTGTACAATCTATAAGCACTTCTTTATATTTTTCAAAAATTCTTGACACGGTTTCCCTCAATAGACGATTTTCTTTTAGGTTACTAGGGATTAAATCATTCAATAAAAATAATTCCAAGGTCTTATCTGGAAACCTTTCCTTTAGATCTAAACAGAGATTGTCTAAAATGGGAATAAACAGAGATCGTCTCCAGTAAACTTCAACGCTTAATTTTCCGAAATCATCAAAATTGGCCCTATTTCTTTGGCGTTGAGCTTGACGAGGTATTGTTATTTCTATTAATAAATCGTTTGCGAGAACTTGTGCTTCTTCAAAAATCTTCTGAAATGTTTCATCGCATTCTCTTCTTTTTCTAGAAATTGTCTCTAGAATTGTTTTCAGTCTGACAGTGGCCAATTCTAAGTCAATATTTTTTTGTTGTAGATATTTGCTGAAAGGTAGTGTTAAACTAAATATTTCTGCCAAAACGAACACTGTTAAGATAAACTCTCCATCAATGCTTTTTATTAAAGAAGCGGCTTTAGTCGAACTTTCATCATAAAAATTGGATATTTCTTCCAATGCATTAAGTATTGATGGCAGATCATTTTTGAACTGAATGATTGAGTCGTGCCATCTCGTCTGGCATGGACTTTTTAAAGATACTTTTAAATGTTGAGACAGAATAAAATGTCTTTTGGAAGAAGCATTAAAAAATGATACCACCTCTTGAACAGTACCCAAAGTATTGCGTGCCAGTTGAACACCACAGCATTTGCTTATACTTAAATTTAAACAATGACTTTGACATGGAGAAATTGTAGCATATCTTGAAGATTTTAATATTTCTGCTGCCGCGCCGCACCTCTGACTGTGGACATATTGACAGAGCAGCCATCGCATCCTACACCAACGCAATTTTCTAGAGACAAACCCAATGCTTTTAGTACATTAGTTACAGATTGACCTAATATGACTCCTGTTATTTTTGGTTCTTTTCCTGATTTAGTAGCATCACTTCCGCATTTAAAATTGTCTTGATGCAAATCAAAGAACCCAATAAAATCTTCGTAAATTTTTCCCTGATATATGTACCGCAGGCACACACTCATTTGCAATACGTGAGCAATATCCGTAGTCTCATCAAAGATAACAGAGTAATATTTGGATTCGCCTGTAATTCTTTCAAAGATCACTGAGAGGATTTCTTCACCACAGCAATTGATCAATGTGTTTGCAGTAGTTTTGCTGATGTAAGTGGCATTCGCGTTTGCGGTTTTTAGGTGGTTTTCCAGCTCTATATCACCTGCATCGATTCTGAAGCGCAATAAAGCCCGAAAGCAGCCATCGTTGTCTTCCACCAATTTAACCGAACCCTCTGAATCTAAAATATTTCCGTCGTCCCGATGACCTCTCAATGGAATATTTTGACGCCCATGGAAAATTATCGTTTTCAAAATAGGAATCAGCCTACTTCTATTTTCCAAAACTTGTTTTCTTCTGAAGAGATCCAACTGGTTGCGTATATCTTCGCTGGGATTTTCATAGGATAGTATGAAATTATTTCCTGTAATGTTTCCTAAGCATCGTCTCGCAGCAGTCGTCCCTTATAGAAGATAAGAAAAAGAAACCAAGAATGAAAATCGTCGCTCTACTTCTAATGTAAGTCGCAATTTAATACATAAAACAATTATTTGATGTCCCGCGAAGATTTAGAAAACATAGTTAATACTCTCGAAAATTTGACAGTCACTGACGTCTCTAATCCTCAACAACCTCAACCACAAAAATTCACAAATCCCCAAAATCTATCATTACCTAAAACCATGGCCCAATTAAAACCCGAATATTTAAACTGTATCCCGGAATTTAACGGCGACCCGAATGACCTCAATCGATTCATAAGTGTAAGCGAATCATTAATCACTCAATTTTACGATAGCACAAATCCAGCTAATTTCCAAAACATTTATCTATTAAATTCAATCATTTCAAAATTAAAAGGAAACGCTAAAACGGTAGTAAACATTCAAGGAACCACAGACTGGGAAGGCTTAAAAACCTTATTATTAGCAAACTTCTCTGATCAACGTGATGAAATTTGCTTAAATCGAGACCTCGTTATGGTTAAACAATTTCCAAATGAAACTCCTCAAAAATTTTACGACAGAGTTTTACATATCCTAAATTTATTATGTTGTTACATAACTGCTCACGAAAAAACTGCAGCAGCACAAAATTTAAAACGAAGTCTTTACCAAAGTTTAGCATTAAAAACATTTTTGGCAGGCCTCAGAGAACCTTTAGCTACAACGTTAAGATGCATGAAACCAACTACACTAAGCGAAGCAATGCAATACGTGATTGAGGAAGAAAATGTACAATATTTCCAAAATTTTGCTCATAAAAACCCAAATAAATTTCCAAATTCTTTTAAACCAAGCAATCAACCCCAATTTAATCAACATTCACACTATAATCCTCGTCAATTTAATCAACATCCGCATTATAATTCTCGTCAACAATTCAACCAACATACCCCAAATAATTTTTTCAAAAATCAAAACAACTTTCCTTCGCAACCAATCAACGTTCAACCAAGAAATCTACCACCACAAAAATTTCTAACTAACGCACAAGTTTTCAAACAACCTCAAAACGTCAACGTCTTTAAGCCAAATTCCGCAATGAGAAAAAATCTTCCACCGCCAACTCCAATGAGTACGTCTACTCGAAATACGTATCAACCGAGACCCTCAACGTCTAATCAAAATTTCCGAAATCCCCAAAATTACCAATATCGTCCCAATATGTTCCAGAATACATATAGAGCCAAAAATCAAAAACCTCCTTTCATAGCCGAAGAGCTATATAACACAGACATTTACGAAAACGTACAAGAGACAACTAACGAATACGAAGACGAACAAAATTCTGAATATTATGATGATGAACAAAATTTTACCAAACCAGCCGAAAAAGTCAAAAAGAAATGACACCACCAATAATAACTTTGAACACAATTTCTGAAAAAATGAGCGAATTACCGTATATCATTTTCCCAGAATATAATATTAAATTATTAATTGATTCAGGATCAACAAAGTCATTTATAAATCCAGAAATTGCAAATAAATACTTTCCAAACTTAATTAAAAATGACCCATTTATTGTTTCCACAGTATTCCAAAAATCATCACATCAGTTTAGTGCCTCAATTCCGCCATCGAAAATTTTCAACTTAGACCCTTCTAATAAATTAAAATTCTATCTTTTCAAATTTCATGACACTTTTGACGGTTTAATCGGAATTGACAATTTAACGACACTTCAGGCAGTTCTTAACTTCAATACTAGTCACTTGATAACACCTTTCGCCAAAATTAAATTTCATTTTTATCAAACCAAACGTTTTGAAGATTTAAATCAAATTACAATTCAACCACGTATGGAACAAGTTATAAAAGTAAAAACTTCAATACAAAATGGTGAAATAATCATTCCACACCAAAAAATCCAAAATTGTGAAATTCCTGAGTGCCTAACAATTGCGAAAAACGGATACGCACTCACAACAATTTTAAACAGTAATGTAAAACCAAGTACAATTGATTTTTCCGCACCAATTCCAGTAGAAAAGTTTGATCCAGTAGAACTCAAAAACTTCGACTTAAATCACATTGATACTCCAAATTATAAAACATTCGACTCATCAAAAATCAGAACCGACCATTTGAACAAGGAAGAAAAAGCCAAAATTATCAAGTTATGTGAACAATTTTCAGATATTTTCCATCAGGAAAATGCACCCTTAACGTTTACGAATAAAATAAAACACCAAATTAAATTAACTGACGAAATTCCAGTATACACAAAAACTTATCGCTATCCATTTATCCATAAACAAGAGGTTCAAAATCAAATTAAAAAAATGTTAGATTCAAATATTATCAGACCAAGTACTTCACCATGGTCATCTCCAATTTGGATAGTTCCAAAAAAATGAGATGCTTCTGGAAAACAGAAATGGAGAATAGTAATTGATTACAGGAAACTTAACGAGAAAACAATAGATGACAAATACCCATTACCAAATATTAATGACATTTTGGATAAATTAGGAAAATGCCAGTACTTTTCAACTCTTGATTTGGCAAGCGGTTATCACCAAATTGAAATGACTGAATCAGACATCGAGAAAACAGCCTTTAACGTAGAAAATGGTCACTACGAATTTTTAAGAATGCCTTTTGGATTAAAAAATGCCCCAGCCACGTTTCAACGAGTCATGGACAATATTCTTCGCGGTATTCAAAATGAAAAATGTTTAGTATATTTAGACGATATCATTGTATTTTCAACCTCTCTTCAAGAACACATAGAAAGACTAAAATCAGTTTTCCAAAGACTAAGAGAATCGAATTTCAAAATTCAATTGGACAAATCAGAATTTTTATGTAAAGAGAGAATGAAAATGTTCGGGGTATACGGCTCACCGTGAGTGCGAGAGAGAATATGGGAATTAAAACGTAGTAGAAAGAGAGATGGTTTTCTTCTGCCTCCCACCCTTCCACCTCCCTACACGCCATCTCCACCTCTCCACCTCCACATCCACACTCACACTCACACTCACATCACGATAACTATCGACACGATCACATCGTCACATCTCACTCTCACTCAGACAGAGTCTCGTCTCTGGTCTCTGTCATCTGCCGCCGATCTCGCATAATCTAGGAAGCAGTGCGTAGCAACAATGAAAATTCAATTCATTCCTAATATTATGTATCAATTTATTAATTGTTGTTAACTTAAAAAAGATATTATAAACGAAATGATCAATTTAAAAAAATTGACGTGATCTTCTTGAATCCTTCAATTATTCAAACAATTTTTATTGCTTTCAACTGACACGGTGGTCTTAGAAAAATTATTTAATTTACAATCGCGTAACTTGTTGAAAAATTGAGTTAGATCGATTTTTACTACAGGACCATATTCTTTCCTGTGTTGAGAACACACCATAATTTATTTGAATTTTTTAATTGATATTAGATAATTATAAAGCATTATTTTATGCCACGTACTCGCTTTAGAAACCGCGTGCTCTTCCCGAAATAGCCACGCGGAAGCCTATTTTCGGCGTTAATTTAAAATAATTAGCAATGAGGAAAGTTACGGGAGGTGGGACAGTTTTGTTGGAAATTTTCTCCTCTTTTAGAATCTCTTTTCAGGTTTCGATTAGCTCTTGTAGTTTCAGAGTTATTCACGGAAAACTGAATGTCCTTTTTTCTTTGTTCTTTATGATCCTGTATGATTTATGAATGTCCTGATTGTCCTTTATAACTTTTGCAATTGTTTCTTTAATTTACAAAAAAAAACGCTTGTAAATTATGATCAACAACTCCACGGAATATGGGTTTTTTAAGTGCCTCTCGAATCTAGTTAATACTTTGTTTTTCAAACTTTGAAAAAAAAATAGAATTGTTACTAAATTTATTACCGTTGCTAGCGCACGATGTCGAGAGTCAAAATTTATTGTGAGAAATGTTCTCCTCTTTAAGAATATTTTTATTTATTTTCTTCATTATTAGTACTTTTCGAGTAATTTTCAAAAAACTAAACCTTTTTCTTTATTTATTCTAGTACTTGTTTTGTTAATATTTTGCAATTGTTTATCGTTATTACAAATTGAATGAGGTCTTGCTCATATTTTTTAGAGTCATAACAAGAATTATCACCATTTCTAACTTTCAAACTGAATTAGAAGGACGAAGAAAGACAGAATCGATACCAAATCAGTTAGTCTAGTCAAGAAGTGAGTTTCCTGAGAAAGATAGTTAGCAGGGTAGGAAAATTATGAGCGATGGCTCATTCGACGCGGATTGCAATTCTGAGAAACGAATATTTTCGTTTTTTGCCTGCAAACAAAAATTGCAATTGTTATTAACAAAAAACGAAAATATAAAACAGTCATTTTGTTTTTGGATGATAACTCAAAAACTATACAAGATAGCGGGAATTGCAAAAAAGAGGAGAGGAGGAAATTTCCTATAAAAAACTCCGCGCGGCCGTTTCGGAATGACGCCGCCTCTAAAGTTGAGTGCCGCACCTAAAAAAAATTTTTTAAACCAATAAATATTGATTTAAAAATTTGAAAAAATGATGGTGTCATTTCAACACTTGCAGAAAAAAAGTCCCGTTGAGAAAAAAAATTTAAATGCATTTTCCAAAAAGCTAGCCTATTGTTAATTATACCTATTTTATTTCGTACCTCCATCTACATTGAAAGCTGGATAATTGTTTAAATAATCAGCTTACAAATTTTTCGTCTCCTGGAATCCTTTCTATGGGTGTACTCAATAAGATGGCGTCATAAAGTTGTATAAATTTTGTTTATTTTGTTTATAACGAATTTTCGAAATTACCAAAACTGTTTTCGAAACCATTAAAGTAGGCCATTTGTTTATTAACAAATAGCGTTAAAAAATTTTACCCGCAATAATTTAACAATGAATTTTTTTTTGAAATTTAATAATTAACAAACAATGAAAAATCCTACAATTGTTGTTAAAAAAATTTTTTTCTCATATATTATGATACACCTATCTTATAGTTGTTTTTATATTTGAAATAAGAATTAAATTATTGCGGGTAAAATTTTTTAACGCTATTTGTTTATAAGTTGTTTAAAAACCTAAAACGCTTCGAGCTTTAAAGAGGGGATTAATTGAAACCAAAACAACAACAGCGGGTTCTATGGTTATATCGTGTTCTCAATTTTTAAGGAATCAGGCGTATACCGCTCCTTTCTTTTTAAAATCTGTTCAAATCTCACTCACAGTCAGAGACGTGGTCTTTGTTTTCGCAATCTGTTTAATTTCGCAACAAGCCGTGGTAAAAAATTACTTGTCGTTATTAATTGAGTAAGCCGATTTAATGTATTATTAATGTCTAAAAACAAATTTACTCCAAAAGAGATGGAGACGGGAGTGGAATAAAAGAACCTACATTTTCTATTCAAGTTTGGTACACAAAAAAACTTTAAAGAATTAAACCTTTTAGGGCTGATTGCATCAAAGTAATACTTACAATCTAAGTAGTACAAAGTTTTTTGATTTATATCGATCAAGTCTTGATCTAGTCTAGTTTACAATTTCAAAAACTTTTTTAAACTTGTAATAGGGTCTAAAAAATCAGCAATAGCTCATTGAAATAGAGATGATGTCTAGAAAAATTTATTAAAATCAAGATGAAAACACCCAAATCTTGTTTATAACAAATTGTTAACTAAATAAACAATGAAATTATTAATAAAAAAAAAACATTTTTTAATTTGATTAAGAGCCATTTGTAATGATTTTTAAAGACAAAATTATTTTTCAACTTATTATAAACAAATAGCGTTAAAAAATTTTACCCGCAATAATTTAATTTTTGTTCAAATATAAAAACAACTAAGTGTATCATAATATATGAGAAAAAAAATTTTAACAACAATTGTAGGATTTTTCATTTTTTGTTAATTTAAAAAATTCGTTGTAAACAAAATAAACAAAATTTATACAATTTTATGACACCATCTTATTGAGTACACTCATAGAAAGGACTCTATGAGGCGAAAAATTTGTAATGTGATTATTTAAACAATTATCCAGCTTTCAATGTAGATGGAGGTACGAAATAAAATAGGTATAATTAACAATAGGCTAGCTTTTTGGAAAATGCATTTAAATTTTTTTTCTCAACGGGACTTTTTTTCTGCAAGTGTTGAAATGACACCATCATTTTTTCAAATTTTTAAATCAATATTTATTGGTTTAAAAAATTTTTTTTAGGTGCGGCACTCAACTTTAGAGGCGGCGTCATTCCGAAACGGCCGCGCGGAGTTTTTTATAGGAAATTTCCTCCTCTCCTCTTTTTTGCAATTCCCGCTATCTTGTATAGTTTTTGAGTTATCATCCAAAAACAAAATGACTGTTTTATATTTTCGTTTTTTGTTAATAACAATTGCAATTTTTGTTTGCAGGCAAAAAACGAAAATATTCGTTTCTCAGAATTGCAATCCGCGTCGAATGAGCCATCGCTCATAATTTTCCTACCCTGCTAACTATCTTTCTCAGGAAACTCACTTCTTGACTAGACTAACTGATTTGGTATCGATTCTGTCTTTCTTCGTCCTTCTAATTCAGTTTGAAAGTTAGAAATGGTGATAATTCTTGTTATGACTCTAAAAAATATGAGCAAGACCTCATTCAATTTGTAATAACGATAAACAATTGCAAAATATTAACAAAACAAGTACTAGAATAAATAAAGAAAAAGGTTCAGTTTTTTGAAAATTACTCGAAAAGTACTAATAATGAAGAAAATAAATAAAAATATTCTTAAAGAGGAGAACATTTCTCACAATAAATTTTGACTCTCGACATCGTGCGCTAGCAACGGTAATAAATTTAGTAACAATTCTATTTTTTTTTCAAAGTTTGAAAAACAAAGTATTAACTAGATTCGAGAGGCACTTAAAAAACCCATATTCCGTGGAGTTGTTGATCATAATTTACAAGCGTTTTTTTTTGTAAATTAAAGAAACAATTGCAAAAGTTATAAAGGACAATCAGGACATTCATAAATCATACAGGATCATAAAGAACAAAGAAAAAAGGACATTCAGTTTTCCGTGAATAACTCTGAAACTACAAGAGCTAATCGAAATCTGAAAAGAGATTCTAAAAGAGGAGAAAATTTCCAACAAAACTGTCCCACCTCCCGTAACTTTCCTCATTGCTAATTATTTTAAATTAACGCCGAAAATAGGCTTCCGCGTGGCTATTTCGGGAAGAGCACGCGGTTTCTAAAGCGAGTACGTGGCATAAAATAATGCTTTATAATTATCTAATATCAATTAAAAAATTCAAATAAAATATGGTGTGTTCTCAACACAGGAAAGAATATGGTCCTGTAGTAAAAATCGATCTAACTCAATTTTTCAACAAGTTACGCGATTGTAAATTAAATAATTTTTCTAAGACCACCGTGTCAGTTGAAAGCAATAAAAATTGTTTGAATAATTGAAGAATTCAAGAAGATCACGTCAATTTTTTTAAATTGATCATTTCGTTTATAATATCTTTTTTAAGTTAACAACAATTAATAAATTGATACATAATATTAGGAATGAATTGAATTTTCATTGTTGCTACGCACTGCTTCCTAGATTATGCGAGATCGGCGGCAGATGACAGAGACCAGAGACGAAACTCTGTCTGAGTGAGAGTGAGATGTGACGATGTGATCGTGTCGATAGTTATCGTGATGTGAGTGTGAGTGTGAGTGTGAGTGTGGATGTGGAGGTGGAGAGGTGGAGATGGCGTGTAGGGAGGTGGAAGGGTGGGAGGCAGAAGAAAACCATCTCTCTTTCTACTACGTTTTAATTCCCATATTCTCTCTCGCACTCACGGTGAGCCGCATACCCCGAACATTTTCATTCTCTCTGTATAATAACTCGACAAGGTGTAAAACCAAATCCAGACAAAATTAAAGCCATCAAAAATTTTCCAATTCCAAAATCAACAAAACAAATTAAAGGATTCTTAGGTTTATTAGGTTATTATCGAAAGTTCATAAAAGACTTTGCGAAATTGACAAAACCTTTAACTAAATGTTTAAAGAAAGGCGCAAAAATAGAATTAAATTATGAATACGTAAATTGTTTTGAAAAATGTAAAAAATTATTAATTAACGAACCAATTCTACAATATCCAGACTTTTCAAAGAAATTTAATCTAACTACCGACCAATAGGTAACGACCTCCCAATAGCTTTCGCTTCTAGAACTTTAAACGATTCAGAGCAAAATTATTCGACAATCGAAAAAGAACTTTTGGCAATAGTATGGGCAACCAAATATTTTCGACCTTATCTATATGGAAGAAAATTTAACATTATAACGGATCATAAACCTTTACAATGGTTATTTTCGCTAAAAGACCCTAGTTCAAAATTACATAGATGGAAAATTAAACTCGAAGAATTTGATTATAATATAATTTACAAGCCAGGAAAAGCAAATACAAACGCAGACGCACTTTCTCGTATCGAAATTCACACAAAAGAAACGGACAATTACTGGAAACAATTTGACAATTTAATTGGAAATCAATTTCAATCAATAACATTTGACGAACCCTCAGTTCCGAACGAAAACGAACCTGACCTAGACAACATATCTATGATTGTACAAACCGACGACAATGAACAGTCGCGACAAAACGAACAAATTCAACAAGACGATAGCGAAAGTGTTACGATTCATTCCAATGTCGACCAACACCCTATAGTAAATATCCCAATCGTAGATCACGCATTAAATTATGGACAAGATCAAAAAGTAATCAGCTCAGTATTACACTCACCAGCAACTCCTAAAATAGTAAATCTATTTGACAAAAAACAAAGAATGTATGTTCAAATTTCCCAAAATAATTTCGAAAATGATATAGTAAATTTTATTAAAACCTATGTTTCACCCGATGCAAATTATCTATTGTGTAACACCCTGCGGGTGTTTAAGGGATTTTTTTTTTAACATTTTATTAGATTTTGGGACATTAGGAAAAAAACACCCTGTATATGAAATGACTAAAAGCGCTACGTGATTTATCCTCATTTCGTAACACAACAAGTCGGTAATTAGAACATACTAATATTATTATTTCGTAAAATGACGCATTAACAGCTGACTTGGATGCGTTGAGTTGGTAACTATATCCGAGGTCGAAAATCGGACTCTGCCTCGTACTTCTGTCAAATAAGCAAAATCGGATAATACTCTTAAGTAATTAAGAAGGCGGACTTTATGACGTAACGCGGTTATTCATAGGTTCAGTAGAGGAATTTCGACCAATCACAAATTGGGAGGTAAATTTTGATCGAATTTTGGTACTCGGAGTAGGGGGAGTCGAGGGCTCTTGGAAAGAGGAAAGTTAAGAGTTGGAGTCAGTCGTCAGTCAGAGGCCGACCAGAGAGTCAGAAGTCAGAGGCCGACCAGGGAGTCGGTCAGAGGCCGAACCAGGAGACGGTCGGGGACCGTACTCCGTCCGGTCGTGGGTTATAGAGAAGGAGCAATTTCAGGTCGGGGACCTTTGAGGACTATTGGAGTTTGACTCGCAAGGGCGAAGTCAAGAGGAGGAGCTATTTCAGGTCGGGGACCTTGAGGACTATTGAAGTTTGACTTGCAAGGGCGAAGTCAAGAGAAGGAGCTATTTCAGGTCGGGGACCTTTGAGGACTATTGAAGTTTGACTCGCAAGGGCGAAGTCAAGAGAAGGAGCTATTTGAGGTCGGGGACCTTTGAGGACTATTGGAGTTTGACTCGCAAGGGCGAAGTCAAGAGAAAGAGCTATTTTCAGGTCGGGGACCTTGACGATTATTGGAGTTTGACTCGCAAGGGCGAAGTCGAGGGTAAGAGTTAATTTTAGGTCGGGGACCGGGAGGATTAGTAGAGTTGGATTCGCTAGGGCGAAATCACGAGTTTGGAGTTGTTTCTAAGGTCTGGGGCCGTCAGAGTTTCATTCGCGAGGGCGAAGCGAGGAGCAAAGAGTTATTACGCAAGAGTCGTAAGTATCGAGAGGTCTAGAGTTGATAAACGAGTCGTACTCGCTCAAGAGTGAGAGTTATTGAGCGAGAGAGGAGAATTTGGAGGTTACAGTTTACGGGAGGGTCGTAATCTCTCTAGAGTTCAGAGTTGTCGATCGAGGGCATCAATCTTGACAGGTGTTAGAGTTGTACGCAAGAGGCGTATTTGGTGAGTTATTTGTCTTACGCTAGGGCCTTGACACTTTGAGAAAGTTAGAGTTTGTACGCCGAGCGACGGAGGGCCGAGTACCGGGCCGAGATCAAAGTAACCGACACCGATATACCGACAGTTGTGCAATCTCGATAAATTTGGTTATTGGAATTTTGGAAAAGTCACTGTCCTCATTATCACGTAGGTACAAGCATTTCATATACAGGGGCATTAAGGGTTGTAAGGGAGATTTTACCTTGACATTTGTGTTTAGTATCCTTGTTGGGTTTTGTCTGGTAACCAATTAAATTATAGTTGATTTCGTTTTGTTGAATTTTAAACTTGGGGTTTTGTTAATTTTTATAATTTGATTGACTTAGTGAGATGAATGAATTCTTTGTCGTATTTTAACTTATTAATTTTGTTAATATAATTTTCTATTTTATTCAGTGGTTTAATTATTTTGGTTGAGCTCGATTAAAGCGGGCATTTGCGAAGCCCCGCGCCCATGCTTCACTAAGGGACCAGTTAATTTCTGAAGATAATTAACCTCCTCAATCAATCCCACCCAAACGTAGTATCGGTACCTAAACTTTGACCAGTAAGTAGATCTTCTATATAAAACCCTCTAATAATACATAACATACATAGGGCCCGATATTACAATTGTATTTTGAAGATCCTGACATGTACGAACCATTTTCATTAACCCTCCAAAGAAATTTCAAATGGTCATCTTTAAGATTCAAACGTTGTAAAAAGAAACTAATCGATATAACCGATAAAGACGAAATTAAAAACACCATTCAAAATTATCATGAAAGTAAAACCAACCATCGAGGAATAGAAGAAACATTGAACAGAATAAAAGAAAAATATTATTGGCCCAAAATGAAGGAATCCATCCAAACCTACCTAAATAATTGTGAAATTTGTCAACAAGCCAAATATGATAGGAAACCAGTCAAAATGCAATTAAACCAAACACCGACAGCTTCAAAACCCTTTGAAATAGTTCATTTAGACACATTTACATTTGAACAATCAAAATTTTTAACAATCGTCGACAGCTTTTCGAAATACGCCCAAGCTTATTGTTTAACCTCACTAAATAGTACCGAGATTGCAGACAATTTAATTGATTTCTTTTCCCATCACGGTATTCCAAACATAATTATTGTAGATAACGGCACCGAATTCAAAAATTCCGTAATTACAGAACTTCTATCATTGCATAAAATTCAAATTCATTTCTGTTCTCCGAATCATCCACAATCTAATGGAATAATTGAGAGATTCCATTCTACGATAATTGAACATTTAAGAATATTAAATACTCAAGGTTTTACAAAAACTCCCGCAAAACTGAAAATGATTTACGCAATATTGGCATATAATCACTCCATTCATTCAGTAACAAAACACAAGCCCATTGACATAATTAGCGGACACATCTCAGACAATGACCCATTTAATGTAGAACTTGATAAAATATTGCTGAACGACTACACGAACCAACATAAAGAAAGAACGAAAGCTTTATATTCAAAAATAAACAAAGACCTAATTGAAAATAAAGAACACATTATAGAAAAGACAAATAAAAATCGTGATAAACCAGATATCTTCCAACCCGGAAAAGTAGCTTTTATTAAGAAAAACGTTAGGCAGAAAAATGCAAATAAATTCGATAAACCCCAAATAATATCAGACGTGATCGTTGAAAGAAAAACGATTGCAACCAATTCCCAAAGTAAGATTCACATGGACAATGTAAAACGACCACTCAGACAAAAGTATTCATTTGATTAAAACATTGTTTCTTTTCCAGATTACCATATATTTTTGGCAAACAAGAGATAACGTACAGAAACTTAACGAACAACCCAGGTATAATCCCATTCAAAATAGGTTTTACGAAAATCATAGAATATAGGCACACCCTTATCTATCTCAATGACTTAAATCCCATCATAGACGAAATCAATAAATTAAAAATACAATCAGAAAACGTCACAAGACATATATCAGTTAATGATCATTATTTTAATGAAGTATCCAATTACATAAAAATATTAAACTTCCTAGAAAATAAGGTAGAAAATAGGATTATAGAAATATTACCGCACCCTAATAGAATTAAGCGTGGTTTAATTAACGGATTAGGTTCTATATTTAAGAGTATAACCGGTAACTTAGACGCAAACGACGGAGAAAGATATGAAAAACTAATCAAAAATCTTCAAGATAATCAAATCCAGTTAAGTAGTTCAGTGAAAAATCAAAATTCCCTTGCTGTTTCATTAATCAATAAGTTCAACGAAACTGTTAATAAAATTAAGCATAATGAAGAAATATTAAGTACAAGAATTAAGCAGATTTCAGGAATTGTTCAGGGCAGCGTAAATCGAGATTATACAAGATTTATTAAAGACACATTAATCCAATTAATCAATATGTTCGAAATTGTTAATTCAATTCTACAAGACATAGAAACGTCAATAACCTTCACTAAATTAGGCACTATCCACCCGAGTATTATAAAAACAACAGAGTTATTCCAAGAATTAAGAAAATTAAAATTTAAAACTAATCAGCTACCACTAAACATAACTCTAGAAAATATGATATATTTCAAAAAACTGATTAGAATCGATTGCTTTGTATTAAACAACAAAATTACCTATCTTCTTCATCTACCCATAACCCATCCTTATATATTTGAAATGTACCATTTGTACTCAGTACCCATTTTTTCGAGAGGTGAATTTAAAGCAATAATACCGAAATCAAAATTCGTCGCACGAAACACATTGTTTTATGTCCCTATAAGCGACCCCTGCATGGAAGCATCACCGAAACTCTACATTTGCGATAAAAATACTCTTCGACAAATCAACAAGGAAACTCCTTGCGAAATTCAACTCTTAGACGTCAAGATGCCAACCCAATGTTCACAGACCAGAGTTCAAGTAGCCGACAACGTCTACCAGAAAACAGAAAACGCCAACCAATGGATCATCATTTTACCTCAAGAAGAAATCATTCAACTTCATTGTCATGAACAAATGGAAGTCATAAAACTTAATGGTTCATATCTTTTTGATATTCCCCTAGGATGTCAACTTTCAACCGAGAAGAGGATAATCACCAACGAAGAAGACGAAGAAGACGAAACTTCCGGTCAAATCATATTATTTCCAAATTTAAGTCAAGATAACAAATTTTCAATTCAAACTAATTTCACTCTTAATCTTGAAAATACTAAACTAGATGAACTTCACAAAATCAAACAAGAATATATTGAAAACGACCCAGTAATCAATCAACCAGTAATTTCAAATTCACCAAGTGCCTGGACTATTATTATTTATTGTTTAATAATCATTATATTCATTGTATATTTCATATATTATATATTTATAATATATATAATAGTATATGTATTATATATATATATATATATAATAATATTTATTATATATTTAGAAAAAGATCGTCCAAAGACGAAGATTAGGAATTCAACAGGAAGAAACCACTGCAGCCCTGGAACTACAAGATGTTCGACTTCCGAACTAGGAGAGCCCGGAACTCGAATCTTCGGGGGGAGGAGTAATGTCAGCCCCAAACAAAGGCCTCATTTAGAAGAATAGGATCCCTTAGATCAGCACCTAGAGAAACTATAAATAGGAAGCTCCACAACCGGACTTCAGGATTAGATCATCAGACGTCGGGCGCGTAACATCTCTGTTATCATTTCATTTATATTGTATTTTACTAATTTAAAGTGTAATTAAAGTTTTAAAATAATTTTTAAAAAGGTCTTTTGAACGTCGAAAGACATAACTCATGTTATTTTTCACTAACCCATACATTATCACGGTATAAAACGTGGAAATTTTTAGTTGCTTTATCACAAAAAACTATCGAAATTAAACTAAGTGGCGTATTTTTGTCAAAAATTTTGTTAATTCACCCCCCCCTGACGCCACTGGACTTAATAATTTTGATCATCTAGTTAGTGCCAAATTAGCCCCTTATTATTACAAACAATTCTATTGAATTTCTAAAAAAAGCGGTCAAAAGACAATTGAATTATTTTAAACCGAATCGTTATTTAAAAAAAATGCATTACGTCTTCCTCCATTTGCATAACAACGCGAAGGCTATTGTTTTCGCGCCAATTTTAATTAAATTAATTACTTAATAAAATTAAAGCGATTTTATTTTAATGAAATTAAAATTCTTATGGGCTAATACTGCGATCTGAACATTTTAAGACAATAAAAAAATAAAAGGCAATTTGTCTTTCATTCGCGAAATACAAAATTAATAGCTTTTTTTAATTTTTAAACGATTTAGGTGAGTGATATACCTCAATATATGAAAAGAAGTATAAAATAAAACAAAATAGGACAAATAGGTACTCACCCTTTTCAACGGCTTCTCGATAATAGATATGTTGCTGGTGATATTCCAAATAACCAATCTTTTCTTCTTTTCTTCTTCTTTTAATTTTCTTTTCAAATAACTAATCTTTTCCGGTAAGTTTTGCGTATTTTTGTAGAGCCTCCGTCACAAAATGCCTCGGTTTCTCAGCTTTTTGTCCACCAACTAACTTGTCCATATTGAAAATTGCGCAATATTTGCAAAATAGTCCGTTTTTTATTTTTGAAAAAACCAACCATTTATATTTTTCAAAATGGGAAATGTTTGGCTTGCGTTTTTCTTGTCGACCACGTTTAACGTGAATTGAATAAGGAAAATTAAAGTTTTTGTCGGGCATCCGATAATTTCTTAAAATTTGATATTTGTCAAAATTCGTGAATGCCTTTTGATCAATCAATAGCCCAATATCGTGCAAAACTCGAGTGTCCTCAGATTCAGAAACGGATGTAAGATGATCTTTGGAAAATTGAGTAGAAACGGTAATACCAGAATTATTTTCGACCGGTTCAACAGTTGTTGATGAACATGGCTCAATTTGAGCATGATCCCTTTTGAATTGAGAATCATCACGCTTGGCCGATTTCGATTATTTTAAAATGAAAAAATCAAGAGTACCTTTTCTTTTCACAGCACCAGTACTAGGTATTTCTTCACTATTATTTACAGTTGTACTTGAATTTGAATCAATTGAATCAACCATATCGATCGCACGCCACTAATTTTAAATAAGAAGCCAAGCTGCAAGAAGCTGTTTGAACAGAGTCTTTGTTTATACTAAAGTCAAAACTGAAATCTCAATACATATTGTAAGAAAATAGCATGCCATAAAGATAAGCACCCGTCGTCTCTTCTGAAAATTTCCTAATGAGGTGAATTCCCCGAACTGATTTCGGAACTTTCTGGAAGTCATCGAATATAGCATCGAGTTCCTATTAGCCTGTTTACATTTTTACAAGTTCAATTTTGTAACTTATGTAAATACAAAAAATTGCAAAACATAGTGGTGATTTCTTGAGCTGGGGCTTGAGGGGGGGCGCGCGCCCCTCGCGCCCCCTGGCTGGATCCGCCCTTGCTTTGACAAAGACGAATTTTTGTTCTCTCATGTAACCAACCGCCCTCATGAAGAAAGTGAACCTGTTTCTACTAATCATTCAATAAGCCGTAGTAAGGTATGTGAGCAAAAGTTGGCAAAACCACCTAGAAGTGAAGGGAATCAAAATGTTCTACTGTCGTCGCATGTACATACTTGACTTGTACAAAAGCAGACTCCAGAAAGGAAGGCAAAAAGGGGGAAAACAAAATTCTAACTGATATACCTGTAATCGATGAAATAAAAAAATATGTCAGTTAGAACATTAGAAGCAAAGCAAAAAAACTACACAAGTTATGACACACGATTTAATGAGGGCGAAGTTGAAGAACCAAAGCGAATGTCATTAGGCAAGAAAATGATAGCAGCAGTAGTAAAGACAGGAAGAAGGAAAATCTAAAATCCCATGACGATCCAAAACAGTTTTTTGAAAGCTTTAGAACAAGCCTAAGTCGAAAAAAATGAGGAACCATCAATAAAAGAGGTAAAGTTTGTTTTGTCAGAATTGGTGTAAAAAAAAACAAAGTATTATGTAGCCAAAATAAATGAGAGCTGAAGATAGAGCGATGCAAAATTCTACAAGTAGATAGAGTGGACAACGGCTTTTAGAAACTTCATTCCTCGTGATGAAGATCTTTCTTTGTAGAAAGTAGCACCTCCTTAAACCAATATCAGTAGGTTCATCAAATAGGCAAGAAGCCCTGCTTATCTTCTGTCGATTTCAATGAATATAATATTATTTTACAAATCCCAGTAATCATCTTTTGTTTTCCATGTTGTTATAAAAGTTAGTGGTAATGTGCTCGAGCCCTTTGTTCAGTGGGAAAGAAAGGGGTAATAAACCAATATTAATAAGTACTTATATAAAATATAGGTATTTAAACACCTAATTAATTTACCTATTGGGCCAAGGTATGGTCATGTGCGACATATATTATCCAAGGTACAATCATGTACGATATAATAGCACCTTGTGACAAAATGACATTTTTCCTTTATCATTTTTTTCGGCAAGTAAATAAACGAATTTAAATGTATTATTTATGTACACTAAAAGATGACTGTCAAGAGAATATTCAGGTAATGTCATAACTTAGGAGTTAGCACTATGCAAATATGGTCTTCCAAAAAGAAAAGTGGTCCAAAGTACAACATTCTTCCCTAAGCTCTAGTGCTTCTCTCCTCTATTTATTATTAATAAATCTAGGATTCAATTCATTGCTGTGATTTGTTCCCTTATATATCATATGATTAATTTATCAATACATTTATATTTTTTGCCATCCCTACATAAAACTTAAAGCCAGGTGGAATGTACCAAACATTTACAATGAGATTTTTGAAACACATAACAAGTGATCATAAAACGAACAACTGCTAAGGATAAACTGTGTTGCATCATCTATAACTTCATAGTCATTTTTAGTTAGATAGGACCAATCTGCACCATAAACTAAACTCTTATGTTCATAATAACTTCCCACAATAGCCTTTTTTTCTGAGACATCGTCTATGACGTGGACGCCTCCTGCCATACACGCGGCCAGTAAATATCTTTGAGAAAACGGATCCCACTTCAGTCTCCACAGAGGTCCAGGCATGTTTAAACATGAGAGATCGTTTTTTAAATGTCTAACATCCCAGAAACGGACACATTCGTCGTAACTGAAAAAAGGCAGATATGTATGTAAAAACCAAATTACACAAAAATCTGACTAACAAACCTTCCAGTTACTAAATAGTGTTCTTTTGAGAGATTGGAATGTATTGATGTCACTCCAGCTTCATGGCTTCTGTTTTTAACCAAGCATCGCCCCGCTCGGTTGTCATGAAGGAAGAACAGAGAATCATCTCCTCCTAAACAAAAATTCATAATTTAATTTAATAGTAATTCATACAAATTCGGTTTTGATGTAAAGTTCACACATTTACCACTGAAAAGGATGTTAGGATCCCAATAATAGAATGCTGTTATCCAAGCTTCAAATGTGTGAGTCTTCCAGCTGCTTTTACAAATTAACTTGTCTTTGGTTAATTGTAGGAGATGCACCTGTCCTTGTGAATCACTGCAGGCCACATATGGCTCAGCACTTGACGAAATTCCCATTGACCAATCCAGAGATAAAATTAAATTCTCATTTTGAGTGTTAAAGGAGTAACTATAAGACAATCGTAGACACAGCCCATCCAACCGGTATACTTCTATTGTATGTTCTGCATTTACAACACCCAAAAGGGAAACACCATCAATCTGTTTGTGACACCATTTCTGATCCAAAACAGCTGCAGTGCTTAGGATTTGATGTAGCTTCAAACCATGTTGCGAGGTTAAAGAGAAAAGTAATATACTACCACAACGCTCATTGCAACCTAAAAGAGAACATGGTTCAGTCAAAGAAAAAAGTGAAAAATTAATACCTTCCAAATCCTTGTGTTTGAGTTGGTAATTGCCGCAAGTGAAGATGTTCTTTTTCCCCTCATGTGGGCACCATTCCACTGAGTCTGAACAGAATTCAGTGTCAAAATCGAATAAGGTGCTTATGTTGTTTGAAGTCGTTTGGTTTTCACCTTCCATTGTCTATTTCAGTCTATTTAATCATTTAATGCAATGTTATGCTGGGTATTTCATTAATTGGTATACTTCCACTTTAGGACTTTAGCTCCCTGAACTGTCACAAGCACGGAACGTAAATTAAAGAATGGGGACAGAACGTATACTTTGACCAGTGAACTCTATACTATTCGTACCTGGAACGGCCGCGTCCGTCGCGTATAATACAGGGTGATCAACAATGACTGTTTGAGTTGGCAATCCTACCTGGAGGATTTTTTTGCCTAAGGGTTTGCAATGCTACAACCAGACAAGGCGTATCAACTTTAAATAGGTTGCCTCAAGCGATCCTGACCTACCACAACGTCATCTACGTCACACGGTGACCGGCGATGCAAAAAATACTTTGAAAAACTCAAAACTGTTGTCAATTACAAACGAAAACGCCAGCCAAACGCCGAATTGTCAGAGTAATACAGAGCATAGATGAAACCAGAGTTAGATTAAACACAGGTAATAAAACTCAGACCTGGGTCGCCAGTCTACGTCACGAACTCCGCCTCCCCTGCGCGACCCCCTCGCCAGGAAGTTTGTTTCATTTATTTGACAAAACAATCAGCGTTATTTAAGTGGCTGGATCGCCATAGCAGCGAAGGCCAAATAAAAGAAGAAGAAGAACAATCAGCGATAAGATTGTAGGTTATGTGAATAAAAATTAACGCTTAAAAATGAAACTCGAAATACAGAACAATGATTTAATTAAACCGGCTAAAGGTAATGCTCAAAATACCCCCCATTTTGGTCCAGACATAAAGTAACTCTTCTTTTTAGGCTCTCGAAGATATTCACCAGCATATTGGGGGTAATGTTTGCCACTTCCTGAACTATTGCCTCCTGCAGCTCCTCTTCAGTATGCAATATATTCCTAAAGACATTGTCCTTCAAGAGCCCAAATAACGCAAAATCTAATGGGGTGAGATCTGGTGACCTACTTGGCCATATGCCCTGACTACTCTGTCGCCGAAATTCTCTCTTAAATATCCCATAGTAGCACGAGCCGCATGTGCCCTTGCAGAGTCTTGTTGGAAATATCCAATTTGATGCTCTTCGTCTGTTAATTGGTTTATAAAAGGCCTCAAAAAGTGTTGGATATATCTCTCCGAATTGACGGTAAAATTAAAAAATATCGGCCCATACACCCGCGTCGTTGAGACTGCCAACCAAACTCCAACTTTAACCGGGTGCAAATTTGTCTCTCTGATAGCATAAGGATTTTCACCTGACCAAATTCTGTAATTTTGTTTATTCACATAGCCGTTGAGATGAAACCAGGCTTCGTCGGAAAAGAAGGTATTGTCAAGGATATCATTATTATTTAATATGTCATTGAACCAATTGCAAAATAAAACTCTGCGGGTGATCAGGAGGCGTTAATGACTGGACGATGGAAATTTTGTAAGGGTGATACTTTAATTTCTTTTTAAACACAGTGGAGCAACTTCCATATGATAAACCTGTAAAACCGTGAATTAGAACAACATGAAAATGTGGAAGTCTTATGGGTAAGAATGAAAATTGGTTGAATAGGAGGCATAAGGACCAAACCTGTTTGAAGGGAGAGCTTTCTTAAGGATTTGCGAGGACTTCTTTGCATTCGAGTTCTGATATCCTCGACAACTTCCTCGTTTAGAGTAGAAGGTCTACCAGTTGATTTTTGTTTGTTTAGGTTCCCTGTGTTTAAATATCGTTCAACTACTCGCATGCAATGTTGCTGAAGGACAGCAAAAGTGACCAAAGTCCCCGAAAACATTTCCTGAAATCGCTGGTATGTCGCTTCGAGAGAGTACTGCCAACCAGTAATTGGGTTATAAATCCCGCTTCGAAAGTACGCCATTCCAACGAAAATATCGTGTTGTAACGTGAAAACCATTTTAAATAAATAAATTTGAAAAGAATAACAGAAATTTGAATTTGACAGCAAATTCAAATTACCAGTTGTACCATTTAAAAATGAAATTCAGCATTGCCAACTCAAACAGTCATTCTTGATCACGTTGTAGCGTGCAGTGTGTCAGGGGCAAGCGAAACAAAGATAGACATAGTTACGGGAACCTCTCTTTATCACACTCATGCAAATGAGTTCGGTCTATATGCGTGAATTGATTTTAAGTAGAACTTTATGTAGTTTGACGATTATTTTTGTTCGAAACGTGCTATATTACTGAAGGTATACATTTATTGTGTTCTAATAAGCCATTAGTTTCGTTTCTAGATCACTTATTTATTAATTATAGGTGCTTAGCCGAAAAAAACTTTAGCGAATTTCAAGAAAATGTACTAGTATATTATGATACGATGATTGTTCTGCTGATTATATTTCTGGAAATATAGTTCGTAATCTGGTTAATACTACTACTTGCAATCATTGTATTGATATATTATTATATAGAAGTAGTATGTCTACTGAACTGACTGAACACTACTCTTATACTGCTCCTCCTGAGGCTTATAAATCGTTCACAAATTTTGTCACTCGAGAAGGTCTTCTTTATGCTTCAGATGTGGTGTATAAAATTTTACATTTTACAAAAAAACAAATTCGATTCCTATTAAAAAATGAAAACATTGAGAACCAAAATAGACTTAAAACAAAAAATGATAAATACAGTTACAAATCATTTTGCTACTAATATAGATGTCTTTAAACCTAAACACCCTGTAAATCAAGAATTTATAGCTGAGGAATGTCTCGAAATTCAAATTAATCAAAAATTCGGAGAATAATTGCCATTTGCCATATATTTAAAGTGCCGAATGTATATATCACCACAGTAAACTATTAAATATTGAATTACATGGGAAAAATGCCACAGTACGGCAAAAAATTACTAAACTGGTTTTATTTAGCAGTTGTTAAAATATAATGAAGCATTGTCATATTTAGACAAAATTTTGTGTTTTTAATTTTTTTTATTTTATTTACCAACCCCGTAGGCCAACAGTTAAAATTTGACTTGAACGTTATACTGTCTGCATTATTACTTTTGTCTTTTTCCTGATGAAATATTCAGAGAAAATCACGTTTACTGGTAAATAAACATAAAAAGATAAAAAATATTTAAGAAATGCGCGAACGTCCCATTCAGTAACATAATATAGAAAGAGATACCGTAACCAATGCGGGTTGCCTATGCAATCGTTTTGCCTCACTTGTCGCTCAAGGCGGGGCCGTTCCAGGTACGTAGTATAGAGCAAGAATAGTTAACGGTAAAGGATTGGTCAATCTAATAAGACGTACGTCAGCTGATAGTGGTGACGTCACCCGCAGACCTCGCGGATTCACGGATACAGATTGTTTGATTGTCATGTAATTTGATTGTTTACTTGTGTTTACTATTCGGTTGTGCTTTGTGCTTGTGCGTTTATTTTTCGTCTATTTTATAGAAAACGTGATTTTAAATTTAAGGAACTCGTTTTTTTTTTTCTATTTGTATTAAGTGATATACATTACCCATAGCCAGTTTTTCTGAGGTAGGTAAAATAGTTTTGTGTTTTATAAGTAATATAAATAAACTATAATTCGAATGAATTTTAGGAATCTTAAAGCAGATTATGAAAAAACTTTAAAAAGAAAACCTGCAAAAGATGATGATGATGCTAGCAGAAAAACTATAAAAAAATGTTAAAAACAACGAATTGACGAGTTAATTTCATACCATATTTCATAGGAGTATAGGTGATATTTCATATCACCTATACTCCTATACTATATTATATAAAGGTAAAGTTTTGTGTGTTTGTTTCGTGTAATATTTGTAACTACTGAACCGACACTAAAAAATTTTAAGGAATTTAAAGCTAAACTATTTCTGGGTGACATATGGCTATATAATTTTTTTTACTAAAATTTACATAAAAACATTGAAAGGAAAAATTTATTATATGTGTTTATATATTAATATATTTATAATTGAAAAAGCATCGCTTAAAGTGTAATAAGAATAAGAAAAACCAAGTTTCCGATATATTTTTACAGTGTGTAAATGTCAAATTCTTAAGTTGGATAAGTAATGGTTATTGAATTGAAACTACATATCTTTAAAACTGAAATTTGTGCCAGCGGAAAACGGCTTTTTTATATTTTTATACAAATAAAACCCTTCTCCCAAATACAACTTGGTGTCTGTAAAACTCACTACTTACTTAATTCCTATAAATACTGTAATAGAATAAGAAAAGTTTGTAAACGATTCGAATTGTAAGTAAAATGTGGTAATGTAATTTCTATGCCTTTTTGCACTCTTTTTATGCTGGTTTATACAAATTTGTAGACGTTCAATGCTTATTTTTTAATAAATTTAAAGAAAAATATTCATTTTTTTGGTTTATTCATTCGAAAACCCTATATGCTATATAATTAACCACATAAACCTTGTGAAACACTTCCAGAATACATTTTACGTTAAGAGCAGAGGGCTACGGCTGACGTCACAAACGGGCGGAGCTTCCGCGCCTACATGGCAGACGTTTTCAGCTGATTGAGCAATCCTAACCGGTATAGAGTTCACTTGATATAGAGTTTTGTTGCCAGATCAATTTTATTTCAAAGATTTTTCCTTGGTACCCAAAATTAGAGAAAAATAAAAATTATAAGTAGGAAAAGGGCCGTTTGGAGGTGCTGGGAAAAATATTTTGTAAGTGCGGAAACGCTTATTTTTCGAGAAAAAAAATAAAATGTTGGAAAAAACACCGAAATTGCCTATTTTCAGATAGGAATTTCTCAGTGTTTTCGTGAACAATTTTTACTCGCATTGCGGCCTAAATGTAGTTCGATGCTTAAACTAAACGGTGACATTAACTTCGCGCCGAAATAATACCGAAAATCTGCAAAAACACGACTATAAATAGATCCGTTTTCGCGCCTTCGCCATATTTAAATACTGTTGACAGACACGCCGAAGGGAGTTTTGGCAGAGGCTAATGGCCCGACATGACGGACTGGAGACGTCTCGCTAGGCGGAAGGTGGGGTGAGAGGGAGAGGGGGTGGAGGGAGAGGGGGTGGAGAAAGAGAGAGAGAGAGAGAGAGAGAGAGAGAGAGAGAGAGAGAGAGACCGACCTAACCAACCTAACCTCCCTGACTGAGTCGTATGACCAGAAACGTAACTCCCTAACTGAGCCGTAAGCCCAGAAACGTAGCTACCAGACGGAGTCGTAAGCCCAGAAACGTACAAATGTTCTATTACTGTACAAGCCAAACCAAACCAACCTAACCTCCCTGACTGAGTCGTATGCCCAGAAACGTTCCACCCTGACTGAGTCGTAAGCCCAGAAACGTAGCTACCAGACGGAGTCGTAAGCCCAGAAACGTACAAATGTTTTATTACTGTACAAGCCAAACCATACCAACCTAACCTCCCTGACTGATAGCGTGTTCGGATGGTCGCTCTAGAGCACTCTGGGAGCAATCTGAGAGCATAAATTGCGTTCGGGTGGGAATTCTCTCTCAGAAGTTGGCGTTTGATTGGGCGAGAGATCAGCTCTCAGTGTTCCGAGATTACTTGACAGCTCCAGGGCAGATGAAATTGTCTCGTCCGAACACGCTATGAGTCGTATGCCCAGAAACGTACCTCCCTGACTGAGTCGTAAGCCCAGAAACGTAGCTCCCTCACTGAGTCGTAAGCCCAGAAACGTACCTCCCTGACTGAGTCGTAAGCCCAGAAACGTAGCTCCCTCACTGAGTCGTAAGCCCAAAAACGTACCTCCCTGACTGAGTCGTAAGCCCAGAAACGCGCTCGTATTGTATTATAGTAGTTTGAGGAATGATACCAACAGTATTAGAAATGAGAGAAAGGTGGAAACATGCCAATTTAATCGGAGAATACTTTATTGAAAGAACCGACTTGTTGGTCGCATAGTCACGATAGAAAACTTAACGTTCCATGACAATTGTCAAATGTTCTTCATACACATTGGGTGTTCTGTACGTAATTTCATAAATTTCAACAAATTTCGGTCGTATCCTACTATCCTGTCATGGCTGTCATGTCCTAGAAAATTCGCAATTAACATATTTTGCAAAGAGTTTGAGCGTGAATAATAGTGAACAATATATAAAGAGAACCACAAACATGTGATATGGAATGAATTTGATGTCCGCCAGTCCGTCTGGAGAATGCAACGAAGCTGAACAGTGAGTCGATCGGGGAACTAACCTAAAAACTGAAATTATTTTTTTGCAAAGAAACCAGAAGGAATTCAAAAAAAAGAAGTGGACCATCATGTTCAACAGTATTTTATGGACGAACGGTGATTTTTTGGTGAGTTTTTAATTTTTGACGAAGTAGCCTCTTATGGAAAATCGCATTTTGAAAGTGCCATAACTTTTGAACGGATCGTTTCCGCACTATAAGACTGGTGTCTCTGAAACACGTTTTTGGTATACTTTCGATTGATATAATATGTCTTTTTTAAATATTTTTGGGTACCAAGGGAAAATGGCAGCCGAATGCCCGGTACACGTTGTGCTTTGTATGGCTGTAACAATACTTATAAAAAAAGGCAGGAAGGAAATAAACATTTTATATTCCATCGCTTTCCAAGGGCTAAAGATCTTGTTTCCCAGACCATTAGAAAGGAGTGGATATTTCGTTGCAATAGGGGAGATACATTTAACCCCGACACAAGCTACATCTGCTCAGTTCATTTTACGGAAAATGATTACGAAAGAGACCTACAAAATGAATTATTGGGCAAGTACCTAAAATCAATTCTTAACTTTTGGATTTCATCCATTTTTTTATTATGAGACAAAATAAAAGTTTTTTCCTTTTAGGATTACCCTTACGAAATATTTTGAAAAAAACAGCTGTTCCCACTCTAGGCTTGTATGGGAAAAAACCATTGGTAGAAGCTGTCACTTCAAGCAGCAGCTCCAGAGGAGAACGACTGGCTAAAAGAAGTGCAAACAAGGACGTGAGCAAACTTTTGGAAGCAGCTAAAATACCAGCATCCATAAATATTATTACTGACGATAGCCAGGAGAGTAATATAAAGTCTCTCGAAAGAGGAGAGTTCGAGGAGTGTACCCCAGGGATCCCAGGGCCTTCCACTTCATCTGTACTTGACGTTGATTCAGAAAACCAAGATTATAAGTGTATGTACAATGAGATTTTTAAGAAATATGAAAAATTAGAACAACGGTATGCTTTTTTAAAATATAATAGCAACATAAAAAGTAGGAAAATTAAAAATCTTAATCAACAATTAAAATATTTTAAAAACAAATGCTATAGATCTACACTCAAAACAACTGCATTAAAAAAAAGTGAGGGTGATTCTGCAATACTAAGAACTGTCCTTACTCAAAACCAAATTGACCTATTGTCTAAAAAGAAGAAAAAAGTCAACTGGACAAGAGAAGAAATTGCAACAGCCTTCACACTGAGGTACTGTAGCAAAAAGTGCTATTTATTTTTAAGAAATAAGTCACATTACCCCTTACCTGGTCTTTCATTAAGAAGGTGGGCTTCACAGCTTAACCTTAATCAAGGTATTTTAAAAGATGTTTTAATTTTGCTAAAACTAGGTGGAGAGTCTTTTTCTAATTTTGAAAGAACAGTAGTTTTGCAATATGACGAAATAAAGGTCAAGAGAATCGAAGAGTATAATATTGCTCAAGATGAAGTGTTAGGACCCTATAACTATATGCAAGTAGTAATGGCTAGAGGACTTTTTTCCAACTGGAAACAACCAGTTTTTATGGGTTTTGACCAAAAAATGACCAAGTCTCTTTTAATGGATCTTATCACTGAGTTGCATAAAATAAATTTCAATGTGGTGGCCTGTGTAAGCGATTGTGGTGGAAGTAATGTAGGATTATGGAGACAGTTAAATGTAGATATTAACAATACATCATTTAAGCATCCAGTTAGTGGTAATAATGTGTATATGTTTGCCGATGCACCTCACTTGTTAAAACTAGTACGTAACTGGCTACTTGATAAAGGTTTTATGCTCAAAGACAATATATTTTTAAATAAAAATCCCCTTCAGGCACTGGTTACCCTTACTGATACCGAAATTAATTCCTGCTGGAAAATTAATCAAAAACATCTTGATGTCGAAAAAGCTCTGAGACAAAATGTAAGACTAGCCGCTGAACTGCTCTCTAATAGTGTTTCGACCGGGCTTTTACGATACAAGCCAGGACAAGATCAAAATATGTCAGAAAATCTGGGGCATTTTATAGCTGACATAAATGCATGGTTTGACATTTTTAATAGCTATGTCCCAAGAGGAAATGTACCTACAAAACATGCTTATGGCATAGATTTAGACAACCAAAAACAACATCTTAATAAGGTTTATGAGACTGTGTCATCAATGAGAGTAATGGGAAAAAATGCATTAATGACATTCCAGAGAGGTATGTTAATGTCAATTACTTCATTGCAACTACTTTATGAGGACATGAAAAAAACTATGGATGCAAAATACATATGCACCCATAAGTTAAATCAGGACAGTTTAGAGAACTTATTTTTTCAAATAAGAAGTAGAGGGGGACCAGATGAGCATCCATCACCTCTATCTGCAATTTATAGAGTGCGCATGATTTTGTTGGGAAAAAATCCCGGCATTTTAGGGTCTCGTGTCAACACCGATGAAAAAATTTTAGAAGAGTACATTGTCCCAAAGGTATTAGAAACTGCAAAAGTTTCCAGTGAAACTGAGCACCAAGAACAATCAACCATTGATGGACCGTTCTTGGCTGTGCACTCTTCAAATGTAAATCAATCACAAGGCAGTTCTTTTTCGTCTACATCATCTGGTTTATCCACAAGCTCGGATTTTAATCATAATTCACAAGAAACAACAAATGATGCTTTGGAGTATATTGCTGGTTATCTTGCAAAAAAATACAAGAATGTTATTCCATTCCATTTTATTCCATTAATCCATTAAAAATGATTAAAGATTTCTGTAAATTGAGGACTATAATTCGAATGAATTTTAGAAATCTTAAAGCAAATTATGAAAAAACTTTAAAAAGAAAACCTGCAAAAGATGATGATGATGCTAGCAGAAAAACCATAAAAAAATGTTCAAAACAACGAATTGACGAGTTAATTTCATACCTATCACATATCACCTATACTAATATTCAAAGGGCGGATAAAATGCAAAATGCATCTTTTGCATTATTTGCATTTTTTTCGTTTTTTTCTTCAAATTTGCATTTTTTTTCTTAAGGGGGATAGCCACTGTGACGGCTGAAAAAATTAGTGATTTTCAAGAATTGTTTTGACCGGGTAAATAAAGGAATTTATGGATCTTTTTATTTTATTAAGTACATATCCAGCAATGTTCCCACAAATTTTTATTAAAAAAGTATTTATTAGTTTTAACAATATAAACGATGCCATAGAGCCCGAAAAAAATTCCCCTGCCATGTTCGTATCGATTTTTTGAAAGCACTATAAAAAAACTAAAAAAGTTCATAAATTTTATGACTTATAGTAGGATGGACATCATATTCAATTTTGTGAAATTTTGCGTTTAGAAGCACTCGTAGGCAGTTTGGGACTTATGTTTTCACATGTTTCCATTTCATGTCTAGTACGCGGCCGATAACGTTTTCTTCTATTTCTTGAAGATCTAATTTTACTGATTTTATTAAATTTGTTACCTTTACGATCCATTTCGTAATAAAATACAAAATATTTTTAAAAATTGATAAAAGCAAGAACCAGAGAAACGATGTGCGTTCACTACGAAACTTCGAGGATAACTAAAAATCTGCCGAGCTTCTAGGCACGTAAATCCATAAACTGGACATTCTAAAACCGCTACAAACCAGATTTATATTACAAAACAAAGTCTAGCGAAAAAGATTGTGCCCTGCCTGCTCTCACTAAAATCGTTATAACTTAGTCAATTTTTGAAATTTTGACCTGCAATTTTGTACACCTATTTTTGAATATATTATAAGCTTTGATTTAAGACAACAAAAAAATAATATTTTTTTTGAACCATCACAGTGGCTATCCCCCTTAAATCGTGCATATTTTGCATTTTCTTTTAAAATCTGCTGGATATTTAAATAAAAACAATGTACGGATGAGTGATAAATCATAACTTGTAGGTCTTATAGACAATGTAAGTTATAACTGGAACTGAAATCTGGTTATCAAGTACCTTTACTACCTGGTAGTGGGTCATTTTAATAAGGGCTGCATTATTGTGTAGAATCCTAATAGGAGGAGGATGTGCTTCATAACTCACAAATTACTTTATACTCTTATACTTTATATATACATTATACTCAAAATTCGTAGAAAGGCTTATTTTGACCACGGGGCAGAGTTAGCTGTTAGTATTGATGTGTTTTTTAATCCTATCCGGCCATTGTATTTGTGTTGGGATCAAGTTGATGTAATCCAATTTGCCAGTACCTCTTTAGAGAGGTTAAATTCAACGGTTGTTCTGAAAATTTAAAAATGCCAAAAACAAATTTAACTGAACTGTGGATTAAACCTAATAGTGAGCTGAAGTGGAATGGTGACAAATTATTTTGTACAACATGTTTTAAGATACTAAGTAGGTACATAGAAAGCAATAACTAACCTCGATTAATTTAATTAAATTAGTAATTCATTTATTTGCTAACAATATTCCAATTACGGCAATTACTTTGAGTGGGTATCTACCTAGATATCCATATGTAGATACAAGCTAAAGAAGGATTTTATGTATTAAAAACTGTTGCAATAATGTTTACGGGTGACTTTATTTGTACAATAAAATTGATGTAAAACCAAATATTCTACATGCATTAAAATATGCTCCTATTACTTCAGTAGGTGTAAAATGAACTTATTTTCAAATATATGTTCACTGGTAGAAGAAAACCTTTTCTTATTGAACATTTGAAATACATATAGCATTTGCATTTTTTACTAAATTTTATGCATTTTTTTTATTTTTTTGAAATGTTCGTGCATTTTTTTTTACATTTTCCTGCATTTTAATGCGCATTTTTTTTAAATTATTCACATGCATTTTTTCCGCCCTTTGCTAATATGTATTATATAAAGGTAAAGTTTGTGTGTTTGTTTCGTGTAATATTTGTAACTACTGAACCGACACTAAAAAATTTTAAGGAATTTAAAGCTAAACTATTTCTGGGTGACATATGGCTATAGAATTTTTTTCTAAAATTTACATAAAAACATTGAAAGGAAAAATTTATTATATGTGATAGATTTGATAGGAAAACACTTGAGAAAAACACCCGAACTCCTCCAAAACGCGTCTATTTCAAAATAGCTAATGACAAAACGTATCGAATGCCCGTACGCGTTAACCTCTAGCGAGCGACTGACCCCCCGTCGTCGGAATGGACCGGCCTTCCTAGGAGTACGGGACTTCGGGACTTCCCCGATATTGTATTGTGGGTCACCGTCTGCCTGTCTCTAATACTTCCCCGCCGTTGTATGGTGGGTCACCATCTATTTGTCTCTAACACGGCCTTCCTGCACAAGGTTCGTCCTCGAACCATTTTGACTCTGAAAGAAAATATGAAAAGCAGCCCCTGTAGGAAAAGGAGTAGCCCTTCACGTTAAGCTTTATTATGGACCGCAGCCCCTTTTAATCATCACGACCGCAGCCGCAACAGTTTAGGTTTACATGGACCGCAGTCCTTCCCATTCATAACAACAGTCAACAGTTTAGTTTTATATGTACTAGTACAGTAGTTATCAATTCCAATCTTATATCGACCACAGCCGAAAGTTTGATTTTGTATCGACCGCAGTCGAATATTTAATTTTGTATCGACCGCAGCCGAATATTTAATTTTGTGCCAACCTCAGCCGAAAGTTTTATTTTGTATTGACCGCAGCCAAAAATTTAATTTTGTATCGACCGCAGCCGAATATTTAATGTTGTATTGACCGCAGCCAAAAATTTAATTTTGTATCGACCACAGCCGAATGTTTAATGTTGTATTGACCGCAGCCAAAAATTTAATTTCGTATCGACCGCAGCCGAATATTTAATGTTGTATTGACCGCAGCCAAAAATTTAATTTTGTATCGACCGCAGCCGAATATTTAATGTTGTATTGACCGCAGCCAAAAATTTAATTTTATTTCGACCGCAGCCGAATAGTTAATCGTTTACAGCATCGATTTGTGCTTTATTATGAGGCCATAGCCTTAGTTGTTCTTGACCAGCCACTGTGATTCTTTTCTGACCGTTGATCTTTTTCAGAGCGTACCTATCATTCGGCAGACACCGAAGTATTTCAAACGGTCCTTTGTATCTTGCCTTCAATTTTCCACCTCCAATCTGACTTTCTTCTATTAGTACTTGGTCACCCATCTGAAATGGCTTTGCAACCGTCCTAGTTTTATTCATTCGTGTTATAATATCGTTTCTCATTTTCTGTAGCCTTCTATTAACTGTTTCTTCTTGTTCAACGTTAATCTTCCGTTTTGGTACTTCTCGTAGCATCGCTTGAACTGACTTCAACCTTGTTTTCTCTCCAAACATTAACTCATGTGGACTCACACCTGTTGTTTTATTCACCAAAGCGTTGTAATCTTCTTCTATCTTTGGCAACTCATTAACCCATTGTTTTTCATCTCTTTGATTAAGTGTTGCCCTCATCATATTGAACAGGGTCCGCATGACTCGTTCGACCTGTCCGTTTCCTCTCGGAATGCCTGTTGCTACTAAGTGCAGGTCTACTCCGCTTTCTTGTAAGAACTGCTTGAATGTAGCAGCTTGGAATGCCAGTCCCCTATCGGCTATTATCCGTTTTGGCTTACCTAATTCTTCAAATACCTCTTTTAATGCTTTTATGGAGTCTTCACTTGTTTTCTTCTTTAATGGGCAGAATTTTACATACTTAGAAAAACTATCTATTACTACAAGAATTTGAGTCTTTCCTTGGGATGCGACCAGTGGACCTGCGTGGTCAATATGCCACGTGTGCATTTTCTCGTTGGGTTTCTCCTGAGCCTGACATAAACCGTTCCTTTTTCCTGTATGTGACTTTCCTTGCAGACAGTCCTTGCAATTCATTACATACTTCTTCGCACATCGCCCCATTCCTTTCCAGTTTAAATCTTCCCTCATTGCTGATAACATTTTCTCGTATCCCGGATGCGATAAATGGTCATGATAATTCTTTAGTACCATAAGTCTAGCTGGTTGTGGTACATAGCAACCATCGTTGAAAAATACAAGACCATTTTTACAGCTATAGCCCTGTTGTACTTCCTTACCAGTTATTATATTTTGACAAAAAGCATCTTCTTTCTGCCATTCAGCTATTGATTTTTCTGGGGAATCTCTATTACCTTTGATGATTAAAATTTTGCTAGATGGATTTCGGCTAAGATAATCGACATGGGCCATTTTTTCACCACGGCGATATTCTATATTAAAGTCGAAGTCCTGTAGCTTAATCCACCAGCGCGCTATTCTCGGATGAAGCTCTTTTTTAAGTGCTGTAGCTCTAACAGAGTTGCAGTCGGTATATACTGTAAACTCCCTCCCATACAGATATACTCGAAAGTGTTCTACTGACGCCACTATTGCTAGCGTCTCTAACTCAAACGAATGATATGTTGACTCACATTCTGTGGTTCTTCGACTGTAATACGCCACTGGCTTGGTACATCCCTCTTGATTTGTCTGTAGAAGAATTGCTCCAAGACCCAGTGCACTGGCATCAGTGTGCAAGTGAGTTTTAAATTCCGGATTAAAGATCTGCAGGATTGGTTCGTTGGTTAGTAATGTGATTAGATTCTGTCGCACCTCTTCACATTCCGATGTCCAAGAGAAATCAACATTTTTCTTCAATAGTGCTGTTATTGGTGCTGTTTTGCTTGCAAACCCTTGGATAAACTTTCGGAAATATCCGGCAAGTCCCATTAGTTGCCGCACCCCTTTGACATCCTTAGGAGGTATGGTGTTTTGCAGGGCCATCACTTTTCTTGGGCTAGGTTTTATGGTGCCATTTTCTATAACGACCCCCAAATATTCAGTACTAGTCTGAAAAAAACTGCACTTGTCAAGATTTAATCGAAATCCGGCATGAGAAAGTGCTCGTAGAACTAACTCCAGTTTTTCTAGTCCTTCCTCCACAGTTTCACTCGGAATCAGCACATCATCCAAATAAACGAAAGCAATAGTGTCCTTGAGTTTTCCAAGGGCTTTATCAATTGCCTTTTGATAGCAAGAAGGCGCGTTTACGAATCCAAATGGCATTCTCTTGTATTCGTAATGACCATCGGGAGTTATAAATGCAAGAAGATGTCTTGACTTTCTTTCCACTAGAATCTGATGAAATCCTGCCTTCATGTCTAGTGTAGTATAATACTTGGCGGTACTTAACGCATCAATTTGATCCTGGATCCGCGGCAGAGGATAAGGATTTTTCACCACCTTTTTGTTAAGTTCTCGATAATCAACGCACAGGCGAAGATTCCCATTCTTTTTCTTAACTAGGACTATCGGGCTTGCATACTCGGATGTACTTTCCTGGATAATGTCTTCACTTAAAAGTTCTTCAATAATTTTTTTAAGTTGTGCTCTTTCGGCATATGCCAATGGTCGTGGCCGGTAAGCAACAGGAGTTTCATTCTTCAAAGAGATCTTCAGATGTCCTGTTACTACTGCTGGTGGAGCTTCTTCCATGGCTTGTCGTAACATTTCCTTAATTTTTCTTTTTACTGGCTCGTCCATTCCTGACATCCATTGTTGGTTACTATTGATTTGCTGCACATATCGTACTGCTGCATCGACATCATGTTGCAAATCCAATCCATTACTTGTCTTGATCAGCCTAAGACCAGGTCTACTGATAACGTCCCAACCAATTATGGCGTCTAATTCAGGAATGGTGTCATCAGCAACTACCAAAAACTCCACTTCCAATGTAACATGTGGCAAAATAACAATAAGCACGCAAGATCCTTTGACATGTGTCAGTCCGTTACCAAGTCCTTTCAATGTTCTTTCAGTAGAAGTGATGGTAGCACCCAGCTGTTTTGCAACATTCTCATGTAATAAGGAAATTTCAGCCCCTGTATCCAGTAAGTACGTAAATTTTTTATTATTTTCACTTATTGCAGTTGCCATTGGTATTCTATCCAGATGTCGCCGTCCTTTAACAAGCAGTATTTTTCCAGAATTTTTCCTCTCGGTTTCAGACATTTTCTTTTTCGGAAACCCGATTTTAAAGTAGCACTTTTCCTCCGTGTGGCCAACCTTTTTGCAGTGGGTACATACACTACTGGCAAGGTCTCTATTTCCTTTGGATGTAGATAACGAGCTATCTTCTGCTTTCTCTTTTTTCTTGCATTCATACGATTTATGCCCAGGTTTCGCACAAACATAACAAGTTCCCATAAATTGTTCCAGTTTTCTTGAAGAACGCTCCTTAGGATAAGGCTCATACCTATGCCTTCGATAACTTCGTTCAGTTTGAAAGGTCCTATTGGACTGACTTTTAAATGTTCGTTGATCTAAGCGCTGCCTCTGTTTCTCATTATCCCTTTCACTCATAAGCACAATCAATTCACTTTCATTCGGTGGTTTGGTTAACCTCAATGCAGTCTTGGCTTCAGTGTCATCCAAACATCCCTCAATTATGCTTAGTATAACTGCCCAAGGATATTCGAGTTCATGCATGTTCTGAATCTGACGTAACTTCGCGTGACAAAAAGCAGAAAGCGTATCAAATTCACTACTTCTTGTAGTGGTTATAGCATGATGTCGAGAATAAGGAGTACCTACCACTGGAAAAGAATTAGTAAGATCTCTAACCAAGGTTTCCCAAGTTCGTTCTTTCGGTTTCCATTGTCTAAAATAATGAGCAGCTCGTTTCTGCAACGCATCCCCGACTTTAAGAATCATATCTTCATCTTCTAGTGCATACCTAATTTTATTTTTATTCGCAATATCTAACCATTCTTTCATGCTATATGGAGATTCATCAGGATCAAATCGACTTAATTTAAAATCAATGTAAGGTTTACTCACATTTGCTGCAATCGTTACTCCTTGTCCCAGGTTGTTTGCGCTCGTTTGCTGCTCCAGTAATTTTATTAGCCTGTCAATAGTAGCTTGCTGTTTTACCTGTTGCCTTTCTTGCTTTTTATCCCTCTTTGCTTGTTCCTTCTTCTGTTGTTGCTTGAATTCTTCTAGGTTATGTTCAAACTGCTGTATGTACTCTTCGCTCAGAGTTTTCCGCAGATCAGTACTCGGTGATTGCACTTGCTTGGTGTTATCACTAACTGCTTTTCCCACATTTGATAGTGGCATATCGCTGTCCACTGATGACGAGTCACTTTCACAATCACTCATTGCAGCTCACTATTTTTATCCAAGTACCAAGAACAAGATTGTTTTATAGTATTTACGTTTACACGATACGTGTTCGCTTCGCGAAATTTTAGTTTTCCCGAAAAGTTTTTAATTTAGGGTCTTTTGGATACATTTATCCCACTTCTGATGATAGATTTGATAGGAAAACACTTGAGAAAAACACCCGAACTCCTCCAAAACGCGTCTATTTCAAAATAGCTAATGACAAAACGTATCGAATGCCCGTACGCGTTAACCTCTAGCGAGCGACTGACCCCCCGTCGTCGGAATGGACCGGCCTTCCTAGGAGTACGGGACTTCGGGACTTCCCCGATATTGTATTGTGGGTCACCGTCTGCCTGTCTCTAATACTTCCCCGCCGTTGTATGGTGGGTCACCATCTATTTGTCTCTAACATATGTGTTTATATATTAATATATTTATAATTGAAAAAGCATCGCTTAAAGTGTAATAAGAATAAGAAAAACCAAGTTTCCGATATATTTTTACAGTGTGTAAATGTCAAATTCTTAAGTTGGATAAGTAAGTGGTTATTGAATTTAAACTACATATCTTTAAAACTGAAATTTGTGCCAGCGGAAAACGGCTTTTTTATATTTTTATACAAATAAAACCTTTCTCCCAAATACAACTTGGTGTCTGTAAAACTCACTACTTACTTAATTCCTATAAATACTGTAATAGAATAAGAAAAGTTTGTAAACGATTCGAATTGTATTTAAAAATGTGGTAATGTAATTTCTATGCCTTTTTGCACTCTTTTTATGCTGGTTTATACAAATTTGTAGACGTTCAATGCTTATTTTTTAATAAATTTAAAGAAAAATATTCATTTTTTGGTTTATTCATTCGAAAACCCTATATGCTATATAATTAACCACATAAACCTTGTGAAACACTTCCAGAATACATTTTACGTTAAGAGCAGAGGGCTACGGCTGACGTCACAAATGGGCGGAGCTTCCGCGCGTACATGGCAGACGTTTTCAGCTGATTGAGCAATCCTAACCGTTAAGGTTAACCATTCTTGGGCAGGAGCTCAACCACTCGACCCATTGGCCAATGTAACCGTTTGTCGTTGTCAGCACCGACGAGCACGACTTCCCCAACCGTCACTGGACGCGAAGGTTTATCTCTACGGAGCGAACAAAGCTGCCCCAAATACTCGTTACGAAATCATCGTCTCAAGTCGTCCCTCAAAACTTGTATTCTCGCAGCCTTTTTGCACAAATGAGCCCGATCAATGACATCGCAGTCGGGGACCCCGCTCTCCACTTGATCTCGCGTGAACATAAAGGTACAATTCCGAACACGGCGGCAGACTACAGCGGCAAAGCGCCAGCGGCAAGCGACAGTACCGGTTCTACTGTTTTTATCTTCTTCTTCTTCTGCACTTCAAGGACTAGGCTTGCAGCCTGTTCCGTCTTCATTCTAGCCATCTTCTTCTGGGTCTACCAATGTCTCTTCTTCCGTGTGGTCTATAGTTTACCACTTGTTTGACCAATCTGTCTTCGTTCATTCTTTCAATGTGATGTCTCCATTTTAATGAGTTTTGGTGTATTCTGTCATTCATTGAAAATATGTTCAATTCGGTCCTTATATCTTCATTTCTTATATGGTCCCTCAGTGTACAACCTTTTGTCATTCTTAGAAATTTCATTTCGGCCGACTGTATTCGTTGTCTATCTTGTTTCCGAAGTGCCCAGGTTTCGCTTCCATATGTTAATATAGGTGTTGTCATCACTTTATAGAATTTTATTTTTGTTTCTTTGCTTGTCTTCTTTTGTAGTGTTCTCTGTATGGTGCCACACATCATTTGGTATTTATGTAGTTTGTTTGTAACATCTTTGTCATATTCGTAGCTTATATCGCATCCCAAGAAGTTGAAGTGTGATACTTGTTCTATGGGTGTTTCGTTTATAAGTATTTTGGAACGTACAGGTTGTTTTCCTCGAAATGCCATAACTTTCGTCTTTTTTTCTGATATTTTTAAGTTGTAATTTTTACATATCTGATTCAAGCGGTAGATTGCGTATTGTAGGTCGTCTTCTGTTTTTTGTAAAATTATTTGGTCATCGGCAAACAGTACTGTGTTTATACATTTATTGGCGGGTGTTAGTCTTATTCCGGGGTTAATTTCTTGTTTCCATCGTCGTACAGCGTCGTCAATATATATATTGAACAGGGTTGGCGACAGGCAGCATCCCTGTCTTACACCTCTGTTGATTGTTATTGGTCCTGTTCTGTCTTTTCCGGTGTTTATTATAATTTCTGTGTTATTGTATAGTTTTCTTATCACCTCTATAAGATGTCTAGGGTAACCCCGTTTTTCCATAATTTTCCATAGTATATCTCTGTTTACCCGATCGAAGGCCTTTTCGTAGTCGATAAACCCAATATGGGTTTCTAAGTTATATTCTCTACGTTTTTCGATTAACTGTCGTATTATGGTGATATTGTCGTTGCAGGATCTTCCTTTGCGAAAGCCACTTTGTTCTTCTAATAGTAGCACATCAGCTATGCTTTTTAGTCTATTGTTTACAATCCGGGCATATAGTTTGTATGTAGCATTTAATAAACTTATTCCTCTATAATTGCCACAAGAGCTTCGATCTCCTTTTTTATACAGTGATATTACTTCCGCCGTTTTCCATTCGTCCGGTACTTTTCTCTGTTTCCAGCATTCATTTAATAAATGTAGTATTCTCAGTTCCAACAGTAATCCTCCATATTTTAGTAGTTCTACGTTTATGGTGTCGGGTCCAGCTGCTTTCCGGTTTTTCATTTGTTTTAAGGCATCTTGTAATTCATCCAGCGTTATTTCATCTCCTGTGTACGGTGTTTCATTATAGTCTGAGTCTGTTGTTAAAGTCAATGTTTGATGTTCATTACCCTGTCTTACGGGATTTTCTTCCTTTTCTGTCCAAAGTTCTCGATAATATTTTATCCATGTATTTTTATCTATAATGTGTAAGTGTGCGGTGTCCTTTTCTTGTTTGTTAAGTTGTCGCATAATTTTATAAGCTACCTCTTGTCGCCCGTGGATGTCGTTTTCTATATTGGATATGAATTTATCCCATGATTCTTGATGTGCCCTTCTGACAATATCTTTTGCTTCATTACGTTTTTCTATGTAATTTTGTCTAGCTTCTTGTGTGTTATTGCATAGAGTATTCAAGTATGCTTCATGTTTTTCTCTTATTGCGTTCTCTATACCTTCTGTCCAAATTCTCAGGCCGTTCTTTCTTCTAACCTTTTTCTTTTTTCCAATGGCTTCGTTTGCGGCTTTTGTAATGCTTTGCTTTATGTTGTTCCACTCTTGGTTAATATCGTTCTCTGTGGTGTACATCTGTAAGTTTTGTTGCAACCGTTGTTGGTAGAGATATTTTATTCCGATTTCCTGTAAAAGATACACTTTATATACTTCGTCTACTGATTTTCGTTTGTTTGTTGTTTGTTTTTTCCATTTGGCCAGTAAGATTATTTTGGATATGACTAGGAAATGGTCCGAACTTATATCACTTCCTCTATGGACCCTCACGTCTTCTACCAGTTTACTCATTTTTTTATTTACAATAATATAGTCTATTATAGACCTGTAACCTCTTGCGCTCCACGTATATTTATGTATATCTTTTTTCTTATAAAAACTGTTAGTGATTTTTAGTTCGTTGTATGTTGCAAAATGTCTTAATTCTTGTCCATTGTTGTTTGTTGTGTGTTATATGAAATACATTCCAAACACGACGTCACTGTCGCCTGCCGCTATTGCCTGCCGCTGCCGCCGACCACATCACCGCTCCGCAACCTCTGAGGCAAGAGAGGCGTATCAGACTCTGCTTGATGTTTTTAATAAGGCGGATAGCCACACACTGATTGTGTTAACCACTAACATGTCATAAGAGACGTTACAAAAAATCATGCGTCTCACATCAGCCCGAGAAGTGTGGGTAGAACTTCATACATTATTTGACTGCGTCTCTGAAGATAAAGTGTACAACTTATGCCTGCAATTCTTCAGCTGCAAAAAGGCAAATGAGGATGACATCGCAACACATGTTTCAAAACTAAAGAACCTGTGGAGCGAACTAAAACAGGAAATGTCCAAAGATGACGGAATGAAGTACGATCTGCCAGATGTATTTATGATCTGTAAAATACTAGGTACACTGCCAGAAGAATATTTTTCGTTCAAGTCTAGCTGGATGTTGATGTCAAAAACCGAAAGGACAGTTGACAACCTGACCAATCAGCTGTGTGCGTATGAGAGGGTACTCAGAAGCAAAGAAGTCTCACCTCGACAAGAAGCACTCTACTTTAATTCGTCCAAACAGTAAACTCAGCAGCAGAACGCTTCGAAAGACAATCTCCAAAAGAACAACAAAAAGAAAATCTGTCCTTACTGCAAGAAACCTAATCACACTATCAAACAATGCAGAAAGTGGATCGCCGATGGAAGACCTACCAAGCCCAGCAACTCAGGAACATCAGAAAGCGGTGTCAACATGACTTTGGTCGCTATAACCTCGATTGTAATGAACTCGGAGTGCAATTCTGACGATTGGTTTGTAGATAATGGAGCAACGAGCCATATTTCTATGAATAGGAGTATCTTCAGGACGTTTGAACCATTTTCCACGGAACACTCAGTGACCACAGCGAACGGTGTGAAGGTTGCAGCCACTGGAAAAGGTGATATCGACATCGAAGCAGCGGTCAACGGCAAGTGGCACAAGCTCACGTTGGCTGATGTATGGTGCGTTCCTGGGATCCAGAGAAATCTATTCTCAGTCCTTGCAGCCCAAGACAGAAACAAAGCCAGCAGGTTCAACTCGTCTCCAGAGGTCTGCAATTTCATCATTAACGGCGAAACAAGATTAATTGGAATTCGTGAGCAGTTTAGTGGACTCTACAAGCTGAGAGTAAGGAACGTGAACAACAGTGCATTGAGGGAAGTAAATGCAACAGAAAAGGACAAACTTCTCCAACTTTATCATGAACGATTCGGGCATCAGAACAAGCGACACGTGAGATCCCTCCTAAACAAAGAGCTGGGAATTCAGGTTGAGGTGGACAACTGGACAGCGAACTCTGTGAAGGCTGCGTCTATGGCAAGGCTCATCGTCTGCCTTTCGGAACTAGGTCTGGAACAACGAAACCGGGAGATCGGATTCACACAGACGTCTGCGGCCCATTCGACGACTCAATGTCAGGATACAAGTATTTCGTCCTCTTCAAGGATGATTTTACGAAGTTCAGGACCATTTACTTCATCAGAGAAAAGTCTGAAGTTCCAGAGAAATTACTCCAATTTGTTGCAGAAGCAAAGACTCTCGGACACACCATCATGGAGCTGCTGAGTGACAATGGCAAAGAATTCGATAACCAGTATGTCAGAAAAATCTTGCATAAAGAAGGAATTGTTCAACGACTTGTCACGCCTTACACTCCCGAACAAAACGGATTCAGCGAAAGAGAGAACCGCACCGTGGTCGAGTCTGCTCGAGCAATGATGCATGCTCATGGAAAACTTCCACAAACACTTTGGGCCGAGTTGATCCGGACAGCAGCCTACATTCTCAACAGGACTGGACCTTCTCACGCTGAGGGAACATCTCCCTACGAGCAATGGTACGGCAGGAAACCAAAACCAGGTCTGAAACATCTTCGGGTGATCGGGTCTACCTGCTATGCGCATATTCCCAAGCAACAAAGGAAGAAGATGAATTCAAAGGCCACCAAAGGAATTCTTATTGAATACGACAATGACGACGGCTACAGGATCTTCTGTGAAGAGGAAGGTAAACTAATTCGATCGAGAGATGTCATTTTCGAGGAGAAAGTGTTGCAGAATAAGAACGATATCCATCCTCAGGGAAGCTCAGACCCTTCTGTTCAACTAGAACAAGATTCGACCCCTGAAGAACAGCAAGATGACGACGAAATACAGAGCGAAGAGGAGGAAGATGAACTCTGAGACCTGAGTACTGAAGACGAAGCTGAAACTCAACTAGAACAAAAAGGTGCTCAAAGCTCAGACGACACCATCGTTCGACGACTTCGTGAACGTTCTTCTCTCAATCCTCCGTCAAAGTATAAAGACTTCGTAATGTATCTCTCAAGCCCTCAACAAGAACCTGAATCCTTCAGTGAAGCCATTAAATCAGACCGACAGGACCACTGGAAGGAAGCTATGCGTCGTGAGATGAAAGCTCTTGAAGAGAACAAAACTTGGGAACTGGTTGATCTGCCTCCAAGAAAAAGAGCCATTTCAAATAAATGGGTCTACCGACTTGAAACAAATGCCGATGGATCGATTGATAAATTCGAAGCCAGAGTGGTCATCAAAGGGAAATTCACGCTCCATTCACAGCGGAAAGGAGTGGAGTACAACCAAACCTTCAGTCCAGTGGCCAGGACATCAACCATCAGAACATTGCTCAGTGTTGCTGCAAAAGAGAAAATGAAACTAGCACAGATTGACGTTTCAACGGCATTTCTCTATGGTGACCTCAAGGAAACTATATACATGCAACAACCTGAAGGACATGGTGATGGATCTGCCAAGGTATACCGCCTGAAGTAAAGCCTCTATGGTCTGAAGCAAGCTCCTCGATGCTGGAATGAGAAATTCAGCAACTACATAGTCAGCCTGGGATTTCAACGAAGTGAAGCTGATCCTTGTCTCTTCATGAGGCAAAAAGGACAGAAGAAGATGTTCTTTGTTCTCTACGTTGACGATGGAATGATTGCGGCTGAAGATAAGCAGGAACTCCAGAATTTCTTAGATGATCTGAAACGGGAGTTTAAAATCACCTCCAAGCCAGCATCGTACTACCTAGGATTGGAAATCAACCAAGGAAAAGATGGTTCAATAAGGGTTAGCCAAGCTCATTACACGGAAACCGTACTGGAGAGCCCTAGGAACTCTGAGTTTCCATACAGACAAGCTATTGGAGCACTCATGTTTCTCATGTGTGGCACCCGATCAGACATCGCGTATCTGTTAGCGTCGCCTCCAGGAACCTTGACAAACCAACTGAACGAGATGTGCTCAGAGTGAAGAGGATGCTGCGGTATTTGAGAGGTACAACAGATCTTGGACTGGTCTACAAATCCAACTTGGGAGAGGAGGTTTTTGAGTGCTTCAGCGATGCAGATCATGGTGGTGACCCTGGTACGGGCCGCTCAACCTCAGGGGTGCTGTGCCTGTACTCTGGAGTGCCTATCTCGTGGATGAGCCAGAGACAGCCCTCTGTTGCAATATCCACAACCGAAGCTGAAATCGTGGCTGCCAGACCCGTGCCAGTGAAGCCGCAAGAGAGATCATCTGGATCAAGAGACTTCTGACTGAACTAGGCCAGTTGAAGTCGACGCCCATTTTGCAAGTAGACAATGAAGCAGCCATTCGGCTAGCACAAAAACCTGAGTTTCATCGATGAACGAAACACATTCGTATCAGACACTTCTTTGTTCGCGAATTGGTCACAGCTGGAGAAATGGACATTTCAAAAGTTGACACACAAAATCAGCTCGCGGATATTTTGACAAAACCAATGTTTTCAATTCGTTTACGAAAATTATGTAACGACATGGGAGTCTGCAAAGTTATTAAAGACGGAAAAGTGTTGATGTATTTACATTTTTGTGTTATTTAATATCTTTATATGTTTTGAGAACACACATGTATTTTCTTAAACTAACTATTCTATGAAGTAAGCGAGTAACACTTGTGGTAGCGATGTAGTCACCATTTTGCAATAAACCAAAAAGTCGCAGTTTCAGTTCAATTATTTCAAATAAACCAACAGATATCATTATATTTTATTCATCAAGGTTGTTGATAGTACTACTGGTTGAATCAATAATTTTACATGGCAGGATGCTCTATTTCAATGGTTCCCAACCAGTGGTCCGCGAATGATTTTAAATTTAGCAGGATTTAGCAATATATGATGAGAAGATTATATAAACTGAGAGAGGTTGAAATTTTTCTGGTTGACAAAAAATGAATGATTTGTTGAAACAGTTTACTAATCCGGCATGTTAGATGAATTTGACTTATCTTGTGGATATTTTCACACACTCAAATAAATTGAATATGCAACTGCAAAATTCCTGAAATAAACAATTAGAAAAATATATTCTTTTTTGAAGATAAATTTCGCCCTTTTATTTGCAAACTTCAGTTTTGTTTACGCAAAATTGAAGAAAATAATTATTTTGCATTTGCGACATTAAAAGCACTGGTGCACCAAAGCACTTGTGTAAGGTAAAAAGTATGCTAGTAAAGCTAATATACAAGAAAACATCAGGACTCATTGACAAATGTAGATTGATGAATTTAATCGTTACTTCCCAGAATATATCGAAGAAGCTAAGCTAAAGTCGATCAAAAACTGATTCGTAACCCTTGTAGCACGGACGCTGGTGAAGTTACTGAAGGAATCCAGGAAGAGCTCATTGAATTCCAAAATGACAGAAACTGCAAGGATGCTTTTGAGTCGAATTCACTTGAGTCGTTTTGGTGTAAAAAAGCAATTTCTTATACTAAACTTCGAGAAATCGCCTTACGATATTTTATGGTTTTCTCAACAAGTTATCTATGTGAACAAACGATTTTCTGCTTTGTTATTAATTAAAATCAAGGCGAGGAATCGTTTGAAAGTGAGTGATGATTTCCGTGTAGCTTTGAGTAACAATCTTAGTCCTAGGATAGCCGAACTCGTAAAGAAGCAGCTCAGAAATCACATTAAACCAAAATTATAGAATTCTATCCTAAAAATATAATTGGGTATTTCTTTTTACGTAATTTCCTATTGAGTTTTTAATTAAAGATTCAGTTTGATTATTACAGTTCGTATTTCTTATACCTAGATACATAGTGGTCCCCGCTAACAAGAATAATATGAAAGTGGTCCCTGACCTGACCAAGGAAAGGTTGGGAACCCCTGCTCTATTTGAAAGAAAACCGTCGTTTTGTAAATATTGTGCCAGCTGTTGATTGTATGCTTTCTCCTAGAAATCACATTATTGTCGCTTATAAAAATAAACAATTATTGTATGGTTCATTTATTTTTCTTCTAGGAAAAAACTACTGCTACAATTATAAGCAATGTAAAACAACAAAAAGAGTTTTTTAGTATTTATAGTCAAGAATTAATAACTTCTAGCATTTGCTTAAATTCAGCATCAGTCTGAGTTTCAGTGTGTGAGATATCCTTTAAGTCACTACATTTCACCATCTGCGACATGTTGGTTTGGCTCTCTACAGACACGAGAATGTCATCAAACATAGTTTGTGTTTGGATATTGTGGAATCCAAACTGATTGAAGATGTCTTCACAGGTCTGCGTACACATGTTGCTCATTAAATAATCACAGCTGAACATGTCCTCGTCGAATAAGAAATCCGTCTGGGTCTCGGTGTGGAAGTTCAGTAGGCTGTCTGAATTAGTCTGCGTGCCAGAAGAATATGTGCCATTCAGTACAAAATCATCGAGGTGGTATAAAGTGGTGTTGCATGATGTGCTCTTGAGAGTTATGGATTCCGTTTGGGTATTGGAATTCTTCTGTGTATACAATCCCTCAGTTGAAAGTAATGTTTGCGTCTTCACGGAGTACTGGTCGCCTTTGGGAGCATCGAACAAATCGCCACCAACTTGGGTATTCTTATGCAACAAGTTTGATGGTTCGGCTTGATCTGTCTGGCATCCTTGATCTCTGGTAACTTTGGATGAGTTTGGTAAAATCGGCGCATTCCCACTTCCATGAGATAGAATGTACTTCTCTCGTTCAAATAAAACTGTTTTGTGACCATCTTGAAATATACCAGAAGTTGATTTGCCATTACCGTTTGGTTTATATAATTCTTTGGGGAGCATTCGATGATTTTTCCTCCTGGCATGTGTCCTAAGACTCTCATAATTAGGATAGTGTGTGTTGCAATCACAACATGTGAATGTGACTCCACAAAAGGGTTGGTGGGTACGTAGGTATTTAGTAGCGGAGAAACCCGCTTGGCATTTCTCACATTTGAACTGTTTCTCAACATGGACTTTCAAATAGTGCTGCCTAAGAGACTTCATGTTGCTGAAGAACTTACACTTGCTGTAACAACACTTCTCCACTGGGCAGTGGTAGAGCTTCAAGCATTTTTTGGCGAAAGAGTTTTTTTTGTGCGTTTTGAACAAGTGGAGCTGTAGATTGGACTCCGACCGGAAAACCTTTTGGCAGCCTAGCTCAGTACATGTCACAGTGTTATTGATCCGACATTCTTCTGCAGTCGGGTAAAACTTCTTAACACCAGTCCAGTCTGCGACTTTGGTAAAACAAGGATACCTAGTTTTCATTGTAAAAATGGATTACAATTGTAGATTGTAGAACAAAATGTTTGAGGTTACAAATACATCAATACGACGACCACAGAACGACGACCATACCTGGCGCATAGAGATAAAAGAGAGAGGAGGTAACAAATGTGGTTGGAACAAATAGACCAAAGCACAGACTAAAGTGGCTTCTGCATATCGCCGACTTCAAATAGTCCAAGAGTAAAGCAGTATCGATAAGGTACACGACATTTGAGTTCATAACCGATTGTAAAAACATGAACTCAACACCAAATGGCTGTTCTGCCGGTTGCATAGGCCGGATATGTAAATGGCGAAAAATCGATAAGGTCACGGGTGAAATTTTGTTCAGGCATTGTCTAGACCTGGACTAAGAGCGGTGTAACAATGGCAGAAAGTTAGTAGGTCGGACAACCCTCGGCAGAAATGATTCAAAGTCGCGGAAAATTACCATGACAAAAACCGATAAGGTACACGTGAAAAACTTTTTCCGTACATTCTTTGGTCCTCAAGGAAGAGCGGTGCGATAGTGGCAGAAAATTAGCAGGTCGGAAAACCCTCGGCAGAAGGTCATGAAAAGGAACTGAAGGTCATGAGTGTCATGACAAACGCCATGTATAGTTCCTACAGGGCGTTCCATGTAGTTCCTACAGGGCGTTTTTCGTGACTTTCAGTTTCTTCTGCCGAGGGTTTTCCGACCTGCTAATTTTCTGCCACTGTTACACCGCTCTTAGTCAAGGTCTAAACAATGCATGAACAAAATTTCACGAGTGTACCTTATCGGTTTTTCAGGCATGTTTTTCCAATGTGGAAAACTGGCCGCCATTTACATATCCGGCCTATGCTAACCGGCAGAATAGCCATTTGGTGTTGGGTTATTTTTTTATAATCAGTTATGAACTCAAAATGTCGTGTACCTTATCGATGTTGTTTTATGTAGCTAGCTCTCAGACTAAAACAATCGCAAACATGCGTTCGAAAAGTGGCTTCTCAATATGGCCGGTTCCGCCTACAAAATTTATTACCCCCTCTCCCTAATTGTTGTTACCTCCTCTCTCTTTTATCACTATGACCTAAAGTCTACTATGACCAGGGGCCCGATTCTCGGGTTCATGAGAAGTGAGCGACGATGGGATGTGAGGTAAGGTTTCACTTCCCCGTTGATTCTCTTGTCGCCACAAATCTGTATTCTCGAACTTATGTGAGGTGAGCTGTCAAGGGAGAGGTATATGCTGTGTTGCCATACATTTCAAACGGAGATAGCGTCATATGAGGCCGCAAGAGCAAATGAGATAGTGATATTTAGAGAATAGTAAACAATTGTTTCTTGTTCTGTGTTGTTCTCACGTCCCACTTCATGCGAAACTTCATTTTGCGAATTTTCGTAGGAAGGAAGCATTCGCGAACACCGTTTTAAGCGTTTCGAGAGAACTGCGCCCAACTTTCTCATGAGAACGCGTTTCCCGGTTTCGAGAATACGGGCCCTGGCGACTAATAAAGCACAGAACATATATAATAAACACACGGAGCAGGTAATAGGGAGTTATTGGAAGTTTCAAAATAGTGACAGCAGTAATAACAACAGCCGAATAGTGCGGTGTCGTTATCGCGGCCGAAAAAAACGAGTTATTGGAAATGATTTTTGGTTTTGTGCTATTTCCTTATTTCTAACCTTACTTTTAAACGTCGAATTATCAGTTGGCGGATGACCCGGTTGTTGTTATTTGTTTGAGTTTGAGGTGAAGACAGACAAAAATGAAAGAAGCAGGTCGTGGTCGTACGTAAACCTCAGTCTAACTTTTTTGTCACTAATTTTTTTTTAAAACAAATTCACAACTACTCTACTCGTTAAAAAAATCCGGAAATTGAAAACAATAAAGCAAAGACGTAAACAAACCATAGAGAATGCAAAACGGTTAGTTATAAAAACGACAGATCAGCTGACAAATGTCAAAAGTGTCAAAATACGGGAAAATCCTAATAAATAGGAGGGAGTTATTGGAAGTGTAATAAAGTGTAGCAGTAATACTGATAGCACTATTTTGACATATACGCATGCGCAGTGGCCCACTAAATACTGCTACCCGTAATTGTGATAGTGCTAGACTTTATTACTGAACAAATAAGGAGTGCACTATTACTGGAATTTTCCCGTATTTTGACACTTTTGACATTTGTCTGCTGATCTGTCGTTTTTATAACTAACCGTTTTGCATTTTCTATGGTTTGTTTACGTCTTTGCTTTTTTTGTTTTCAATTTCCGGATTTTTTTAACGAGTGGAGCAGTTGTGAATTTGTTTTAAAAAAACAATGAGTGACAAAAAAGTTAGACTGAGGTTTACGTACGACGACGACCTGCTTCTTTAATTTTTGTCTGTCTTCACCTCAAACTCAAACAAATAACAACAATCGGGTCATCCGCCAACTGACAATTCGACGTTTAAAAGTAAGGTTAGAAATAAGGAAATAGCACAAAACCAAAAAGCATTTCCAATAACTCGTTTTTTTCGGCCGCGATAACGACACCGCACTATTAATATACGGCTGTTGTTATTACTGCTGTCACTATTTTGAAACTTCCAATAACTCCCTAATAACTCGTTTTTTTCGGCCGCGTAAACGACACCGCACTATTAATATACGGCTGTTGTTATTACTGCTGTCACTATTTTGAAACTTCCAATAACTCCCTATTGGAAGTGTAATAAAGTGTAGCAGTAATACTGATAGCACTATTTTGACATATACGCATGCGCAGTGGCCCACTAAATACTGCTACCCGTAATTGTGATAGTGCTAGACTTTATTACTATTCCCGTATTTTGACACTTTTGACATTTGTAGCTGATCTGTCGTTTTTATAACTAACCGTTTTGCTGGTTTTGCATTCTCTATGGTTTGTTTTTGTTTACGTCTTACGTCTTTGCTTTTTGGTTTTCAATTTCCGGATTTTTTTAACGAGTTGTGAATTTGTTTAAAAAAACCAATGAGTGACAAAAAAGTTAGACTAAGGTTTACGTACGACGACGACCTGCTTCTTTAATTTTTGTCTGTCTTCACCTCAAACTCAAACAAATAACAACCGGGTCCACTCGATGCTGGAATGAGAAATTCAGCAACTACATAGTCAGCCTGGGATTTCAACGAAGTGAAGCTGATCCTTGTCTCTTCATGAGGCAAAAAGGACAGAAGAAGATGTTCTTTGTTCTCTACGTTGACGATGGAATGATTGCGGCTGAAGATAAGCAGGAACTCCAGAATTTCTTAGATGATCTGAAACGGGAGTTTAAAATCACCTCCAAGCCAGCATCGTACTACCTAGGATTGGAAATCAACCAAGGAAAAGATGGTTCAATAAGGGTTAGCCAAGCTCATTACACGGAAACCGTACTGGAGAGCCCTAGGAACTCTGAGTTTCCATACAGACAAGCTATTGGAGCACTCATGTTTCTCATGTGTGGCACCCGATCAGACATCGCGTATCTGTTAGCGTCGCCTCCAGGAACCTTGACAAACCAACTGAACGAGATGTGCTCAGAGTGAAGAGGATGCTGCGGTATTTGAGAGGTACAACAGATCTTGGACTGGTCTACAAATCCAACTTGGGAGAGGAGGTTTTTGAGTGCTTCAGCGATGCAGATCATGGTGGTGACCCTGGTACGGGCCGCTCAACCTCAGGGGTGCTGTGCCTGTACTCTGGAGTGCCTATCTCGTGGATGAGCCAGAGACAGCCCTCTGTTGCAATATCCACAACCGAAGCTGAAATCGTGGCTGCCAGACCCGTGCCAGTGAAGCCGCAAGAGAGATCATCTGGATCAAGAGACTTCTGACTGAACTAGGCCAGTTGAAGTCGACGCCCATTTTGCAAGTAGACAATGAAGCAGCCATTCGGCTAGCACAAAAACCTGAGTTTCATCGATGAACGAAACACATTCGTATCAGACACTTCTTTGTTCGCGAATTGGTCACAGCTGGAGAAATGGACATTTCAAAAGTTGACACACAAAATCAGCTCGCGGATATTTTGACAAAACCAATGTTTTCAATTCGTTTACGAAAATTATGTAACGACATGGGAGTCTGCAAAGTTATTAAAGACGGAAAAGTGTTGATGTATTTACATTTTTGTGTTATTTAATATCTTTATATGTTTTGAGAACACACATGTATTTTCTTAAACTAACTATTCTATGAAGTAAGCGAGTAACACTTGTGGTAGCGATGTAGTCACCATTTTGCAATAAACCAAAAAGTCGCAGTTTCAGTTCAATTATTTCAAATAAACCAACAGATATCATTATATTTTATTCATCAAGGTTGTTGATAGTACTACTGGTTGAATCAATAATTTTACATGGCAGGATGCTCTATTTCAATGGTTCCCAACCAGTGGTCCGCGAATGATTTTAAATTTAGCAGGATTTAGCAATATATGATGAGAAGATTATATAAACTGAGAGAGGTTGAAATTTTTCTGGTTGACAAAAAATGAATGATTTGTTGAAACAGTTTACTAATCCGGCATGTTAGATGAATTTGACTTATCTTGTGGATATTTTCACACACTCAAATAAATTGAATATGCAACTGCAAAATTCCTGAAATAAACAATTAGAAAAATATATTCTTTTTTGAAGATAAATTTCGCCCTTTTATTTGCAAACTTCAGTTTTGTTTACGCAAAATTGAAGAAAATAATTATTTTGCATTTGCGACATTAAAAGCACTGGTGCACCAAAGCACTTGTGTAAGGTAAAAAGTATGCTAGTAAAGCTAATATACAAGAAAACATCAGGACTCATTGACAAATGTAGATTGATGAATTTAATCGTTACTTCCCAGAATATATCGAAGAAGCTAAGCTAAAGTCGATCAAAAACTGATTCGTAACCCTTGTAGCACGGACGCTGGTGAAGTTACTGAAGGAATCCAGGAAGAGCTCATTGAATTCCAAAATGACAGAAACTGCAAGGATGCTTTTGAGTCGAATTCACTTGAGTCGTTTTGGTGTAAAAAAGCAATTTCTTATACTAAACTTCGAGAAATCGCCTTACGATATTTTATGGTTTTCTCAACAAGTTATCTATGTGAACAAACGATTTTCTGCTTTGTTATTAATTAAAATCAAGGCGAGGAATCGTTTGAAAGTGAGTGATGATTTCCGTGTAGCTTTGAGTAACAATCTTAGTCCTAGGATAGCCGAACTCGTAAAGAAGCAGCTCAGAAATCACATTAAACCAAAATTATAGAATTCTATCCTAAAAATATAATTGGGTATTTCTTTTTACGTAATTTCCTATTGAGTTTTTAATTAAAGATTCAGTTTGATTATTACAGTTCGTATTTCTTATACCTAGATACATAGTGGTCCCCGCTAACAAGAATAATATGAAAGTGGTCCCTGACCTGACCAAGGAAAGGTTGGGAACCCCTGCTCTATTTGAAAGAAAACCGTCGTTTTGTAAATATTGTGCCAGCTGTTGATTGTATGCTTTCTCCTAGAAATCACATTATTGTCGCTTATAAAAATAAACAATTATTGTATGGTTCATTTATTTTTCTTCTAGGAAAAAACTACTGCTACAATTATAAGCAATGTAAAACAACAAAAAGAGTTTTTTAGTATTTATAGTCAAGAATTAATAACTTCTAGCATTTGCTTAAATTCAGCATCAGTCTTCTTCTTTTAATTTCTGTTTTTTTTTTTTAATTTAATTTCTTTAATTTTTGTCTGTCTTCACCTCAAACTCAAACAAATAACAACAATCGGGTCATCCGCCAACTGACAATTCGACGTTTAAAAGTAAGGTTAGAAATAAGGAAATAGCACAAAACCAAAAAGCATTTCCAATAACTCGTTTTTTTCGGCCGCGATAACGACACCGCACTATTAATATACGGCTGTTGTTATTACTGCTGTCACTATTTTGAAACTTCCAATAACTCCCTAATAACTCGTTTTTTTCGGCCGCGTAAACGACACCGCACTATTAATATACGGCTGTTGTTATTACTGCTGTCACTATTTTGAAACTTCCAATAACTCCCTATTGGAAGTGTAATAAAGTGTAGCAGTAATACTGATAGCACTATTTTGACATATACGCATGCGCAGTGGCCCACTAAATACTGCTACCCGTAATTGTGATAGTGCTAGACTTTATTACTATTCCCGTATTTTGACACTTTTGACATTTGTAGCTGATCTGTCGTTTTTATAACTAACCGTTTTGCTGGTTTTGCATTCTCTATAGCGGCGTCCAGACAGAGGCAACAAGTTGCAACTACAATGTCAACTTTTGTCGAACTATGTTTCTTGTCATAAGGAACATGTCGCAGAAACATGAAACTACGCGTACACATATACGAAACAATTTTTAAGATTTTTTTAGGAAGTTTTCGTTACATGAAACGTGTCGCAACTATTGGAAACCAAGTGTCTACACAGAAAAATAACATTTCGGAAATTCATTTTAGTTTAAGTGTTGACATATGACAATGTGGAATGAAGACGAAGTAATAATAGCTGCAGCAGCTTTTGTTGTTTTGGGTAAAAAGAAACGCAAGCGCAAAAACTGTTGGGTACGTCCTTTTTTACAAGAGAGGTCTCACGGAGGCGGAACAAATCTCATGGCAACTTTGATTACTGACGATCAGTTAACTTGCGGTGGTCACTTGAAAAACTTTTTACGAATGTCAAGCAGTGACTTTGAAATACTACTGACCAAAATAGGACCAATAATTACAAAAGAGGACACAAACTGGAGACGTACAATCTCTGCAAAAGAACGTTTGCTGGTGACATTACGGTTCTTGGCCACAGGTGATTCATACCACTCACTGATGTACCTTTTTAAAATATCTAAGCAAGCAATTTCACTTATAATTCCCGAAGTGTGTGACGCCTTGATTAAAGTACTTGAGAAGGAAGTGGAGGTGAGTAAATTACTTAAGTATTCAGGAAAAATTTATTTTAGAAAAGTAGTAGATAGAGAGGTACCTAACTGTTTCAATTTAAATTAAACAATGCTTGAGATATTAAGTCTTTCTGGCCACGAGAGCATTCTGACAATCTGGGATCAGGTGTATTGCCGCTTTGAAGTCCATCGGCACTGTCGGCTGGTGGAGCTATTTCCAAAAACGGCTGCTGTGGTGAGAGAATGATTTGTGATTCATTACTATGAAAAGATGGTGATGGCATGGGTGTTCCTTCGGATGAGTAAAATTGTGAAGAAGTGCTTTGTGGTCTTATATTTGGATAGGCGCATGGAGGATAGTCATATTTCCCCAAACTGGCTTCCCATAAAATATTGGAAATTAAATGCTGTACTGATTCTTTAGCATGATCTGTGGTCAACTTTCTCAGTTTTGTAGCAACAAGATCACCGAAAATTTGACATTCATCCCTCTCCAATTTATTATCATACATCTTTTTCATTATCGAGTAAGCTTCCTGTCGTTGTTGGTCATCTTCAGTACTCTTCTTCTTTTTCAACCTTTTTGTGGTCGAAGAGTCGGTTATGTTTTTCTTAGCATCGATCATATTCGAAGCATTATCTTTTAGAATGACCTTTGATGAGGTAAGATATGCAGGACGTTGTACAGTCAAAGAAGAGTTTGCTTTGGAAGAAGCTGGCTTTGTTATGTCTTCGTTTGAGGCAACTTGCATGGGCTCCGGTATATTATTACAAGTTTGAGTCACAGAATGATTGGCAGTATTTTGAGAACTCTCGTCAGCCGTCGTGTTCTGATTCTCCGATTGCGTTTCTTGAAAACTATCTTCCATGTCGCAGGTTGCATCATCATCAGATGAATCAATTGTATTTTCCTGTAAAAAATGTCATTCTAAATAATCATTTTGTGTTTTTTAATTATCTTAATTTAAATATTTTTAATTTCAGTTACCAGCGAATGAACAAGAGTGGCGGTCTATAGCAAATGAGTTTTACTCTCGATGGAATTTTCCACACTGTGTCGGAGTAATGGATGGAAAACACATTACAATACAAGCTCCACATAAAAGTGGAAGCGAATTTTTCAACTACAATGGATTTTTCAGCATTGTTCTCTTTGCTGTAGCAAATGCGAATTACCAGGTAATATACTACAATGTTGGAGCTCAGGGGAGAATTTCGGATGGAGGAGTTTTTGGAAGTACTACTTTCAGGAAAAAATTAGTGGAGAATAAATTGAATTTGCCGGTATCAGCACCATTGCCTGACTGCGAAAGAGCAGTTCCTTATGTATTTTTAGGAGATGATGCATTTCCTTTATCTCCTAATATACTGAAACCATATCCTGGGACTCAAGATAAAGGATCGCCTAGAAGAATATTCAATTATCGACTTAGCAGAGCTAGACGTGTTTCTGAAAACGTGTTTGGAATATTAAATGCAAGATTTAGGGTTTTTCAGAAACCTTTACTATTGGAACCCGAGAAAGCAAAAAGTGTAGTTTCTGCTTGTATCTCTTTACATAATTATCTCAGAGGATCTATTGATTCGAAATTCTGCTATACACCGAGAGGCACATTTGATTCTGAAGATAAGGACACGGGAGAAGTTATACATGGTAACTGGAGAAGAGAGACACCAGGAGAATCTACATTTCTTCCCTTGAAAAAAACAGGACGGAAACCAACGTTGGAAGCTCAGAATGTACGACAAGAATTTACGAATTTTTTCCAGACACCGGTTGGATCAATAATATGGCAAGAAAATTATTGATGTATGTACGATGTACGTTATTATTTTTGAGATAAGTAGGTATGCAGTTTTAAAAAATTTCAATAAATCCTAAAAAGTTACTTACTTGACTTTGGAATCCTCCTTCCCTACAAGGATTTACCTTGTTTTTATCTTTCAGAAAAAGCATATACTTATAGGCAAACCACTTTGAAATGAAGTGAGATCCAGCGCCAGATTTTTTGTACCTTCTATATTTCATCCGCTCTCTGTAGAACTGCCCGGTTAAATTTTTAATTTTTCGTTTCACCTCTGATACATCGAATTCTACAACGAGTGATATTTCCTTCAGAGCATCGTGCCTTTTGTTTCCACATTTGTGATTTTCATTTTTCGGATTCCATAAACACTCGGCTTCTTTATATAATTCTAGTAATAATATTGTCTTATCTTGTGTCCATAGGGCCATATTATTAACTATGTATCACTACACGCACTGCACAAAATAATACGGAATTAAAAAGACAATCAGCTATGTTCAACGGCGACAAGCGACTCGACAAAATAAACCGATCGTCCACACAAAAGAAACAAAGTAGCAACTTGCAACTTGTCGAAGAGTGTTCCTGAATTTCCTTTGAAGTTACCGCTCATCAAGCGAAACACGCGACACGGGGAAACATTGGTCGCGGCGACTCGAGCAACCAGAAACATGTATCCAAAATCGGCAACTTTGTTTCTATAAACTAGTCATTGATGACAAAAGTTACTACTTGTTGCCTCTGTCTGGACGCCGCTTATGGTTTGTTTTTGTTTACGTCTTACGTCTTTGCTTTTTGGTTTTCAATTTCCGGATTTTTTTAACGAGTTGTGAATTTGTTTAAAAAAACCAATGAGTGACAAAAAAGTTAAGGCCCCCATTCACTGGGCAATTTTGCAGCAACCAAGTTGATCGATAAAATTGCTTCTAAATTTCTTGGAAATTGGGTTGCTCCAGAACTGGCCATTTATTAGGCGACATTCAAGCAATTTGGTTGTCAATTAATCTTTCTGGAAATGAATTTCAGTTGCTATTTGTTTAGTAGACGGCTGTATAGTAGTGGTTATAAAAACCACTGAAAATAATATATTCGTACAAAACACCTAGAAAGTACAAAATATACGCCCAAATCAAGAATTTCCTACACTCTCCTGTTCACGTACTAAATTAAAAATAGTTGAGCAACCCGGTTGCTGATGTCTACTGATTGGGCGATCCTCGTGCAACCTCTTTAAATTGCTGGCAATCGCGACCCGATTCACCTTCCGCTCTGTAAATCAAAAGATTGCTTGGCAACCACAATATCGCTTTCAATTTGATTGAAATCGCGCATTAACCTGGAGATCTTTCTAAGGTTAGAAATAAGGAAATAGCACAAAACCAAAAAGCATTTCCAGCAATAACTCGTTTTTTTCGGCCGCGTAAACGACACCGCACTATTAATATACGCCTGTTGTTATTACTGCTGTCACTATTTTGAAACTTCCAATAACTCCCTAATAGTGCACCCCTTATTTGTTCAGTAATAAAGTCTAGCACTATCACAATTACGGGTAGCAGTATTTAGTGGGCCACTGCGCATGCGTATATGTCAAAATAGTGCTATCAGTATTACTGCTACACTTTATTACACTTCCAATAAAGACGGGATTACGATGGTCGTAACGTGACTTAACTTAACTTGGACTTGAAGTGACGTGAAAGTTAAACGCATGGTAGGGAATGGAACCGTTTACGATTGACGTGCCGTGAAGGGATGTAACGTGAAACAGTAGAGAGATATTGCAACTCGAATAACGGCATGCGGTAATTACGTTTGCGGTAAATTGACATCTACTCATGCGCAGTATGCTTTTGTGTTTGCGTAAACGTTATTTACGTTACCGCATGACGTAAATAAGGGACGAAAAACGTAATGCGCTATCGATGTTAACGCTTATAGCGATAGTCATGAAACGCATTAATCGGTGGATGCGTCCATTGTGGTATGTCATAAAATTCTCAAGGCTGTGTCTCAAGAGAGGTTAACACAACGCCAACGGGTTAGCCAGCCTAGCCAGGTTGAATTCAAATAATTCAATTTAAAAACACGTGAAGATGGGCGAAAAAGGTGTTAAACGTCAAACACAAAACTAAACATCACTTTAACGTAAATTTAGCGTACCTACCCCAAAGTTTGCAATAAGTCTCCATTTTGTATAATTCGTCCCGTGCGCTATCTGGCATTACCGCTTACGTAAAAAATACCGCACAACGTTATTTACATTTGCAATATCTCTCTATTGGCACGGTCAAGCTTTCACGTCACGTTAAGTTCAAGTTAAGGATCACGCATTGACATAGACACGTCAAATACCATGAAATATGTGATTCTGTGAATGTGGTGATGTACCTTTTCAAATGTAAATGTGTTTGTGATCATGAAACCCGTTAAAATACCATAACGTCCATAACCTCTATAGTCTATTTAACCTATGAGTTGGTTTGATCATGGCCGTCTATACTAGAAGGCCGGAACGTTGATATTTGGCAACGCTGTGGTGAAGGCCGATTGTGTAATTTAAGGTTATATTTACAATTTTTAATGTTGAGTGAAGAAGTGTTTTTCTTTAAATTAAGTGTGTTTTGGACTGTATTTTCTATAGTGACTGTCACTAAATACATACTTTACATACCTATATAAATTAATTTTATTTTTGTATGCTCTGCGTACTAATAAAATGTAAGTAAAACCCAATTTTTAAGACTTTCGGTACAGTACAGAATTTCTTATATTTTTTTTTGTAAAACGAATGTCTTTATACAGTCGAACCTCTATATAACGAGAATGAACGTGCTGCAAAATTTGCTCGTTATATAGAGGTCTCGTTATATGGAAATTCCCCCATTTTTAATGGTTATAAGGAGAAGACAAACGAGGAAAGTGGTGACAGTGTTGATGAAGAAATTATACAAAAACCATCTAAGCTACAAGTGTTCAGTGCACTTTCAACAATAAGAACTGCCTTTCAGTTTAAAGACGTTCCAGAAAATGTGTTTGTTCAATTATAGCGGCTTGAAGATTTAGGTATATGAAAAAACTTTGTCGTGTGATGTGCAAACCAAAATAACAAATTATTCTAAAAAAACTGTACATAATATTTTATAAATTAGATAAACATAATTTATAAATGTGAATAATTTACAATATGCTAATTAATTTCAATATAAATGTGTTTGTATGTGAAAAAAATATTTTTTCTTAAGGGCCTAACCAAGCCCCTATAATTGAACAAACACATTTTCCGGAACGTTTCAAACTGAAAGGCTGTTCTTAATGTTAAAAAAGCATTGAACACTTGTAGCTTAGATGGTTTTTGCTGTGGTTTTTGTATAAATTCTTCATCACCACTGTCACCACTTTCCTCATTTGTCTTCTCCTTATTTTTCACATCCTGGATGAGACTTTCTTCTGTCGGTAAGCCAGATTCTTCTAAATCGTCGTCGAAATAGTTTAAAACCACTTTAACTATGATTAACGCTATAATCCTATATCCTCTGCATTCAAATTATTCGAATGTAAACACGTAAAGACGGCCATGTTCCGATAAGTCAGCCTTCTATTTTCTTAGTCGGCGGTGTTGCCAAATTTAACGCTCCGGCCTTCAGTAAAGACGGCCATGGTTTGATCCTTACATATAGGTATAGGTAGCAAGCAAGTAGAACATTATATAAATTAACTCCGGATTTTCAAGAGATATTTGCTCGGATTTATAAATAAAATAATACCCAATACTCACACCAAAAATAATAAACAATTTGTCATTAATAATGTTATGGATGTCATGTCACTTTTGCACAGAACATTCAACTTTATACGTCTACGAGATAACGTTACGTGCGCATTCTGTTTCACGTTACGTCACTTTAAGTCCAAGTTAAGTTAAGTCACGTTACGACCATCCTAATCCCGCCTTAACTCCCTAATAGGTATGGAGTGGCCGTGATCTTGTAGAACAATAGGGTAAAGATTAAAAAATAGAAATTTTCTACCTAAATATATTTTTCAAATATATGTTCCAAAAAGTAGATGTTAAAAGTGTTAGAATTTCTATATGGGAAACTACAAAAAAAATCTGCACATACTACATGCTGTATGGCTCTAAAACCCCAAATCCCACACTGAAACCTGAAACGAAATCATAATTACGAGTTGTCAGAAATATGAATTGCACAAAAAATAGAAAAAATACCCTAGCTTTATTTATTGCATCACAAATTTGCATGGGAACAAGTTGATCAGAATAAAGATTACATTCCAATAATGTCAAATAAGCATAACATGAAAAATATGTTGGTTATTTAACAAAAAATACACATTGATTCCATTTGAAAATATTTTATTTATATTACTTTTCATCCCTTTAATGAACAAAAAAGATAAGTATATAGGCGCGGAAATGAAGCACTAAAATCGGCATAACGATCGAAATTTTTGCAGTAAGATGGATCGAGATGCGGTTTTTTGCATTCGGTTCGTGGAAGCGTCTACAAATTTTGTGAACATTTGTTATAAACGAGAAATGCAAAATTGAAGAGTTGCAGAAGAAAAATGCTTTTTTATACGTGCATGTGAAGGTGTCGGCTGTTAAAAATTTTACAACTCGGTAAATAATGACGGAAATGAGTTCAATTCTGTTACTCGGGGGTTTTTGGGGTCGCTGAAAACGAATATGACATCGCCAGTGGTCTCCGAAGTCCTGGTGCTCAGGGCCGCTCGAACCAACGTCGTCTCCGGGAGTTTTAGGGGAATTGATTATATAATTAGCCGAAATGTCTAAACCCGGGGGTTTCTGGGGTCGCTGAAAACGCATATGACATCGCCAGAGGCCTCCGAAGTATCTGGTGCTCAGGGCTGCTCGAACTAACATCGTCTCCGGGAGTTTTAGGGGAATTGATTATATAATTATCCGAAAGGTCTAAACCCGGGGGTTTTTGGGGTCGCTGAAAACGCATATGACATTGCCAGAGGCCTCCGAAGTACCTGGTGCTCAGGGCTGCTCGAACTAACGTCGTCTCCGGGAGTTTTAGGGGATTGATAGGTATAAACCCGGGGGTTTTTGGGGTCGCTGAAAACGCATATGACATTGCCAGAGGCCTCCGAAGTACCTGGTGCTCAGGGCTGCTCGAACTAACGTCGTCTCCGGGAGTTTTAGGGGGATTGATAGGTATAAACCCGGGGGTTTCTGGGGTCGCTGAAAACGCATATGACATTGCCAGAGGCCTCCGAAGTACCTGGTGCTCAGGGCCGCTCGAAACAACGTTGCCTCCGGGAGTTCTAGGGGAATTGATTATATAATTAGCCGAAATGTCTAAACCCGGGGGTTTCTGGGGTCGCTGAAAACGCATATGACATCGCCAGAGGCCTCCGAAGTATCTGGTGCTCAGGGCTGCTCGAACTAACATCGTCTCCGGGAGTTTTAGGGGAATTGATTATATAATTATCCGAAAGGTCTAAACCCGGGGGTTTTTGGGGTCGCTGAAAACGCATATGACATTGCCAAAGGCCTCCGAAGTACCTGGTGCTCAGGGCTGCTCGAACTAACGTCGTCTCCGGGAGTTTTAGGGGGATTGATAGGTATAAACCCGGTAGTTTTTGGGGTCGCTGAAAACGCATATGACATTGCCAGAGGCCTCCGAAGTACCTGGTGATCAGGGCTGCTCGAACTAACGTCGTCTCCGGGAGTTTTAGGGGGATTGATGGGTATAAACCCGGGGGTTTTTGGGGTCGCTGAAAACGCATATGACATTGCCAGAGGCCTCCGAAGTACCTGGTGCTCAGGGCCGCTCGAACCAACGTTGCCTCCGGGAGTTCTAGGGGAATTGATTATATAATTAGCCGAAAGGTCTAAACCCCGGGGGTTTTTGGGGTCGCTGAAAACACATATGACATCGCCAGAGGCCTCCGAAGTATCTGGTGCTCAGGGCTGCTCGAACTAACGTCGTCTCCGGGAGTTTTAGGGGGATTGATAGGTATAAACCCGGGGGTTTTTGGGGTCGCTGAAAACGCATATGACATTGCCAGAGGCCTCCGAAGTACCTGGTGCTCAGGGCCGCTCGAACCAACGTTGCCTCCGGGAGTTCTAGGGGAATTGATTATATAATTATCCGAAAGGTCTAAACCCGGGGGTTTTTGGGGTCGCTGAAAACGCATATGACATTGCCAGAGGCCTCCGAAGTACCTGGTGCTCAGGGCTGCTCGAACTAACGTCGTCTCCGGGAGTTTTAGGGGGATTGATAGGTATAAACCCGGGGGTTTTTGGGGTCGCTGAAAACGCATATGACATTGCCAGAGGCCTCCGAAGTACCTGGTGCTCAGGGCTGCTCGAACTAACGTCGTCTCCGGGAGTTTTAGGGGGATTGATAGGTATAAACCCGGGGGTTTCTGGGGTCGCTGAAAACGCATATGACATTGCCAGAGGCCTCCGAAGTACCTGGTGCTCAGGGCCGCTCGAAACAACGTTGCCTCCGGGAGTTCTAGGGGAATTGATTATATAATTAGCCGAAATGTCTAAACCCGGGGGTTTCTGGGGTCGCTGAAAACGCATATGACATCGCCAGAGGCCTCCGAAGTATCTGGTGCTCAGGGCTGCTCGAACTAACATCGTCTCCGGGAGTTTTAGGGGAATTGATTATATAATTATCCGAAAGGTCTAAACCCGGGGGTTTTTGGGGTCGCTGAAAACGCATATGACATTGCCAAAGGCCTCCGAAGTACCTGGTGCTCAGGGCTGCTCGAACTAACGTCGTCTCCGGGAGTTTTAGGGGGATTGATAGGTATAAACCCGGTAGTTTTTGGGGTCGCTGAAAACGCATATGACATTGCCAGAGGCCTCCGAAGTACCTGGTGATCAGGGCTGCTCGAACTAACGTCGTCTCCGGGAGTTTTAGGGGGATTGATGGGTATAAACCCGGGGGTTTTTGGGGTCGCTGAAAACGCATATGACATTGCCAGAGGCCTCCGAAGTACCTGGTGCTCAGGGCCGCTCGAACCAACGTTGCCTCCGGGAGTTCTAGGGGAATTGATTATATAATTAGCCGAAAGGTCTAAACCCCGGGGGTTTTTGGGGTCGCTGAAAACACATATGACATCGCCAGAGGCCTCCGAAGTATCTGGTGCTCAGGGCTGCTCGAACTAACGTCGTCTCCGGGAGTTTTAGGGGGATTGATAGGTATAAACCCGGGGGTTTTTGGGGTCGCTGAAAACGCATATGACATTGCCAGAGGCCTCCGAAGTACCTGGTGCTCAGGGCCGCTCGAACCAACGTTGCCTCCGGGAGTTCTAGGGGAATTGATTATATAATTAGCCGAAATGTCTAAACCCGGGGGTTTCTGGGGTCGCTGAAAACGCATATGACATCGCCAGAGGCCTACGAAGTACCTGGTGCTCAGGGCCGCTCGGACTAACGTCGTCTACGGGAGTTTTAGGGGAATTGATTATATAATCAGCCAAAACCCCCAAAACCCGGGGGTTTTTGGGGTCGCTGAAAACGAATATGACATCGCCAGATGTATCCGAAGTACCTGGTGCTCGGGGCCACCAGAAACGATTGTCACTACTGCACTAGATATAAAGAATACTGAGAATAAAGAAGTAGTTATTGTATCATAAGACACAGATATTCTTGTACTCGTCACTGCTCTCACTCCGCATGAGTCACAATTTTTTTTTGAAACCCGCTCGACCAAATAAGCCAGAAGAGTTATACTCGTCAAAAAGTTTGGACCACCTTCCATCTGTTTTAGAAAACATTTTATTGCTTCATGCGATAACAGGATGCGATACGGTATCAGCTACTTTAAACCAGGAAAAATTGAAGTTTGTGAATACTTTTCAAAATTTTCCTGATCTAGCGATTCACGCGCAAAAATTTAAGGAAGTAGGCTTAACCATTGAAGAAGTAATTGAAAACGGCTGCCAACTACTTCTGGCAATGTACAATGCTCCACTCAGTTTTAGAAGGCCACATATTCCTGCTGAATTCAAGCCGACCAATATTCAGTTAGCAGAAACGTTTCGCTACAGGATATATCTAATGGCTATTGCTAAAAATCGCAAAGTTGTCCTTGGCAAAATTCTATCTACGGTAGATGCATTTTCTCAGCAATTAAAAAGAGTGTATTTACAAGTACAGAGCTGGCTGTATGGAGAGGACCAAAATGGTCTAAATCCAATTGACTGGGGATGGAAACTTAAAGAAAATTTATCAATCCCCATAAAAATGACACGGCAACCAGGACCACCCAGTATCTTAAATTTAATATTTTGTGCTTGCAAAACAAATTACACTCATGCGGCTGCAGAATGCATGGGCTAATTTGCAGCATTACATGCAAAACATGTGCCGGTGCTAATTGCACGAATATTGAAAAATACTCAAGAGAGGCAATTTTCTTGGCAGAACTTCAAGTGAGAGAAGAAGAAAATGAATAAGATAATAATATAAATAAAGATTAATATATACTTATTACACATTAATATACGTTATTAACATAGAAACAATTTGTAGGATACATATTTTCTAAAGAAATAGTTGAAATAAAATTTTGAATATGAGTGTACTTTAGAGATTTTTTTACTTTAAACTTCAATATTCCAATATTCAAACTGTAAAAACGTTTTCGGTAAAATACGATTTATCTACAATGTCAAAGAAATGTATAGGTGCCGAGTTATGATCAATTTTTAACAAATTCCCCTAAAACTTCCCCGGAGGCGACGTTGGTTCGAGCGGCCCTGAGCACCAGGTACTTCGGAGACCTCTGGCGATGTCATATTCGTTTTCAGCGACCCCAAAAACCCCCGGGTTTAGACCTTTCGGCTAATTATATAATCAATTCCCCTAAAACTCCCGGAGGCGACGTTGGTTCGAGCGGCCCTGAGCACCAGGTACTTCGGAGACCACTGGCGATGTCATATTCGTTTTCAGCGACCCCAAAAACCCTCGATTAACAAAATTGAACTCATTTCCGTCATTATTTACAGAGTTGTAAATTTTCTAACAACCGACACCTTCACATGTACGTATAAAAAAGCATTTTTCTTCTGCACCTCTTCAATTTTGCATTTCTCGTTGATAACAAATGTTCACAAAATTTGTAGACGCTTCCACGAACCCAATGCAAAAAACCGCATCTCGATTCATCTTACTGCAAAAATTTCGGTCGCTCAGTGCTTCATTTCCGCGCCTAATAATGTGTATTTAATTTGGTGGGTATTGAAATTTACAACATTAAATAACAATAGTTATATACAAATATTATATTGTAATGCGAGAAGTAAACAAAGCGACACATGTTTACTCCTTCAAAAGAATAACTACGACGCGTACAAGACAGCTGCATGAACATTTCCTGCGTAGGCGTTCTAGAATGTACTAGAACGTTCTTTATCGGGGTTGGGAGTGTATATATAAGGGGGCTTGTGATCGAGGGAGTTAGTTAGAAGTAGAGAAGCAGAAGTGAACGCGACATACGATCCTAAAAGCGGAGCAGTACAAATAAATTATGTAGTGTCTAGTCTAGTGTACAAGTAGTTAAGTGTGTTAAATAAATTAGTGTTCAATTAATGTAAATAAATTATAAAATAAACGTTACATTGGTGTCAGAAGAGCGGATCATGAAGAAGTTACGCGAATTAAAAGTGGCCGAGTTAAAAAAAGAACTCGAGGAACGGGAATTGGAAACAGGAGGGAGGAAGACTGAACTCCAGGACCGGCTCTCAGCATTTTTGAAAGAAAATGGCCAGGACCCGGAAGTTTTCGAGTTCGAAGACGATGACATCACGAAGCAAATCGCCGCCCAGAGGGAAGAAAGCGCCGCCCAGAGGGAAGACATCACTGCTCCAATCGCCGCCCAGAGGGAAGACATCACTGCTCAAATCGCCGCCCAGAGGGAAAACATCACTGCTCAAATCGCTGCCCAGAGGGAAGAAATCGCCTCCCAGAGGGAAGAAATCGCCGACCAGAGGGAAGACATCACTGCTCAATTCGCCGCCCAGAGGGAAGACATCACTGCTCAAATCGCCGCCCAGAGGGAAGAAATCGCTGCCCAGAGGGAAGAAATCGCCGCCCAGAGGGAAGAAATCGCCGACCAGAGGGAAGACATCACTGCTCAAATCGCCGCCCAGAGGGAAGACATCACTGCTCAAATCGCTGCCCAGAGGGAAGAAATCGCCGCCCAGAGGGAAGATATTTCTGCTCAAATCGCCGCCCAGAGGGAAGAGATAACTGACCAGATGGAGGCTCAGCGTAAGGAGATTGAAGAAAAGATCAAGCAGTTGGAAGAACGACTAGAACAAGTCAGTAGCGGCGAGGGGAAAGAAGACAAAATTAAACAGAAGACGAAGCAGTTGGAAGAACGACTAAGGCGAGTCAGTAGCGGCGAGACGAAGGAAGAAATAAAGGCGGTCGTTCAACAGAACTCGATATGCACCAATCGAGTGACGCCCCCAACGTTCGACGGAAAAATTCCGTGGGCCAGTTACAAGAAGCAGTTTGAGGCGGCAGCGGAGGCTAATGCTTGGTCCCCTCACGAGAAAGCTGTTTCCCTAACGGTAGCCTTACGTGGAGAGGCGTTGGAAGTTCTTCAGACGCTATCCACCGAGGAAGCCGGGAATTACAATGAGCTGCTGAGGCGACTGGAAATGCGGTTCGGCCAAACACATCTGGAGCAAGTCCATCAATCCCAGATGTCCAATCGCCGTCAGAGATCGAACGAGACCCTGCAGGAGTTCGAAGCGGACGTAGCCAGACTAGTGAGGTTGGCGTATCCCACGGCACCGGAACAGATGATGGAGTGCCTCGCAGTGCAGACGTTCGTGAGCGGGCTGCGGGACCAGGAACTGCAGAGGGCCCTGAGACTAGCTCGACCGAAAACATTAATGGACGCGCTCGCCATCGCACTGGAGCATGATGCAGCCATGGAAGCCTCCCGCGGTCACGGCCGTGTTCGAGCGGTTACAGAGGAAGTAGACACTGAAAAGCTCGTGGAAAGGGTCCTACAGCAGATCATGGAGGTGCTGTCAGCGAAGAAGAAGGTAGTTCGCTGTTGGAACTGTGGCGAAGTGGGCCATGTGAAGAGTTCTTGCAAGCGGCCTAGGACAGCGGCGCCGGCAAAGGCCCAGGAAAACTAATGCGGGTCGATAAGAAAGGGGGAACGTCGACCCGTAGCAGTGGAAACCCCCGGGCTAGTATAGCCTCGTTTTCCCACCAATTGGGGAGCGCGTACGTCGATGGCACTATCGACGGGAGATCCCACGCCATGCTTGTGGACACGGGAGCTACGAAGACGATCGTACGCTCGGAAGTTGTGAGGGACCGTAGGAAGATTAGGCCAAGCAGGTGGCAATTGAGAACTGCCACTGGGGAGAAGGCAGTAATACACGGTGAAGCGACGGTTAGCATGACGTTGGGACGAGTAAAGTTTGACCATCCTGTTCTCACAGCCGAAATTGAGGAAGACGTCATGTCTTCCTAAAATGTCCTCGAACAGCGGCAAAGTTTCATCCGTTAGATGCCATTCAGCAGGGCATTATAAAATTTGCCACGATAGACGAAAACATGGACCTACTTTTAAAGACCAACCACAACTACTACTACCAAGTTCAAGGTCAGTTACAAATTACGAGGAAAAAATCATGTTATTTTATATTGTGGACACCCTTAGGCATAATGGTACAGAAGGTAAGATTTGATAAATCTGAGTGACAAAAGGAAATACTACTACTTTTCTAGATTGATCGAGATGAAAAATTTTGGAACGATGTAATGGAGCCAAAACTAAAGACTTTCTATTACACGTGTTTATTGCCAGAACTTGTTGACCCGCGATATACCAGTAACCTACCTATTAGAAATCCAACAAGAACGGTAATTTCATAATTTGTTAACTTAAAGAGTAGTAGAAAGTAATGAACCACCAATACATCAACAGAATGAACTAAATATATCTATGGTATGTTATCTTAAAGTGTAATCACGTAACAAATCAGGAAACTTGAAACCAAAGAGTTTCGAACTGCCATTAAAAACCTTATTCAATCGATCTCTACGACTGCTTTATTCAAGTGAGTATTTTTTGTCTACCGTCTACCTCCAATAATATGGAATAAATTATATTAAAATTAGAAATATCGTTTTTCGAATTATCGTTAAAATAATCCAATTATTTCCCGATTTTTTAATGGTAGAAATACCTATTTTTATTTTAATATTCGTTTATTATGCATATACTCGCCAATATTTAAATATTTTCACCGTTTGCTCCATAACTGTTTTTTTTTTGTATTTCTACCAAATAAAACTTTTCTTCGCTTAATAATTCCCTGTTTCATTTTCCATTTAATGTTTCCTACCCATGTTGCTAAGTGGTCGTCATTCAACGCATATACCAAAGCAAAAAAATCGACGATACCTATAACATATGGGTGTCGACAATTAAATGATAAATATACCTATACTAAGAAGACAATAACAGCTCCGGTTTAAATTTAAAAAAAATGCAATACTTATTACATTAAAACTAATTACAACACATTGATTGTATAGAAAAATAATGATGAAATTTAAAATCTACAATTGACCTGTCCGAGCGATTCTTCCATAAACATGTAACAACTATTAGATAAAAAAATATTTCAATACTTATGCGCGCACTGAATTGTGAGTACGTAATAATATCCTAAACATCCGAAATGTTGAATAAATACGGAGGAGGAGAACACGGCAAATTCATTCCAACGCGCTCGTGTTAATACAGATTCATTAAAGACATACGTATAAGCGAACAACGTGTAGTAGGAAAGGAGAAAATGTTGCGACGGGAGATCTCTTAAAAACGAACGTCTTTGATGATCGTTTTACGTCAGACTACAAGTGCAACGCTCTAGGCGTCTTAAGAGACTAATCAACAAGGAACGTTCTTGGTTAAACCCCAAAAAATGAAACAACAATCGTTGCTAAATATTTACTGCCGACGTTTCGTCACGCTGTTGCGGACATAATCATGGCTCTACAAAGCAAAGTGGTAAGTATCTCTGATATAACCAATGTTAACGCTTACATTGTAGGTGGAGACAAGTTGTATGCAATACATAGATAGGACCACTGTATATCGTCAATATGAGATGTATTGGAGGGCCATTATTGAAAAATAGAAACCCCCCAATTTTGACAGCGTGTTGGACCAGTGGTGAAATACAACTAAGGTCGATGAGGTACCCGATAGGTGTAAGACTAAGTGTTACCATTTTTTATTATGAATATGCTTTTTTTACATATTTGAGTTTTTGAAAATTACATATGTCGGTTTCAGGTGACATCTAATGGTGGACATATTTACTGTAAAAAGGATAGACAATGAAAACTGTAAATTTGGGGATGAAAAGAGAGTTTAGACGGTAACATATGTATCAAGTGGTTAGGTTATCAAATAATTGGTAGTATGCCTGAGCAAAATTCTGAAAATCTTGTTGTCTGTTTACATTATTGTTGGATGTTTTGATGTGGACGGCCTCCTTGAAAAGTCTTTCGAACCAACTTGATTCCTGCTCTAATATCTTAATATTTGTAAAGTCAAAATTGTGATTGTTAGTTAAGGCATGTTCCACTAAACCTGAATGTGTCGGATTATTACTAGAGATGTTTAATAAATGTTGTTGCATTCTCTTTTTTATGTATTGTTGTGTTTCTCCAATGTAAACTTTCGGGGGGTTGCAATCGACACATGTTACTTGATAAACTACACAGCTTTGGTATTCCTTAGGGGTTGGATCCTTAATTTTGGAGAAAATGAGATTGTTAAACGATGTAAAAGAATACCAAGCTGGATATAGGTTTAAGGCATTTAGGATTTTTAGAGTGGAATTTTCCATATTGCTGTGATAGGGAAGTCTTATGAAAATTTTACCAGTGATGTGTGGGTTGCGTTATGTGGGGTAATTAGGCTACTGATACTATTAGGATTATTTGTCAATTGATGTATTCTTCTATTTATATGGTGTGAAATAAAGTGAGTGGGGTACATGTTCTTAACTAAAGTTTCCAAAAAGGAAACTTAACTAAAGGACTCCAAAGGGTCTCCACCTACAATGTAAGCGTTAACATTGGTTAGGTATATCAGAGATACTTATCACTTTGCTTTGTAGAGCCATGATTATGTCCGCAACAGCGTGACGAACCGTCAGCAGTAAATATTTAGCAACGATTGTTGTTTCATTTTTTGGGGTATAACCAAGAACGTTCCTTGTTGGTTTCCCACGTCTCCCCGAGAACATCAATCCATTAAGAGACTAATGTTTTACCTATTTAAGTAAATATAAATAATGAACTATTTACCAATTAAACGATAATGTAGAGTCATGTAGAGTATAAAGAAACGCACTTTTATATCATCAGAAGTTAATTGCATTTAGATTTTGACCAATCGAAAACAACTACATTTCATTATCCTGTTTACTTAATTAGATTATTACTAAAGCATGATATGTACCTGAAGAATGCGACTGATTCGTTTTTTCAACCAAAACCAGAACGGTTGTTGCATCCAAACGCCGAACACAAAACCATTGTTTAGTACTTATATAAATAAATAATTAATGCGTAACACCACGAGAATGAGGCATAGACAGATAGACATAATACTGTATAGACTACGGATCGGTATAAGGCGCGATGTGCCGAGTGGGAGCGAGAGGCAAATAAATAAGGCAGTGAACTCTATACTATTCGTATTCTACCTGGAACGGCCGCGTCCGTCGCGTATAATAGCGTGCAGTGTGTCAGGGGCAAGCGAAACAAAGATAGACATAGTTACGGAAACCTCTCTTTATCGCACTCAAGCAAATGAGTTCTGTCTATATGCGTAAATTGATTTTAAGTAGAAATTTATGTAGTTTGACGATTATTTTTGTTCGAAACGTGCTATGTTAGTGAAGGTATACATTTATTGTGTTCTATTACGCCATTACTTTCGTTTCTAGATCACTTATTTAATTATAGGACCTTAGCCGAAAAAAACTTTAACGAATTTCAAGAAAATGTAGTAGGTATATTATGATACGATGATTGTTCTGTTGATTATATTTCTGGGAATATAGTTCGTAATCTGGTTAATACTACTACTTGCAATCATTGTATTAATATATTATTGTATAGAGGTACCTAGTATGTCTACTGAACTGACTGAACACTACTCTTATACTGCTCCTCCTTGGGCTTATAAATCATTCACAAATTTTGTCACTCGAGAAGGTCTTCTTTATGCTTCAGGTGTGGTGTATAAAATTTTACATTTCACAAAAAAACAAATTCGCTTCCTATTAAAAAATGAAAACATAGAGAAAACCAAAATAGACTTAAAACAAAAAATGATACATACAGTTACAAATAATTTTGCTACTAATATATGCCTTTAAACCTAAACACCCTGTAAATCAAGAATTTATAGCTGAGGAATGTCACGAAATTCAAATTATTCGAAAAATAATTGCCATATATTTAAAGTGCCGAATGTATATATCACCACAGTAAACTATTAAATATTGAATTACATGGGAAATATGCCACACTACGGCAAAAAATTACTAAACTGGTTTTATTTAGCAACTGTTAAAATATAATGAAGCATAGTCATATTTAGAGAAAAATTATTTTTAATTTTTTTTTATTTTATTTCCCAACCCCGTAGGCCAACAGTTAAAATTTGACTTGAACGTTATACTGTCTGCATTATTACTTTTGTCATTTTCCTGATGAAATATTCAGAGAAAATCACGTTTACTGGTAAATAAACATAAAAAGATTAAAAAATATTTAAGAAATGCGCGAACGTTCCATTCTGTAACATAAGATAGAAAGAGATAGATATCCGTAACCAATGCGGGTTGCCTATGCAATCGTTTTGCCTCACTTGTCGCTCAAGGCGGGTCCCTTCCGGGTACGTAGTATAGAGTTCACTGAAATAAGGCGACTTGTTTCTCACTCTAAATGGGCGGAGCTAACAACTCTGTAACCATGACGCTCTAACCTCTACAGCCTCATGTCAATCATGTGTCAGCACAATCAAGAATTTGTTATCACTTATCTTCGAAAACTATTGAGGAAATATAAGAAATGAAATAAAACTTGTAAATATAGCGGAAAAATAGTGGAATTGAGAAGAAAAAGTTCGTTTTCTTGGAGTTTAGAACCCGTGACCTCCAAAATAAAAGGACGTGACGTAACTGACAAGGCAAGCGGTTATATCGTCATGGTTACGGAGTTGTCAACTCCGCTTATTTAGAGTGAGAGGCAAGTCGCCTTATTTATTTGCCTCTCGCTCCCACTCGGCACATTGCGCCCTATACTATACCGATCCGTAGTCTATATAGTATTATGTCTATGGAATGAGGTTATCACAGAGGTTATGGTGTTATGGTACGCTTCACGCTTCACTTCACGTACGCTTGGCCAAACGATTATAGACTAACCAGGATACCAGGGGCTCGATTCTCGATTTCATGTGAAAAGGTTGGCATGTGAAATTATTCCACTACTTATTTTCACATGCTTGTTTGAAACGGTATTCTTGAATATAGTGGAATGTATTTTCCAATGGAAACGGTGTTGATATGTATGTCTAATATTAAATAGATATTGACCAATCATGTTTCACCATTCTGGAGTTGTTATGTTGAGATCCCTGGGCCAAATTGACGTCGACATTAAAATCTATTAGCGTGTTCGGACTATGGTTCGGACGAGAATTTCATCTGCCCTGGGCCGCTATTCTTGAACGTTCGAGTAACTCCCACGAACAAAGTTCATTCGTGTGAGAAATGTTATTTGTGTGAGAGATTTGTGGGGCTTTTTTATTGGAATGCTGTATTTTCGAGTTTCACACAGAACACTAAACTAAACAAGAATGAAGAAAATGTGACCGATGTGAAGTTAGCGTCTTTTTCTCAGCGTCCAATTTAGCCGAGGATGCACGAGCGGTCAGTAGCGCACGGAGACGAAATGTATTGGGGAAAAATCAATTACGTTGTTGTTGTAGCCATGAACCGTTTACAATTAAACATTTATAGTCTGATTTCGATCAATAAACCACAAATTGATTCAGAGGACTCATTTCAAACGAATATAATGTATTTTCTAAAGGAAACATATGGCCGCAGAACTGGTTGCCTAAGACGTTGTCGGGTTTCAAAATGAAACAGTTAACTCTAAGTATTCCCCAAAATCTATTTTTTGGACGTTTCGCATATATTCGAAATATTCTATAACAAATGAACTTTCCATACAATAATTAGTAGTTAAAAGATCGCTCGGAGCGATTATCCTGGGCCGCTAAGGCCTAGCATCCGATTTGTATCTGACGTCCACCGCTCGTTTTTATTTTTTTTCAAACTGTTCCGCGGAATGGATTTTCCTTAAATTTTGGTCACGTGTGTACAATTGAATAGCGAATCGAATGACCATAGTGCGATTAGTCGCTGATAGTCATTCTGGGCCGCTAAGTGCTAGCGTCCGATTTGCATCTGTCGTCCACCGCTCGTTTTTATTTTTTTTCAAACTGTTCCGCGGAATGGATTTTCCTTAAATTTTGGTCACGTGTGTACAATTGAATAGCGAATCGAATGACCATAGTGCGATTAGTCGCTGATAGTCATTCTGGGCCGCTAAGTGCTAGCGTCCGATTTGTATCTGACGTCCACCGCTCGTTTTTATTTTTTTTTCAAACTGTTCCGCGGAATGGATTTTCCTTAAATTTTGGTCACGTGTGTACAATTGAATAGCGAATCGAATGACCATAGTGCGATTAGTCGCTGATAGTCATTCTGGGCCGCTAAGTGCTAGCGTCCGATTTACATCTGACGTCCACCGCTCGTTTTTATTTTTTTTTCAAACTGTTCCGCGGAATGGATTTTCCTTAAATTTTCGTCACGTGTGTACAATTGAATAGCGAATCGAATGACCATAGTGCGATTAGTCGCTGATAGTCATTCTGGGCCGCTAAGTGCTAGCGTCCGATTTACATCTGACGTCCACCGCTCGTTTTTATTTTTTTTCAAACTGTTCCGCGTAATGGATTTTCCTTAAATTTTGGTCACGTGTGTACAATTGAATAGCGAATCGAATGACCATAGTGCAATTAGTCGCTGATAGTCATTCTGGGCCGCTAAGTGCTAGCGTCCGATTTGTATCTGACGTCCACCGCTCGTTTTTATTTTTTTTCAAACTGTTCCGCGGAATGGATTTTCCTTAAATTTTGGTCACGTGTGTACAATTGAATAGCGAATCGAATGACCATAGTACGATTAGTCGCTGATAGTCATTCTGGGCCGCTAAGTGCTAGCGTCCGATTTGTATCTGACGTCCACCGCTCGTTTTTATTTTTTTTCAAACTGTTCCGCGGAATGGATTTTCCTTAAATTTTGGTCACGTGTGTACAATTGAATAGCGAATCGAATGGCCATAGTGCGATTAGTCGCTGATAGTCATTCTGGGCCGCTAAGTGCTAGCGTCCGATTAGCATCTGACGTCCACCGCTCGTTTTTATTTTTTTTTCAAACTGTTCCGCGGAATGGATTTTCCTTAAATTTTGATCACGTGTGTACAATTGAATAGCGAATCGAATGACCATAGTGCGATTAGTCGCTGATAGTCATTCTGGGCCGCTAAGAGTCAGCATAATATTATTATTATTTGCTTCGATTATCGCGTCTGTAACCAAAAATTAATTTTTCAGTGGTTTTTGCCATTGTACAATGTAAATATCGCAATTTTTAATTAAGCAATACACTCACCCTAAATAAAATTTCGAAATAACCAAAAAAGAATTGCTCATATTTTTTCGTCCGAGGCTTCGTTTTCAAGCTACGCTTGATTTCTTGAGAAACAATGAGTGATTTTGCAGTTTTAATTTATTTTAACAAACTTCCCGTAATTTTTCGCACGCAGGTTATAGATATTCTGTTTCGACACATTGGTCTGAAGTAATTCCAGAAATAATCAGGTGTACGTGAAGCAACATCCACACCCATATTTAGGCCGACTGGACTATTAGTACATTACACTGACACTACGATTTATATAATGATTTATTAATGTTCCATACATTCGGTTTTTGTAATTTGTAACCGAATAAATAAATTTCTATAGTTACTACCCAGGTTCATTCGATATATGCATATTTTCTTTTTGGCGATGTGCTATTTTAATAGTGTTTTTTTACTGTCAGTATATACAGGGTGTTAGGGGTTTGACTGGCTTTATTTTAACAGGCGATAGTATTCACCAAAATAACCAAAAAAAACCTTATATAACAGGGGTCCCAAAACCAATCGTTTTCGAGAAAAAAAATGAGCACATTTCAAATTTTAGGGTGTAAAAATTCAGTTTTAATAAAGAATCTAACATAATTCTGTACATGAAATGACCGTAAGATTTGGAAAAAAATATTTTATCTGGAAGCATTCCTTTGTACATAGACTACCCCCCGGAGATAGTTTCAAGTCGAAAATCGGGGGATACGATAGTCTTTCGGGGGTTGATACGAGACATCACTTCGAAATTTCGTACTCTGACGTATGGAAAAAATTATTTAAGTATCTAAACCAATTTGCACATCGAAAATGTTTGTCTGGAAGCATTCCTTTGTACATAGACTACCCTGTGGTAAACTTCTTGTACTAACTGTTTGTTGATAAGGGTGCTTGGACAGAAACAAATTACATCCGATCGGTTTTATATAATTATCCATACTATTCTACTTTACATACGTATACCTTACTGCTACCTATTTGCTTACGCGTACAATATTAATTTTAAATCCATTAAATGCTTACTAATACATATACAGTGTGGTTCTTAACTAAGCACTGCACTTACACTCACTACAACCCCCCTGAAACAGTTTCAAGTCAAAAATCAGGGGATGCGATTCGGGGGTTCATATGACACTTACCTCGAACCCCTCAATGACAAATGCGTTCCCTAATTTCCGACTTGAAATCAGGGGGGTAGTCTATGTATAAAGGAATGCTTCCAGATAAAATATTTTTTTTCCATATGGAACATATTAACCCTCGAATGACCATTGCATCCCCTGATTTTCTACCTGAAACTATTTCAGGGGGATACATGATGTAAAAATGAATCCAGGTAAAAGTTCCGCGGGAAAAAGTTCCGCCGGAAGAAGTGCCGCGGAAAAAGTGCCGCGCGGAAAAAGTTCCGCCGGAAAAAGCGCCGCCGGAAAAAGTTCCGCGGTTATTGAAGGATCTAAATTCTTTAATATGTGAACGGTAGAACTTGTTGCATTTGTTTATATGATCTACATGCAAAATGTAGGAAAACAATTTAAAAGAGTTAAATCCTGAAGCTAGACAATAATTTACGTTTAAATTGAAATATGGACAAAATATGAAAATCAAAATCAAAATTGATCAATTTATTTATACACATATTATAATAGACGGAGAGCTGGCTACAGGTCGAGCGACATGCCTCTGTGTACAAACTTTCTTACCTGGAGAAGGTTCGATTGGATGGCGCAAAGCAATCGCACGAACGTCAGAAGGCCACCTGGAAGATCAAAGCGGTGAGAGGAGGGGGAAGGTGTAAATTTTCTTTGCCAAAAAACTGACGATTGGCACGGCTGGAAAGTTGGATTGGTATCGAAGAGAGGGTGAGGATTCAGGACACAAACTGTCAGAAGGGCAACCAGAAGCTAAAGGATTGTCAGAAGCCGCCAAAGTCAGAAGGCAGGGTGGAAGATAAGTCCGAAAATTAATTGGTTTCCTTTAACCCAAGCACGGCAGCGTGACTAGGTAATCTACTTCTTTTATATGTCGATTTCGACAACGCATCTGTTCAATTATCCTTCTGACAATTTATTAGAATACTGATTGGATACTATGGGACCTTAATACCAAATGTCAGAACATAATTACGAAGAATTAACAAACAAAATTCATTATCATATAACGGAATTAATTGTCTTGCTTAGCTATCAACAAGTCTGAAAAAAAGTCCAAATAAAGAAGAAACCATTCGTAGAAGAGAAATAGTTTGGAGCGCGCGCTACTACCGAACATCCGCTCGTTCGTCTTTTGTCTCTTTCTCTCTCTCGCTCCAAAATGACTGTAGTTCCTTGAATGAAACTAGAGAGGGAGAGAGGCTGTAGTCTCGGCTGTATTCATTTTGGCTTGGGACGCCATTGACGCCAAGGTAAAAGCGTGGCAGGCGCCGACAGTTTTTGTTTGTTTCTTTTTTGCAATAGCTTTATACTGAAGTTACAACATGAATTCGCAAATCTCATATATTTTCAATTGCAAAGGTATTTCAGACCGAGTAAATAAATTTACAGTCGAAAATTTAGCGATATGTCGTGAAAAACTCCTAATTCGTGCACCGGTGTGAAGTTAGCAGCCGAAAATCCAGCAGCCGATTTTTCAAAGTGACATTTCTAGCAGCCATTTCATTTTCAGCAGCCATTTCATTTTCAGCAGCCATTTCATCAGTGGCGTCTCAATCAAGAAAAAATTTCAAAAATGATTTTTTCTTGACAAAAAATGGCCGCATTGCATTAATAAAGAGTCGACACCGACTAGAAAAATTGTGTAAGGGGTCTAAGGGCTTAAGGCGGTGAAATTGTCACTCGAATGTCTTCGCGTAACGTTATGTCGCGGATTCTTGGATAATTCAAGAATTATTTTGAAGTAGGTAGAAAAAAAATGCCACGATGCCCTTCTAAGCGATTAATAGTGTGATAGTAGAGAATCTACTGTCAAAGGGAGATCGACTTGCAGAGGGTATAAGGGGGTGAAATTGTCACTCGAACATCTTCGCGTAACGTTATGTCGCACATTTATTTGATAATTCAATAATTATTTTGAAGTAGGTAGAAAAAAAGCCACGATGCCCTTTTAACCCATTAATAGTATGATAGTAGAGAATCTACTGTGAAAAGGAGATCGACTTGCAGAGGGTATAAGGGGGTGAAATTGTCACTCGAACATCTTCGCGTAACGTAATGTCGCGCATTTATTCGATAATTCAATAATTATTTTGAATTCAGGCGTCGGCGCCTGCCACGCTTTTACCTTGGCGTCAATGGCGTCCCAAGCCAAAATGAATACAGCCTCTCTCCCTCTCTAGTCTCATTCAAAGAACTACAGTCATTTTGGAGCGAGAGAGAGAAAGAGACAAAAGACGAACGAGCGGATGTTCGGTAGTAGCGCACGCTCCAAACTATTTCTCTTCTACAAATGGTTTCTTCTTTATTTGGACTTTTTTTCAGACTTGTTGATAGCTAAGCAAGACAATTTATTTGTTCACTTTTCATTTCATTGATACTATAAGTTTAATTTACTAACAGAGAATGAAAAAATTACGCGAAATGTTAGCTCCATTCCGTTATATGATAATGAATTTTGTTTGTTAATTCTTCGTAATTATGTTCTGACATTTGGTATTAAGGTCCCATAGTATCCAATCAGTATTCTAATGAATTGTCAGAAGGGTAATTGAACAGATGCGTTGTCGAAATCGACATATAAAAGAAGTAGATTACCTAGGCACGCTGCCGTGCTTGGGTTAACGGAAACCAATTAATTTTCGGACTTATCTTCCACCCTGCCTTCTGACACTTTGCAGGTCCATTCTTTCAATCGTATAGAAGGTAAATGCAAATTGTCAGAAGTTTTCCTCGAAATGTAAATTTTCCGAAATTTTCCCCACTTTGGCGGCTTCTGACAACCCATTAGGTTCTGGTTGCCCTTCTGACAGTTTGTGTCCTGAATCCTCACCCTCTCTTGGATACCTATGCAACTTTTCAGCCGTGCCAATCGTCAGTTTTTTGGCAAAGAAAATTTACACCTTACCCCTCCTCTCACGGCTCTCACCGCTTTGATCTTCCAGGTGGCCTTCTGACGTTCGTGCGATTGCATTGCGCCATCGAATCGAACCTTCTCCAGGTAAGAAAGTTTGTACACAGAGGCATGTCGCTTGACCTGTAGACTCTTAGACTATAAGTGCAAGTTCTAAAATAAAATTCGTAATACTATAGGTATACTAAAATATTTTAACAGTTATTATTATGAGCAATGAAATTATTCCTCTCGTAATCTGATATTATTACTGACAGCCATTAAAAATTGTTCTAAGTTTCTAGAATTATTTATAAATTCTATAGTGATAGTCCTTATAGTGCTTGTTGGAGCCTCGCGTATGCTGGACGAACCCTTGGTTTTGGAGCCGGTCCGACGTTAATTTGAAGTAATTTATTATAGTCTACGACCAATTCTTCTTGCATTTTCTTTATCAAAACCCAAATTGATAGGCGTTTCATTCCCAACAGATGGCTAAATCGGTTGTTCCAACCTAAAACACAACCCACTGATTTGTTTTAGGTATAAGGGCATAAATATAAATAGTGACAAGTCTAAAAATGAATAGCAATACATATATTACATAAGATATTTCAACATACCCTCCTTTACCTGCTTGTGTAATAAGTGTGTACAATATTTGTTTTCATTTGACGGAAATTTGAAATGTGACTTAAAAATTTATCAAAAATATTAATACATCTTTTCGTGCCAAAAGTTTTTGGAAATTTTTGCTGCGCATTTTAAATCCTTCAATAACCGCGGAACTTTTTCCGGCGGTACTTTTTCCGGCGGAACATTTTCCGCGCGGCACTTTTTCCGCGGCACTTTTTCCGGCGGAACATTTTCCCGCGGGACTTTTTCCGGTTTACCGTAAAAATGAATATTTTCCGTAAAAAAATTTCAATATAAAAATTAGTTGGGGTGGTTTAAATAATTTTTGTTTCGATTTTTTATACATTTACCCCATCAATCAACCCCTAAACGATAGCTAGGGCGGTAAATCGTATCGGATACATGTCATTAGTAATAAACAGTCTCTCCTGGTTTTTATCACAAATTTTGATAATAAAAAATAGCACCTATTTTACCGTACTACAAAATTTGTGGATCTTCACACCCGTTAGAAAACCAGATTTTTTTGCAATAACTGTAGGATCATGTGTAGAACCAACCATCAGCACGAGGTTGTTGGTTGTTGCACGTAATTCTTTATTTTTCCATTTTGCAATTTGGTTAATAAACAAATCCAAAATCCAAAAAAGCACTCATCCGATAAATGTCAGAACAGTGGTGTTTTTTTTCTGTAATGGAATGGGGGTTATTCAGAACTCCAAGCCAAGGGCTTCAAATTGTCCTTGTAATGTAGGGTGACCAAATCATAAACTTGAAAAAACGGGACACACCCAAGAAGGGCTTGGGGGTAATCGGGTAATACCATCCAGCTATAGGGTCCGGGGGGCCTCCCTCGGGATGTAATAATTGAAACATGCTCCTTTTGGCTAAATTGAGACCTATAAATCTTTTTCAATTTACCTTTGTTTACCTAAATTAAAACAATCATTTTGCAGTGAATACTTATTTATTAATACATACTTCATTAGTGAAACTTGCCACCATGCGAGGTTTCACCGTTTTAGTGATTTTAAAATGTGTTTATTAGTACCGTTGATTGAAGAATGTTAAAGATACGCCACCTTATGGTCGAAAATGTTATACCCTCCCTTCTTACCCCACTCTCTTCTCACCAGCAAATTTGTTGACGGGTAAGTGCTGCCACCGTAGATTTGAACGGCGAATTATCGAAAATAAGGGTGAAAAGGATTGTTCTCTGGTACGACGTTGCCGTTATTGCAATGTAAGATTTGTGAATAATAAGAAATGAATTTGGGGAAAGGTCTGGTCGCGCCGGTATACCTTGAAATCGGTGATTAACTGTCATAGGTACCTGGACCCGGGTCCGTGTGTACGTTGTAAACTAAACGATTCGAATATTTCTAGTATTATACCTATTATTCCTGAATTCAGAAGCAAGCAGTGTTTGTGAACCCAATCGTCATGAAAGCAAAATTATAATGTATATGTTAAAAATATAATATACTAAGTTAAAAATATTAGATAAAAAGCAAAAACTCGTGAAAACTTATTTAAAATTTTATAACAATCGTAATTGACTTTAAAATGGCCATACATATAAGTTATCTACAAATCTGGAAAGATGTCCACATTACAGGGTGTAGGTTTTATATTTAGCACAAAGTTGGTTCAGGAAAATTTAAAGTCTAGGATTGATTACTGAATATTCAAATAATAAAAGTTATCTTTTAAAAGTTTTATTTGGTGTGCATTTTTGGAACCCACTGAGGTGGAAGATTTTTTTAATAATGAACACTATTTAGGTAATGCTAAATGATAGTAGAGGAAAATTTTTAAAAACTATCGGGTGTTTTTTTCAATTTCACCTCATAGTAGGCTGTGGATAGTGTTTGTGAATGCGCCTTACTAAAAAATGTCAAAATTGACACAACCTCACTTTTTTAATAAAAATTGAAACTGCTCCAATCGGTTAATAGGGTCTTGAAAAAGACAGCTCACTCATCTACGCCTAATTAATAGAGCCAAGCTGTCTTTTTCAAGGCACTAGTAACTGATTGGAGCAGTTTCAATTTTTATTAAAAAAGTGAGGTTATGTCAATTTTGACATTTTTTTAGTAAGGCGCATTCACAAACACAATCCACAGCCTACTATGAGGTGAAATTTAAAAAAACACCCGATATATATCTATCTACGTTCGATTTATTTGATATTTTATCTCGAAGGCAAATTAATTTCACAACCGTATATGTTTTTTTGAAATAGGCAAATTTTTCTGCAGTTCACTGCTGGAATTTCTTATTTAGAATTGTAGAAATTTTTTGAAAAATAAGTCAAGTTAGTAAATTTTTTAAGATTTGATGCATGAAAGTGAAATATGATACAAATGTAATTAAGTTTAATTAATAAGTCATATAGTATCTACATAAATATCTACAATTTATTAGTCATTATTCATTGGCTAAAAAAATTTGATATTTAGTTTGTTTGAAATCCACTGATTCACTGTTTCAGATTAACATAATTTCATTTCAACCCTATTTTACAAAAGCATTAAAATTTATTCGTAATTTCGCTGAAGTAGGTAGGTACCTACTGTCAACTATTGAGGACTTAATCCAGTTAAACGACTTATATTTTCTGGGAAGGTCGTAATTTATTTAGAACATTCTCGAGTATTTGTGATAAACTAGAGTAGGGTAGGTATATTTCGTACCTACAAACAGGAATAATGAGTTTTTCAGAGAAGATGAATAATGACTTCACTTTTGTGTTAACTTTGAAGGTGTGCACACGTATCCTAATAAGTGATCACAGCGATAATATCAACCCATTATATATTATGTTTGTATTATTTATTTATAAATATATTATATATAAAATATGTTTATTCGTCTTCAAAAACCGGCGGAAGAGTCTAATTGCGAAGAGGACGATGATAATATTATAATTTTAGATACGGAAAATAAATTTTCTCCAAAAAATATTTTGGCTACGATTTGAATCCGAAACTAAATTGAAACTACTTTGAATACGATTTCGGAATGCAGAACGACTTTTCGGACAATTTAATGACTACTTCCGGCGAGTTAAAAGTACAACAAATGACGAATACAGCTATTCAAAATTGGGAAAATTCAGTCCGCAATTCTACTTTAGAATCTTGTACAATTTCATATGTTGCAGGATATCTAGCAAATTTTTCATTTTCTAAAATTTCCTGTGATGTTTGCAAATCACATTTAGTTTGGGATAAATGTAATGACACTGTTCCCTCTAACACTTCCCTTATACTTAATCGAGAATATGGAATTAATCTGGGTGCGACATATTTAATTACACCAATAGATAATTTCCAAAACCTAATTACCTTATGGTTGAAATCTTTTGATACCATTTTCTTGGATCGTAAGACTGAATACAATTTAACTACAATGATCAAATCAAATCTTGTATCCGTTTCCAGTAATTTTAACCTTTTTATCTGATGAATGTTTTGACCGTGAGGATCTCGTTTTAAATCAACTATATATTATATCAATCTATTTAACTGTGATAAAAAATTTATGTTTTTTTTATTCCAATTTTAGTCTAGGTACCTAACAATTTTTTAAACAGTTATTTTTAACATTCAGCTGGCTTGTTACTTTTAAATTAAAGACTAAACTAACTTTTGCGTTTTACCCTGCATAAAAAGATTTACAATCATTCATTCTCTTTTATACCGTTGAGTGATAATACTGTTTCACTCAAGGTTTTCAAGTACTTCAATGTTTCAAGCAAGAACAGTCCCAAAGCGACTTTGGCAACGTTGGATTAAAGGTTTCTATAAATGTAAGGCCCACAAGTCCGAAATACCTTTTCTTGCCGAGAGGTAGATGGCGATCAAAATCTCGGCACGATTTTGGTATGAACAAAATTTACACAGCGGTAGCGTATCTTTAACATAACATTTAACACTCAATCAACGTTAGTACACAACGTAAATACGGGACATTTACGCGTCCCGGAAGACTTTTTCGGGACTCCGAGTATGATCGTGAAAAAACGGGACAATCCCGTTTTTACGGGACGTTTGGTCACCCTATTGTAATGCAACTGTATTGGTAATGAATGTATAAAAAAATTCCCCGAGGAAATAATTCCCCGGAAAAAATTTCCCCGAAAATAATTCCCTACAAAAAAAAAGTTCCCGGTAAAAGGGCGGAAGAAGTTTCGACGCGACCAGGTGTTTTACGATGGGTTGATGGGCATTTTCGACGACATGACCGAAAAGGTGGTTTTATTGTACAGGTATTTTCGACGATAAAGGAATTTAAAAAGCCCGTGTATTGGGTTGAATTAGGAATGAAAATAAGGGGATATATACGTCAAAACGGTTTATTTGTTACTAGGTTTGGGAACAATATGACATTTCTAGTCCAAAGTTTTTTCTAAATGCATATGTACTATTATTATTATAATATATATATATATAAAATATAATTACTTATTATATAAAAAAAACGTTTATTTACTAACACAACGCAATTTAATTGGTATAAGAATGATACGATATAGATTTTATAAAATTCAACCTACTTATTTGTTGTGACTGAAATCGGTGTACCATTCTCTTCAAAAATTCCAATTTAGAACCAATCCAACTTGAACCGATCCTACCTACCTGTCTTAAGCCGTCGTCGAAATTTCTTGTAAGCTTATGTGACCCTTCGATTAAAGCAGGTACCCTCTCTATTTTTCGTCGAAAGTTCGCCCGCCGCGGTAAAAAGGTCTCAGAAATGAAGAGAAAAAAACAAATTAACGAGGGCGTAACTTTACGTTGTGGCTAACTGACGACAAGAATTGTTCCATATTCCTTATGTTTCCTACATATTGAATACATGAAGTTTTTAATTTTTTTTTGTAATCTACAGCTTGTTTCCTTTTTGTGATGTGGTAGGGACCTAATATTCAATTGTTCAATTTTATTTTTTAGCTTTTAACTAACAGAACAGCTCCACGGTAACTTGATCGGTAATCTTTTTCGGCTAAACTAAATAAATTAATGTACGACGAAGGGTAGCAATTTCTTCATACCTCTTGTTCTTAAACTTTTCAATTATCGGAACTATCCCCATTTGTGTTGGGAATTCCCTAATGTCCCATCTGTACTTTTGTTGCGAGCTTCAGGTAAAACCCTTAAATAACAGATACACACGATTTTAAATCCTCGTTAAGGGCTTATGGACACATTAAACAGTAGGGAAGCTCGGATTAAAAATTTGCTAGGCGCAATCTCTGGCGCGCATCACATATCTCTACAGTGGAGGTTCGTAAGGGTACGGTAAGGATTGAAAATGCAGTGGCGGTCCTTTAGTCAGGAGGGCTTCGTACTTTTCGAAATATGGGCTTATTTATTAATATTTATTTATAGGAAAGTGCAGGGAGCAGATACACTTGACTTTTTTTTATCATAATGGGTACGGAACCTTCTTAAATCGGTAAAATTCTAGGTAATCTGTTGGGATTGTTATCGTTACCTCTCCGTGCTACCTGTTATCGGTTGGAATGACCGATAACAGGTAGCTTTAACAGGAACGATTAAGCTGTATTTAGAATAACTGAAAACGATCATCGATGCAATTACTGTAAGGGAAAAGGGTTTAACAAGGTTAATACAGGGAATACTTAATTTTTGGGGAAAACCTAATAGGCAACGGCATACAAATGACTATTACCAGACTATTACGTTTATTGGTTAAAACCTTGGTAAAGTAGGAAGGTAGCAGCAATCCTGTTGGTCAAAACAAGTAATCACTTATATGGGCAGGACACGTGTAGGTATAAATAAACTTATACTACTTATAAGATCACGTCTTATGGGCTTTGAATTTTGCTGCTTGCTGTTTCGGTTTAATTCGTGAAGTACTTCTTTATTGTGAATAATGAGATATTGTGCAGTGCCAAATTGTAACAGCGATCAAGATTCTACAAATGAGGGTTTTTTCTCGTTTCCGAAAGATCCTGATAGGTAAGTAAATAAAATATTTTCTTTTAAAATCTCTTTTAAATCACATGAAATCTATGTTGCATATAAAAAGTATACATACTTACACAGAAAACAGTACATAACTTGACTAATTATTGTTTGTCATTATTCTTTGTTTTATTTTTGAGTTGAAGTATGAGGTACATCTTAAATAATTAATTTTGATGCATTGGCTATATTACCTTATCTAATACTTTAGTCCAAAGTAATGGGACTTTCTGTATATCGCTTTTTTATTTCAACGTTTCATTTGAATGTTATAGTATATTTAATTTAGTTTTTAAAAACTAGTTTTGTATTAATAGATGGAAGTTCTCGAAATGAAATCATAGGACAGGTATATGTAACAAGTGTAAGAGATATTTTTGTATTACTTCAGGGACAACTTTTTCGAGATAACTTGTACAAATTTAGTGCACATTTCAGTCAAAAATATACAAAAGACGTGCTTAAATAAGACTATAGAATACTATATGGAAAATATATCATAAACGACTCTGCAGCTAACATTATCTAATTTTTTCCTGACGTCTTCAAAATTTTGGTATATATTTTTAATCTTAACCAATAACATTATAGCATAAACATTGTAATGATAATTCTCAATTCTATAGGGCCACAATTTGGTTACGGCAATGCCATAGAGAAGATCTCTTGAGTAAAGTAGAAAAGCTGTCATCCTACAAACTGTGTGGAGCACATTTCGAGACTAAGATGTTTCATAATGCATCGCGAAAAAGATTAATTCCAGGGAAAGCAATTCCAACTATATTCCCATTTCTCGAATCTTCGCCAGGAGGTAAGAATCGACTATTTACGACAAATTCAAACAAGATATTGAAATATTATTTATTGTCAGTAGGTAGTTCTTCCAAAGAGCAGAGTGAAGGAGACCAGTCTTGCACACAAAAAATTAATATCCTACAACAAGTCATCATACAACCAGGGAAACGTTGTACAGATTACAGTAGTTCCACCAATGAAACGGTAATATCAACTTCAACACCTTCCAATGTCTCATGTGCCACTCAGACTTCTTCAGTAATTTCTTCTCATAGCCCTAGAAAAAATCTGTTGAGGAGTGTAAACCGCACATTACGAAATGAAATTGCACGATTAGAGAAGGAAAATATGAAATTGCAACTCAAAGTTCAAAACGCAAAAGAAGAAATTACTTTGGAAGAATATACAACACTCATTTATAAATTTTGTCCTCATGAGGCATTAGCGAATTTTATGGTTATTCAACTATCAGAAATTCATAAATCCCCACGAGGAAGAAGATTCTCCCAAGAATTTAAAACTGCTTGCCTGGCAATGTATTTTGTTGGACCCAAATTATACAAACAATTTTTATCAACATTGTTTTGCCTCCCCTCACCAAGAAGTCTATTTAAGTTAATTGAAGGGGTAAAATTATGTCCGGGAATATCCAACAACTTCATTTTTAAAACTTTAAATATTAAAGCACATCATTTTTCGGAAAAGGACAAGTACTGCGTGTTATCTTTCGATGAAATGCATATAAAAAATAATTTATTTTATGACATTTCTAGAGATTTGGTTATTGGACTTGAAGATTATGGTAATGATGATAGGACTTTTAAACCAGCTTCAAGTGTAACAACATTTTTCTTAAGAGGTCTCAAGAATAAGTGGAAGCAACCAATTGGATATTTCTTTTCCTATTCAACATGCCCAGCAGAAATATTACAAATTAGTATTACAAGTTTAATTTCAAATCTTAAAGCTATCGGATTTCAAGTTACAGCAGTAATTTGCGATATGGGCGTGAATAATTTGCGCATGTCAGAAATAATTTGACCAAATATAATTTTGTAGTAAATGAACATATAATTCAGTGGAAATACATAAAATTATTTTATGAACAAGATAAAACGCGTGGTTTGCGAGCTGCTCCAAAATTAACCGATTCACATATCTCTCCTAACAACTTTGAAAAAATGAAAGTCAAACTAGCTTCACAAGTGTTCAGTAATACTGTAGCAACTGGTATGGGTTTACATGTTTCTTTTGGGGCACTTCCAAACGATGCCATGAATACAGTGAACTTTATTGAAAAAATGGACAAACTATTTGATCTATTAAATTCGTCATGTACTACTAGTGCTAAAAAATTTAAAACCGCTTTTAAGGGGGAAGAATTCCAAATTGAATTTCTCAACGAATGTTTAGGATTTTTTAAAAACATCAAGGCCTTTAATTTAGAAAATCAAGATGTAACTAATCAAATCAAGGTATTTCTAGCTTTTCAAGTATCAATTAATGGTTTGCTGCATATTTGGGAAGAATTGAAAAGTATCAATTTTGATTACATATTTACGAGACGTTTTAACCAAGATTGCTTGGAAAATTTTTTTGGGACTGTGAGGCAAGTTAATGGGAATTGTACGAATCCAACAGCAATACAATTTCTACGTTCTTTTAGAAAATTACTATGTATAAAATTAATGAACGTAGGAACAGAGAATTGTGAGGTTGATACTGACAGTATTTTACTTGCGCTTTCTGACATAGGGAATACAAATAATTCTGTAAATCACCCTTGCCAGATTGAAGACATCCCGAAAATTGTTGTTGATACAGGTTACCGTACTGACAATATGCTGGAAAAAAACTTTACAAGATATATTTGTGGTTTTTTAATGAAAAAAACCTTAAATGTACATAGTTGCGACACTTGTACAAATTATGCCACATGTTACGAAACTTTAGATGATTCCTCTTTATATTGTTATCATAAAGCTTATGAAAGCTCTGATCAAAATCTATTTGGCAATTTAAATATGCCTCATGAGGACTTTGTAACATACATATCTTTAATTGAAATTATATTTCAATTTCATTTTGAACATTTACTAATAAAGAAAAATGTAATAAAAAGTTATATAGAACTGTGTAAGGATATTAAATATAAACATCCTTGTGAAAATTTTCCTTACGATTATGTTCTAAAGCTATATATTAAAGTAAGGTTTTATTTTTCCATTAAAAATATAAATAGAAATTTTAAACGTATGAAATACAAAAAAATATTAATTTGGAGACACATGTAATTATAGAAATTATTAACTTTAAGATTAATCTATATATTTTATCTTGCTATCACATTAGTACCGACAACCAAAATTTAATTTCTTTTGTGTGTTGTATTGTAAAATATTTGATTTTAATAAATGTAACTCTATTTCAGTTCAATGTATTAATGTTTTTTTTTAAATAAATAAGATTTCATAATTATTTCACTAATAAATGTTATGTACAGAAAAACAACTATCTAGTTTTATTGGAAACAAATTTCAAACTGATTATAAAATATTAAATACGGCCCTGACGCGTTACTTCGCACATTGGGGAATCCGGCCCAGGTTAATTACTCTTGAAGAGTAATCGTGCACCCTTCAAGGTCACCGAAATATACCTGAAGAGATGAAAAAGGCCGACGGGGAGTGTCACTACTGTATAATCCTAATACTGTGACCCAGGATAATTTGCTATACTACGAAAATACCGCAAACTGCGGTTTAACGAGATGATAATTGCATTTTGGGTGAGGGAAATAAATTTGTAGTACTTACTATTACTATCTTACCTTTATCGAATTGTCAATGTTCGGTTAATCGAATAAATGTGGCATTATTGACCGGGATCTACAAATGACTTCGTATTATCGAATTGTCACTGGGTTTACATAATATGTGAAATTTTTTACGAGAGAATTATTTTCAGTAGGAATTTTTTCCGGGGGAATTTCTTCCGGGGAATGTTTTCCCCACTCCAAGCAGCAAACTAAAGACGCGCAAATACTCTTTGTTTATAGTGCTCTCCGTTAAACAATGTTCGGTTTTTTTAAACACATAAAGTGCCATTGGAAACTTCACCTCTTCTTCTAAAAACCTTATTATTTTCAGCCTTTAATATTTTTAATTATAGCGACGGTGAATGTTAAAAAAAGGGTATCTTGGCTTCCAAAGGTTGTAGGGCTTTTTTTTCCTTTCGAAATGCGTATTTTTGAATCAAAATTTCGAATAATACATTGCCATAAAGTTGAAACAAAAACTAACCAAATTATTGTAAATGTTTATAAGCCTAAAAACCTACACTCTTTGTTAAGCCTCTTTTTAGAAATAAACATTAAGAAATGTATTGTTTTTTTACATAGAACGTTAATATTAGTCTTTACGAATAGGATGAACCCAAGATTGTTAAGATCCATTCAGGAAAATCGACAAGACAGGACTTGGAAAATGTTGATTGTTTCTAGAAACGGGATAAACAATTGGCATTTTGCAAAAACTACTAGACCGATCGAGCCCATCTTTTGTATGCTTATAAAGTACATGACAACTCACGAATTGTAAACATTTCACTTAATTCGAATAACTACCTAATTAAAAATTTATTATCAAAATTTTTTAAAATGGCCATTTTGCAATAGTGTTGTTATCTATAATGCAATTTTAATGTAGAAACTCTCATTGTAAAGATAATTGTTTTCTCTATAACTTGTCTGTTGACTGCAAAAGTCAACATCTAAGCCTTTTGGAGTTATAAATAAAAGAGTGATTTTAGCACTTTCATTGTTTGTTTGACAATGGTTCCACTAAAAATTGATGAATCTGTAGATGAGAGGCTTTTTGTAATAACTCAAACTATAAGTACCCTTTCTTACAACTGTCAAACCCGTGTACAGTTTTTACAAGAAAAATGTAATGTGATTCGCCTATAAAGATTAATGTTTTATATTAGATTCAAATGTTTATAACGATTATCTTAGAATGTTTTCAATGATTATAGGGTGTGAATGAAACGTAATGCGGAAAGAAAACCCGGAAAAAACCCGGAAATAAAACCCCCGGAAAAATACCCCCGGAATAAAACTCCTAGGAAAAAATACCCTCGGAATAAGAACCCTCCGGAAAGAAAACCCCCGGATGAGAAACCCCCAGAAAAAAATCTCAAAAAAACACACATTGCCATATTTTATGTAAAACGTATATTTATACATAACATAATACACCTACAATTGTTATACGATTAATCAATTTAAACACAAGTGTAAAATAACGCATGAAACTTATTAACAAACAAGCAAGAAAAATTAAGTTATTGTGATTAAAATATGTCTTTACAAAAACAAGCGACAAGATATAATATTGTTAATAAGTATGGTTATTCCATTCGCTATTCAATTGTACACACGTGACCAAAATTTAAGGAAAATCCATTCCGCGGAACAGTTTGAAAAAAAATAAAAACGAGCGGTGGACGTCAGATATAAATCGGACGCTAGCACTTAGCGGCCCAGAATGACTATCAGCGACTAATCGCACTATGGTCATTCGATTCGCTATTCAATTGTACACACGTGACCAAAATTTAAGGAAAATTCATTCCGCGGAACAGTTTGAAAAAAAAATAAAAACGAGCGGTGGACGTCAGATACAAATCGGACGCTAGCACTTAGCGGCCCAGAATGACTATCAGCGACTAATCCCACTATGGTCATTCGATTCGCTATTCAATTGTACACACGTGACCAAAATTTAAGGAAAATCCATTCCGCGGAACAGTTTGAAAAAAAAAAAAATAAAAACGAGCGGTGGACGTCAGATGCAAATCGGACGCTAGCACTTAGCGGCCCAGAATGACTATCAGCGACTAATCGCACAATGGTCATTCGATTCGCTATTCAATTGTACACACGTGACCAAAATTTAAGGAAAATCCATTCCGCGGAACAGTTTGAAAAAAAATAAAAACGAGCGGTGGACGTCAGATGCAAATCGGACGCTAGCACTTAGCGGCCCAGAATGACTATCAGCGACTAATCGCACAATGGTCATTCGATTCGCTATTCAATTGTACACACGTGACCAAAATTTAAGGAAAATCCATTCCGCGGAACAGTTTGAAAAAAAAAATAAAAACGAGCGGTGGACGTCAGATACAAATCGGATGCTAGGCCTTAGCGGCCCAGGATAATCACTCCGAGCGATCTTTTAACTACTAATTATTGTATGGAAAGTTCATTTGTTATAGAATATTTCGAATATATGCGAAACGTCCAAAAAATAGATTTTGGGGAATACTTAGAGTTAACTGTTTCATTTTGAAACCCGACAACGTCTTAGGCAACCAGTTCTGCGGCCATATGTTTCCTTTAGAAAATACATTATATTCGTTTGAAATGAGTCCTCTGAATCAATTTGTGGTTTATTGATCGAAATCAGACTATAAATGTTTAATTGTAAACGGTTCATGGCTACAACAACAACGTAATTGATTTTTCCCCAATACATTTCGTCTCCGTGCGCTACTGACCGCTCGTGCATCCTCGGCTAAATTGGACGCTGAGAAAAAGACTCTAACTTCACATTCACATCGGTAGAAATGTGTAGTGTGTTTGTTTGGCAGGAATGGCAGGTTAGGTTTGGTTTGGGCCAGTTTGGGCGTTTGGCAAATAGTAAATAGTGTGCAAATAGTTTTCAGTCGGAAAGTTCGGATTGGCGAGCTCAAAAATTAATGAAACCCAAAAAGACATCCTATTCAATTTTATTAGAGAAAATGATGATGTTAGAACCGGCAAACTGTGCCATAAAAGTAGCAAATTGGATGTGCGGAGGAAATGGGAGGCAATCACTAAAACCCTCAATAAAGTGCCTAAGGGCAGTATGAAGTCTTGGACTCAGTGGAGAAAAGTAAGATTTGGTGTTGTACCCACGATTCTATGACGTATGTAAACGTGATAGGGCATTTAAATAGCCCTCTATTTCTGTCTATTTAAAGAAAGCACTTTTGCAAAGTGGCTTTACCAGGTTCACATACGTAATTCTATACTTGTAATTTATAGAGCTGGTTGGATTTCAAAAATTCTGGAAAGAAATATTTTTCGGAGAAAGGTAGACACATGCGATGTACAGGAGGAGGGTCATCTTTTAAGGAAACGGACAGTTTTGAAAAAATGAAGGACCTAATTTCCCCTTTCCTTGCGGAGGGAATAGAGGGTGCTGAACAACTGCCCATTGCATTCGTAACTGTTAAACTGTCTTTGAAAGGTAGCATCAATTTATACATCATTTTTAGGATTTCGAAGCCCACGCAGTTCCAAGTACTAGTCAAACCATTGATGCGAATGAAAAGGAATTAAATCGAAACCAGTCTTGTGATGAATTGCCTGAAAAAAGTGGAAAGGTCATTTGTGAGAAAGGTAATGTGGCGAATGAGGAAATACATTTACATGGCAAATATTTTAAATGTGCTTGATACATCCACAATAAATGGAAATGAATTAGTTGATGAGTCAATTATAATAACTGTAAGTCTCATTGTAATCATGTATAATTATATTAAGCTTCTTTTCGATGGCCTTATTCTGGCACCTCATAACCCACTAATAGAAAATTTTACACTAGTGCCAGAAAAATATATAAAACCGATTCTAGGACTGAAAAGAGTAGAAAATAATTTGTTGAAAACAGAATTATTATAAATTACTTTTTAGTTAATACCTTAACCTACTACAATGTTATAGCAACTACTTAGTATATTGGTTTCTAAAAATAGGACATATCCATGTTAAAAATCAAAGGATGTACAGTTTTAGTAGATCAAATCCAACAACAATTTTGTGGGTTACTTGAGTTTTGTCCCCTGACACTTGTTCAAAAAGAATTTTATTTGCAATAAGATGTTTTACTGATTGATAATGTTCTTTTTTTTGTTAGTGTTAAATCACAAATTTACAAAAATTGTGGGTAATGACTTGTCAGAATTAAGCCATCGATGTTGGATCTATTTCATTTAAATTTTTTTTGTCACTATTAGTGTTATTTTATTTTAGGATCATGATTATTGGACAGAAAATCTGGGGAACGAGCAAATACTAATTAGCCAGGAACCTTGGTCCGGTAATGTAGATGAAATGTTACCTGAAGACAGCACTGAAAATTCTGTCCACAATACGAGCAGTGCAAAAAATCCAAAAAGGAGAAGAATGGCTACTACACGACTGAGTGAATCAATTAAAGCAAGTCAGAACATCCAGCAAATGTTAAACAACAAAAATATGAAAGATGAAATGTACAGAGTTGAGAAATTTGCTCTCTTAGAAAGAGACATTGTTGTGATGAAAGAAAGAATAGCTGCTGCCTTAGAAAAATTGGTAGAGAAATTGTGTTAGGGGGATCCAGCTATTCATTCAAGATAATTTTAGTTGTTTTATATTTTGAAGAATTTAACTTTTGCTTTCTTCTTTGAAGTATTTTACTTGTTATATTTGCAGTTTTTTTTTTTTTTTTTGAGAATCATTTCTCTTACCTAAATCTCCGTTGTAGTTTTATTTGTTGGAGAATTTACTTATATTTTTTGTTTTGGTTTTATGTAATGGAGAATCTGGTGAATCTTAGTTCTCTTATATCTGTTTTAATGTTATTTGTTGGAGAATCTATTTATATTTTTTGTTAATTTAGTTTTAATAAACAAACCTATTTCTCATATCTCAGTATTATTTTTGGAGAATCTCTCTTTTTTTTTGTATGTTTATTTTTTGCAATTTAGACTGGTATCTCTGATATTTATATATTATGAATTAACTACTACTTGTTTTAATTTAACCTTGTAAAACACTACTCAGTGGATGAACCATTTTAAATATAATACATGGGGCTAAACAATATCATTAATTTAATAATTGGTAAAACAATATATTTCATATTCCTCAATCTAATGTATTATAGGTAATAAAAAGGTTTTGTAAAGTTAATATACAAGTTATAATTAAAAATAATTTGTTATAATATGCTGTTGCAGTCGACGCCCATCTTCCAAATCTTGATTTCTGTGAGGATGCAGGCCATCCTGCACATCAATATTATTTGGAAAATCATACATCCCAAAGTCGATGTTCTCATTTCCTTCTGGCTCTGGTTCTGTAAATTATTCTCGATGCATATTGTAATGCGAGAAGTAAACAACGCGACACCAACTACGACGCGTAAAGACAGCTGCACGAATTTTCCCGGAATGTTGTTTACGAAAAGCAATTAATGTGTGACCTTCTGAACATTTCCTGCGTAGGCGTTCTAGAAGGTACGAGAAGGATCTCGATTAGGGTTGGGGGTGTATATATAAGGGGGCTTGTGATCGACGGAGTTAGTTAGAAGTAGAGAAGCAGAAGTGAACGCGACATACGATCCGAAAGCGGAGCAGTACAAATAAATTATGTAGTGTCTAGTCTAGTGTACAAGTAGTTTAGTGTGTTAAATAAATTAGTGTTCAATTAATGTAAATAAATTATAAAATAAACGTTACATTGGTGTCAGAAGAGCGGATCATGAAGAAGTTACGCGAATTAAAAGTGGCCGAGTTAAAAAAGAACTCGAGGAACGGGAATTGGAAACAGGAGGGAGGAAGACTGAACTACAGGACCGGCTCTCAGCATTTTTGAAAGAAAATGGCCAGGACCCGGAAGTTTTCGAGTTCGAAGACGATGACATCACGAAGCAAATCGCCGCCCAGAGGGAAGAAATCGCCGCCCAGAGGGAAGAAAGCGCTGCCCAGAGGGAAGACATCACTGCTCAAATCGCCGCCCAGAGGGAAGACATCACTGCTCAAATCGCTGCCCAGAGGGAAGAAATCGCCGCCCAGAGGGAAGAAATCGCCGCCCAGAGGGAAGAAAGCGCCGCCCAGAGGGAAGACATCACTGCTCAAATCGCCGCCCAGAGGGAAGAAATCGCTGCCCAGAGGGAAGAAATCGCCGATTAGAGGGAAGACATCACTGCTCAAATCGCCGCCCAGAGGGAAGACATCACTGCTCAAATCGCCGGCCAGAGGGTAGACATAATTACTCATATTACTGCTCAGATAACCGACCAGATGGAGGCTCAGCGTAAGGAGATTGAAGAGAAGATCAAGCAGTTGGAAGAATGACTAGAACAAGTCAGTAGCGGCGAGGGGAAAGAAGACAAAATTAAACAGAAGACGAAGCAGTTGGAAGAACGACTAAGGCGAGTCAGTAGCGGCGAGACGAAGGAAGAAATAAAGGCGGTCGTTCAACAGAACTCGATATGCACTAATCGAGTGACGCCCCCAACGTTCGATGGAAAAATTCCGTGGGCCAGCTACAAGAAGCAGTTTGAGGCAGCAGCGGAAGCTAATGCTTGGTCCCCTCACGAGAAAGCTGTTTCCCTAACGGTAGACTTACGTGGAGAGGCGTTGGAAGTTCTTCAGACGCTATCCACCGAGGAAGCCGGGAATTACACTGAGGCGACTGGAAATGCGGTTCGGCCAAACACATCTGGAGCAAGTCCATCAATCCCAGATGTCTAATCGCCGTCAGAGATCGAACGAGACCCTGCAGGAGTTCGAAGCGGACATAGCCAGACTAGTGAGGTTGGCGTATCCCACGGCACCGGAACAGATGATGGAGTGCCTCGCAGTGCAGACGTTCGTGAGCGGGCTGCGGGACCAGGAACTGCAGAGGGCCCTGAGACTAGCTCGACCGAAAACATTAATGGACGCGCTCGCCATCGCACTGGAGCATGATGTAGCCATGGAAGCCTCCCGCGGTCATGGCCGTGTTCGAGCGGTTACAGAGGAAGTAGATACTGAAAAGCTCGTGGAAAGGGTCCTACAGCAGATCATGGAGATGCTGTCGGCGAAGAAGAAGGTAGTTCGCTGTTGGAACTGTGGCGAAGTGGGCCATATGTGAAGAGTTCTTGCAAGCGGCCCAGAACAGCGGCGCCGGCGAAGGCCCAGGAAAACTAATGCGGGTCGATAAGAAAGGGGGAACGTCGACCCGTAGCAGTGGAAACCCCCGGGCCAGTATAGCCTCGTTTTCCCACCAATTGGGGAGCGCGTACGTCGATGACACTATCGACGAGAGATCCCACGCCATGCTTGTGGACACGGGAGCTACGAAGACGATCGTACGCTCGGAAGTTGTGAGGGACCGTAGGAAGATTAAGCCAAGTAGGTGGCAATTAAGAACTGCCACTGGGGAGAAGGCAGTAATACACGGTGAAGCGACGGTTAGCATGAAGTTGGGACGAGTAAAGTTTGAGCATCCTGTTCTCATAGCCGAAATTGAGGAAGACGTCATACTGGGGATGGACGTCATGAGGAATCATGGATTCCAGTTGGATTTCGGACACCGAGTGTTGAGGATCGGTCAAGAAGAATTACTGCTACTTGTCTGAGGGGTGTTGTGGAAGAGGGAATCCCAGCCGTGATCGAACCAGAAAACGATGACAATCGACTGGCTCGGGGGGTACTGGTAGGACAGGCGCTCGTTACTCTCTCAAGAGAAGTGCCTGTGCGGCTACTCAACATCAATCAGTACCCGGTCACCATCAAGAAGGGTACGAAGCCGGGCACATGTATGGCCGCATCGGCCATCGTAAGGGGCGTTAGTGAGGAAGAAAGGTCCAGACACACTCCGCAGGACTTGAAATGAATTCTTTCCCAGACCAGTGCGTTTCTCTCGCCCACACAGAAACAAAAGGCCCACGAATTAATAAATAAGTACCAGGACATATTTACCACCGAGAATGGAAAGCTGGGAAAGACCAAGGTCGTGACACATAAAATTGACACGGGCGAGACACGACCGATTCGACAAACAGCAAGACGACTACCCTTGGCCAAACGGGAGGAAGCCGAGAAAATCATCAAGGACCTAGAGCGGGACGGGGTCATCGAGCCGTCAAGCAGTCCATGGGCCTCGCCGGTAGTACTGGTGAAGAAAAAGGATGGGACTACTCGATTCTGTGTAGACTACCGGCAGGTGAACAGTGTCACCAAAAAGGACAGCTACCCGCTACCACGTATCGACGACACACTCGATACCCTTGCTGGATCCACGATATTTTCGACCTTGGATTTAAAAAGCGGCTATTGGCAAGTCGAAATGGACCCTGCCGATAAGGAAAAGACGGCATTTACCTTCGGTAACGGCCTGTGGCATTTTACAGTCATGCCATTCGGACTTTGTAATGCCTCAGCGACGTTTGAGAGGCTGATGGAGAGCGTGCTAATGGGTCTGACGTGGAAAACGTGCCTAGTCTATTTGGAGGATGTCATCGTGATGGGCAAGACCTTCGAAGGACATCTGAAAAACTTAGAGGACGTCTTCCAGAGACTGCGAGGTGCGGGGCTGAAACTGAACCCGAAGAAATGTCAACTCTTCAGAAGGAAGGTCTCGTACTTAGGGCACGTAGTGAGCAAAGAGGGCGTCGCCGTTGATCCGGACAAGACAAGTACGGTGAAGGAGTGGCCAATACCGGCAGATAAACACCAGTTGAAGAGTTTTCTAGGACTCCGCACGTACTACCGACGCTATGTCCGGATGTTCTCCGACGTCGCTAAGCCGTTGACAAGACTCACAGAAGAAGGACGAAACTTCTGTTGGGATGAGGAATGCCAGTCTGCCTTCGACGAGCTGAAGAGGAAGTTGACCAGTGCCCCAGTGCTGAGTTTTCCTCTGCCAGAAGGACAGTTCATCCTGGACACCGACGCGAGCAATGTGGGAATTGGAAGTGTTCTGTCGCAGCGTCAGGAGGGACAAGAACGTGTCCTTGGATACTTCAGCAAGGTACTCTCCAAACCAGAAAGGAATTACTGCGTCACCCGACGTGAATTATTGGCCATCGTCAAGTCTCGAGCACTTCCATAAATACTTGTGTGGAAGGAGGTTTTTGATCCGGACCGATCATGCTGCTCTTAAATGGCTCCTCCAGTTTAAGAATCCCGAAGGACAGATCGCTCGCTGGATCGAGAGGCTCCAGGAGTATGACTTTGTCATAGAACATCGGCCAGGACAGAGTCATGGAAACGCAGACGCACTCTCGAGAAGACCATGCCCTGATGAATGTCCTCATTGTCATAGAGCTGAGGAAAAGTCCGAGAAAGTCTATCGAACGACCGTGGTCGCCGAGGAATGGACACCATCCTCGTTACGACAAGAGCAAGAAAAAGACCCGGTTCTCAAAGAAATCCTGGTTTGGAAGGAGGGAGGAGAGCGTCCTGAGTGGCAAAAGGTATCACCTGGCTCGCCAAAACTCAAGAGCTATTGGGCACAGTGGGACTCGTTAGTGGTTGAGGATGGACTACTAAAACGCGTACTGGAGAGCCAAGACGGGACGGAGGAAAGACGGCAGTTGGTAATTCCCTCCAGTAAAATCCCGGAGGTCTTGCGGCACCTTCACGACGAATCGTCTGGTGGACATTTAGGGATCAAGAAAACCCTGCAGAAAGTACGAGAGCGATTCTACTGGATCATGTTCAGACGACGTGAAGGACTGGTGCAAGAAATGTACTACATGTTTCGCAAGTAATGGGCCACAAAGACGACCGAAAGCTCCCATGAAACAATATAACGTCGGGAGCCCCTTCGAAAGGATCGCTATTGATATAGCAGGACCCTTCCCTGAGACCGAAAAGGGGAATAAATACATCCTGGTCGTAATGGACTATTTTACGAAGTGGGTAGAAGCGTACGCTCTCCCTAATCAGGAGGCAGAGACAGTGGCCGATGTGCTAGTGAAGGAGACGATCTGCCGGTTTGGAGTACCCATGGAATTACACTCGGATCAAGGAAGAAACTTTGAGAGTGGCCTATTCCGGAGGATCTGTGAGAAGTTTGGGGTACGAAAAACAAGAACCACGGCCCTTCACCCTCAGTCTGACGGCATGGTAGAACGAATGAATCGCACCCTCAACCGCTATCTAGCGAAAATGGTCTCGTCACATCAAAGAGACTGGGACGAACACGTGCCGTTCTTCCTGATGGCCTACCGCTCGGCCGTTCATGAGTCGACAGGACAAACTCCAGCCAAAGTCCTGTTCGGGCGAGAACTTAAACTGCCCTGTGATCTAATCTTTGGCGCTAGACCGGACGAGGACGTTTCGGGGGAAGATTACATCTCCCGGATGCGGCAAAGGATGAACGAGATTCACGATCAAGTCCGATACCAACTAAATATCGCCAGTGATCGCATCAAAGAGCGTTACGACATCAACGCTAAAGAGGGTGGCTACCAAATGGGAGATCGAGTTTGGCTTTACAACCCATAGAAGAAACGTGGTTTGTCCCCTAAGTTACAGACCAATTGGGAAGTTCCCTATGTTGTGAAGAAACGAATCAATGACGTGGTCTACCGGGTAAGCAAACTACCAAATGGCAAGCCGAGAGTGGTGCACTTCAATCGGTTGGCACCCTATGAGGGGTCGCACGATGAGGCGGAGGTTCCCCGAGTAAGAAACACGTTGGCGCAGGAGAACGAACTTTCGTTCGAAGAATTTATGAGCGCCTACGGGGGTACCGGAAAAGCACGGTATGGGGTAACCTGTGAAAAACAACAGGATTTGTTCAGCGTACCTGAAGAATACTCGTTGGCCCATTGTGTGTCCGCCGACCTGGTAATGTCACGAGGTATCGCCAAGGTTTTCAAGAAGAAGTACGGGCGCTTGGAACAACTCAGAGCGCAACTCCCGGAAATTGGCAAGGTTCTGGAACTACGTGACAACGTAAGACACATCTTTTATCTGGTTACGAAGGAGATCGGGTCCCTTAAACCATGTTATCACGATGTATGGCGAACCTTGCATAGGCTACGAGACCGACTGCTGGAGCTCGACATCAGGAAGCTAGCTGTCCCCAAGTTAGGTGCTGGACGAGATCAGCTGGACTGGAGGGTTGTCCGGAATATGCTGGAAGTATTGTTGAAGAATACCGGAGTGGAAGTTTTAGTCTGCTGTTTTGGGCCTGCACCATGTCGACTCGGGAAGACGGTCCCCTGTTATTTTGACGCCACGTCTCGCTGTAAGCGGGGGGCTAACTGCAGGTCCTGCATGGGCCTACCAGGGATACGTTTCGAGACGAAACGTCTCTAAGGCGGGGGCAGTGTAATGCGAGAAGTAAACAACGCGACACCAACTACGACGCGTAAAGACAGCTGCACGAATTTTCCCGGAATGTTGTTTACGAAAAGCAATTAATGTGTGACCTTCTGAACATTTCCTGCGTAGGCGTTCTAGAAGGTACGAGAAGGATCTCGATTAGGGTTGGGGATGTATATATAAGGGAGCTTGTGATCGACGGAGTTAGTTAGAAGTAGAGAAGCAGAAGTGAACGCGACATACGATCCGAAAGCGGAGCAGTACAAATAAATTATGTAGTGTCTAGTCTAGTGTACAAGTAGTTTAGTGTGTTAAATAAATTAGTGTTCAATTAATGTAAATAAATTATAAAATAAACGTTACAATATGTTGTGTAATATACAGCACGCGTTAATAATTTTCCCTGCCATTGTTGGGGTATAATGCAGTACTCGATGTTTGAGCAGGCATCTAAAACGCGTTTTCAGCAAACCGTTACACCTCTCAATTAAGGACCGAGCACTGCATAACTGGGTGTTATAGCGGGCTGCTGGAGTACCATCCACAACGTTGGGAACTGGAATTTGTAACCATTTCCTTAAGGGATATCCAGAGTCTGCTACTATAAAAAATATTGATGTGATAAAATAATGTCAATAGTTGTAATCATTACCTACCAATTAAATAATAACTGAAATTGTTATCATTACGACTGGCTTCTTCAAGTGATTGCTCGACGTTTGAATTCCTCCAAATAAAAGCGTCATGTACGCTACCTGGATATCTCGCATTCACATTTAGAATTTTTAAATTTATATCACACACCTGAAAGTATAACATTTCTATTCCATGAAACAATTAGTATCTATTTTACTAGAATAAACAAATACTCAATTTCATTTAACCTTAGATTCTTAGTTTCACTGTTTTATTTCTAAATTTACCAACTGAGTATTTATGGAATGGTATGATTTTCTATTTACATATACATGCTCATTTCCAGATGGTGGAAAAATTGCTATATGAGTACAATCCACTATTCCCACAATACCAGGTGTATCATATGATTGATAGAATCTAAAATTATTGTTGGACGTTTCATATTATAGAAATAAGTTTCTATATTCACAGATTATTTTACTTACTGTGTTCTCATCCGGTTCAAGTGTTCTGGGTTGAATGAGAAATTAACCCACCTATTAAAAATCCTGGGATGATTTAAGGCATCAACAATTTGTTTGATGCATCTACTTGTAGTTGACTGGCTAACAGGGAGATGCTTATTCAATCCTACATCAGTTTGGTAACTTCCTGTTGCCAGAAATTTCAAGGTAATCAGTAGCTAAGGAAATGATGTTATTTTATAGAAAATATTTTGATTTTAATTAAGTGTACTAATAATTCTTAAGGTGTTTTTTAGGTAATTACCTTCATTTCCAATGGTATCGCCGATATCCTTGATGGTGGCTCTAAAATGGTTTCAAGATGTGCTAGCAGCTCAAGCACTACCTCTTTAGACAATCTAAATAATTTTGTAAACTGTTTATCACTTAGGTTTATGAAAGGATCTCCTGCTCTGTCCTTCCACCTTGACCAAAAATCTCTAGGTGGATTATTTTCTAACATCTCCACCTCTTCCAAAACTTCCAAATGATGCAGAAGAATAGCTTCTTCCATCAAAAGTTACTTTAGTTTTGGTTCTTTGCATGGATGGATATTTTTGGTTATGTATTGTTTGTAAAAGAAAAATAATGACATTGCGCAGAATCAATTTCAGTAATTCCATTGCAAATTAATATTCACATGGCATTTACTATGTGAAAATATTCGTAGTCTTTTTGTGTGAAAATATTCACGTGGTTCTGTGGAGAATACCGAATTTAATATTTCCATGTGAAACTGATTTTCACTCATGTGAATAAAAGTCGAGAATCGAGCCCCAGGATAACAGGATTGCTCACTTACATTTAATCAATGTTGGACAGTTTTGTGACGTCACCACCGGTGCTGAAGTGCGTTTACGTGTGGATCTGTGGATGACGTGATGTAGATATCGTCAGTAAATATGGATTACGTAGAGTACGTACGTAAACCGTACAGTTTACAATGATAAATCTTACTGTTTACTACAGTAAAATGAATAAATCCCTATCTTCTGTCCAGCACCGGTGGTGACGTCACAGAGTTTTTGCCAGGCAGATTCGGCGAACTGAGCAATCCTGGGTAGTCTATGGCCGTGTTTTTAAAGTGTACCAGCTGCTCGAACACAATGTGCTCGAACACGAACAGTCAACCGAACACTTGAGCACTTGCTCGATCAGTGACATTTAAAAACGGTACCTATGCAAGTCTAAGGTACAAGTTGTAATGTTTTGACTTCTAACGATTTGTATACATCATACATTTTAAAAACATACAAAACAAAATGATAAATCCTTATTTAATTACTCTTAATGTATTTGGATTTGATTAATATGAATTTTTTACTCAAGAACTCCAGTTTTACACTTGCTATTTAAGAAAACATTTCCATATTTTGGTCACCTCCATAATTTTAGTTTCTTTTGACCTATAATTTTTAGCTTAAATTACAAAACATTCAATTCGATGTCCAATTTTCTATCTATTCCTTGTTCTGTCGTTTCATACACCGATGCACCGTCTCACGACCCGGTGCATGAAAATTGTGTTCGAGCAGGTGTTCGAGCAAGTTTGTTAATTTTAAAACGCTCGACTGTTTGCTCGAACTGCATTTTAAAACGCGATTTTCCTGTTCGAGTACTCGAACCGGTGTTCGAACACTTTAAAAACACGGCATATAATCGTTGCGCTTGGCCCAACGATTATAGACTACCAGGATTGCTCAGTTCGCCGGGCAAAAACTCGGTGACGTCACCACCGGTGCTGGACAGAAGATAGAGATTTATTCATTACTGTAGTAATCAGTGTAAACTGTACGGTTTACGTACGTACTCTACGTAATCCATATTTACGAACGATATCCACATCCCGTCATCCACAGATCAACACGTAAACGCCTTCAGCACCGGTGTTGACGTCACAAAACTGTCCAATATTGATCAAATGTAAGTGAGCAAACCTGGTTCCTGGTTAGTCTATAATCGTTGCGCTTGGCCGCCATTAGTGTACAAATACAAACTATAGCCCCTCCACTTTGAATAGTAGCGCATCCTTGGAGCAAAATTAATACCAACGTCGAGACGAAAAAAGTCCCTACCTTTATAAGGGTGCGTTGTACAAATGTGAGTTAAGCCAGGATATTATTTAATCTTATGTTAAATACCTGTAGTGCATTGTACCAAACTTAATCAAGACTTAACTCGGTGATAACCTGGAGTTTACAATACCCGGTTCATGAGGTGGGTTAACCGAGAGTTAACAATTTCTAACCTAAATTGTGTATAATTTGACGTTTGAAAAACAAAGATTATCTCCGCGCTGCAGCTAATTATGGCATTAAGGGGCTCAGCAATAATTGATGGGGTCCCAATTAAGGAACTTACAGACGATGAGGATTTCATAGAATTAATAAATATCGTTTTAAGATCACCGCGTGTTATACGGGAAAGAATTAATCACTTTGAAAAATGGAATGACTGAATTCAAACAAAGATTTCGATTATCAAAACCCGTTGTGAAATATATTATCGATAATATTTCAGAAAGAATTTCATCAAAAACTAACAGGTAAGTGCTAATGTTATTAAATTAACATAAATCGTTAATGAAATACATTATGAACAAATCATTGGGGAAGTATTATCGAGTAATTCTTTTTGTTTTCGTAGAAACCATGCAGTCTGTCCAGCAGATATGGTGATGTTAACGCTAGGGTACTTGGCTATGGGGACACTTTTAACCGTTGTCGGGGAAGTAAGCGGCGTTGATAAAGCCACAGCTTCAAGCGCAATAACTATTGTTGTACGAGCAATTGCAGAGCTACGTCCATGATATATAGAAATGCCATCTACTGAAGAAGAAATAACAATAGTTCGACAAGGATTTTATAATATTGCCAAGTTTCCCATATGTATTGGTGCCATCGACTGCACACGTGTCAGAATACAATCACCTGGGGGAGAAGATGCTGAAAGATTCCGAAATAGAAAAAACTTTTTCTCATTCAACGTGCAGGCAGCTTGCGACAGTGAACTGATTATCAGAAATATTGTATGTCGTTGGAACGGATCAGCACATGATTCCCAAATTTTTAATATGTCTTCATTAAGGCAAAGCTAGAAAATGAAGAGAAAGTTTAATAGTTGGCGACAGTGGTTATGCTGTAAAAAATTATTTAATAACTCCTTTGGCGAATCCTACAACAGCAGCAGAACACCTTTTCAATGAATCTCAAATAAGAACTCGAAACCCAATCGAAAGATGTTTCGGCACATTAAAAAGAAGATTTCTCTGTTTGACATTGGGTATACGACTCCATATCAGCAAAATTGAGGCAATAGTAGTTGCTTCAGCTGTTTTACATAATATAGCCACGACAATGAATGATTTACCACCTAGACTGACATATGAAGAAGAGGAAGCAGTTAATTTAACAATGAATGTTAATGAGTATGAAGGACAAAGACATATTAATGAAAATAATTTGACTAGGCATATTTTAATTGCTAAACATTTTGCTAGACTAAATTAAAGTACTGTTATTATGTTTATTTTTGTAATGTCTAGGTATTTGTACAAAATATAAGAAAATCCAAAGTTTCCATCAAAATGTTTTTATATTTTCTTAATCATTAATTCTAATTCTGAATTATGTTTTTCCATCATTTCCAAAGTTTGTTCCATTTCATATTTTTGATTCTTAAAATAGGCTGTATGTTCTCATTAGTTGCAATTTCAGCTTCAATAACTTCAAAATCTCTTCTCTTTAAAAATATTTTAAAAGATAGTGATAGTCATACAACATGACACACGATTGACATTAGGGAGTTATTGGAAGTTTCAAAATAGTGACAGCAGTAATAACAACAACCGTATATTAATAATAGTGCGGTGTCGATTACGCGGCCGAAAAAAAAAAGAGTTATTGGAAATGCTTTTTGGTTTTGTGCTATTCACTCTCCTTATTTCTAACCTTACATTTAAACGTCGAATTGTAAGTTGGCGGATGACCCGGTTGTTGTTATTTGTTTGAGTTTGAGGTGAAGACAGACAAAAATGAAAGAAGCAGGTCGTGGTCGTACGTAAACCTCAGTCTAACTTTTTTGTCACTAATTTTTTTTTAAAACAAATTCACAACTTAAAAAAATCCGGAAATTGAAAACAAAAAAGCAAAGACGTGTTGTAAATGAGACGCGTTACTTCGCCAAAACGTACAATTTATTCACCCGACAAGAAAAACCGTATTCTGCGTCACAAATAATCACATCTATTCTCATTCGCTTCTTAACCAATTGTCCTTGTCTTTGTCCCTCTTCCGAGGTGGTACCTTCACCTTCCCCGCACCCTCGTTCCCCCTCGCAATCGATCCGTCCCAGATCAGGTAGAGGGTGAGTTCAGGGACGTAGTTCGAAGAGAGCGAGGTCTGGTAGAGTGATGACAATAGACGTAAACAAACCATCGAGAATTTAACGGTTAGTTATAAAAACGACAGATCAGCTGACAAATGTCAAAAGTGTCAAAATACGGGAAAATTCTAGTAAATAGTGCACTCCCTATTTGTTCAGTAATAAAGTCTAGCACTATCACAATTACGGGTAGCAGTATTTAGTTGGCCACTGCGCATGCGTATATGTCAAAATAGTGCTATCAGTATTACTGCTAGACTCCATTTCACATAAGAAGAACCGTGGCCTTGAGTTCCATGCCGACCGCATCTCCGTCACGAAGTCGCCCGATCGGCATCTGGACAGTAGCGGTCCGAGTAATAATCGTATTAGGGGATAATATTAATTCGTGTATTGTTAGTTGCCTATGTTGTGTAAACAACAAGAATAATTTAATCTAAATCATTTTGCTTTAGTCAAAATACACAATGCACAACGTACAAAACTGTAATAATAATAAAATAAACGACCGCTACCTTACGTTAGCTCCGCGAACGCCGGGCGAGGAAAACTCGCAACCGCGCCTCCGCTAAACCTTCACCCTCCCGCCACTGCTTATACACGAATTACATGAAACGATGGAAACCGAACATAGCCGACGGAATATGTCGTTCCGTGTAACTCTAGCCCACGGTTCTTCTTATGTGAAATGGAGTCTACACTTTATTACACTTCCAATAACTCCCTATTAACAATTCAAGCACACATTACAATAAACACGTCTCAGAACATAGATACCTTATCAGTCATTGCTGCCAATCGTAAAAATATGTGGATTAATTAACTCGTGCTTTGTACAATGATCACTTGAAATAAACCAGGATTAATTTTAATTGTAGGTTAATAAATTTCCGAGTTAACTCGCATTTGTACAAGGCACCCTAAGAGAAATTTAAAAACCACAGAAATCGTACAGAAGAGAAGTGATTTGCAAACTCGCAAAGTACTGCTGTTAGTCAGATTCACTAAATGCTCGCAATCAGTTCGTTGAATGCACTTTAACCAAAGTTTTCGCATCTTTGATCACTTCGGTATCCTAAAAACAGCTGGAAAACTTTTGCCCCACTGTTCTTACATTTACGTGCAAAACAACCGGGCATTTTGCAGATAATTATGTACTTAAATGCAAAAATCAATCTGCCAGTACTGTCAATGTCACCTGTTCTGTTGAAGTTCTAGTGACTTTCAGTGCAACCAACGTGATTTTGCTCCAGCGGCAACATCAAAGGAAGGCGCTACTATTCAGAGTAGAGGGGCTATAATACAAACAAACACGTCACGCCCTCTATCCAAAACGCGATCACATTTTGACGGCTTGCTCACTCTATGATATTAGGGAGTTATTGGAAGTTTCAAAATACTGACAGCAGTAATAACAACAACCGTATATTAATAATAGTGCGGTGTCGATTACGCGGCCGAAAAAAAAAAGAGTTATTGGAAATGCTTTTTGGTTTTGTGCTATTCACTCTCCTTATTTCTAACCTTACATTTAAACGTCGAATTGTAAGTTGGCGGATGACCCGGTTGTTGTTATTTGTTTGAGTTTAAGGTGAAGACAGACAAAAATGAAAGAAGCGGGTCGTCGTCGTACCTAAACCTCAGTCTAACTTTTTTGTCACTCATTGTTTTTTTAAAACACAAATTCACAACTGCTCTACTCGTTAAAAAAATCCGAAAATTGAAAACCAAAAAGCAAAGACGTAAACAAACCATACAGAATGCAAAACGGTTAGTTATAAAAATGACAGATCAGCTGACAAATGTCAAAATACGGGAAAATTCTAGTAAATAGTGCACTCCTTATTTGTTCAGTAATAAAGTCTAGCACTATCACAATTACTGGTAGGCTCCATTTCACATAAGAAGAACCGTGGGCTAGAGTTACACGGAACGACATATTCCGTCGGCTATGTTCGGTTTCCATAGTTTCATGTAATTCGTGTATAAGCAGTGGCGGAAGGGTGAAGGTTTAGCGGAGGCGCGTTTGCGCGTTTTTCTCGCCCGGCGTTCGCGTATCTAAGGTAACGTAATGGTCGTTTATTTAATTATTATTACAGTTTTGTACGTCGGCATTGTGTATTTTGACTAAAGCGAAATGATTTAGATTAAATTATTCTTGTTGTTTATACAAGATAGGCAACTAACAATACACGAATTAATATTATTCCCACATTATCCCCTAATACGATTACTACTCGGATCGCTACTGTCCAGATGCCGATCGGGCAACTTCGTGACGCAGATGCGGTCTGCATGGAACTCAAGGCCACGGTTCTTCTTATGTGAAATGGAGTCTAGCAGTATTTAGTGGGCCACTGCGCATGCGTATATGTCAAAAATAGTGCTATCAGTATTACTACTACACTTTATTACACTTCCAATAGGGAGTTATTGGAAGTGTAATAAAGTGTAGCAGTAATACTGATAGCACTATTTTGACATATACGCATGCGCAGTGGCCCACTACCCAGATAGCCACTACTGCCGGCGGGACCTGCCGGCAGATCTCTGTCATCTGTGGCCAAATCTGCCACGAATCTGCCACCTTTCGCTCCCTCTACCGTAGGATAGCATAAAATCTGTGGGGTCGCTACGAATCTCAGACGGTTGCATATCAATAGGGGCACGTCTCGATCAAATTTAATAGTAGCATAAAGCTGGCAACGTTGCCAGAATATCGAAAGAAATAGGCTCGAAATCGAAAGGAGTTCGCAATTTAATAGAAACACATAATGAAAGAATAATTGTATAATTGAATTTTAAAAACGAGATGAAGGAAATACAAAAAAAAACTACTTACAAGAACGATACGACCAAGATATATACAAAAAGGAATGTTGCATAATATAAATAATAAAAAACGAGAGAAATGTGTGTATAAATTATTATTAAAAAAGGACAGTTCAACAATAAAAACAAAAACAAACCTAATGGACGAAATGGAAAATACTAAAAAATAAATAAAGAAAACAGGAAAATAGTTACAATATTAATTACAAAAAATTACCATTACAATATATTTACAAGACATTAGATGAGTTTTTTTTTAATTCGACCCGAGCCCTCTCCTTGGCAGCTTTGAGGGCTTTGGTTATCGCCTGCTGTAAGTCTTTTCTGGAAAGGACGCCAAATCTCTGGGAGAACGTTAATCCTGCTGTAAATTCATAAAAAAAATATTAGATTTATCGTATACTACTTGTTTATGTTAAATAAAATATAAAAATAATTAAAAAATACCAAATTAAAATCTATGTCTGAAGGTAATTAAAATAAATAATTAATAAATCATTACTGATGTGGAGTGGAATGTATACTTACAATAGATCACTTGTAGTGTTCGACTAGTGGCTATAGCCCTATCAGCGCTTCTCCCTCCTTTCACGTCCGTTCCAGTCCAGTTTAGCCATTGTAGTAGAATAATAGGGCCGGTTCTGACCCCCGAAAACATACCTAACTTAACTTATGCCGCCATTTTCAGAATTTAAATTTCGCGCCACCACCCCGGCGATGCGCGCGCCCCCTCGCGCCCGGCCCTTCACCTGGGGCTACCCCCAACCCCCACCCACCACCCACCAGGTCCCGCACCTGGGGCTACCCCCCACCCCCGCCACCCACTAGGACACCCACTAGGTCCCCCACTAGGTTCCCCACCAGGCCCCCTCCCCCTCACCCACCACCTAAGGCCCACATAATCTAGACCTCCACAGGGACGTCGTTCGCGCCAAATTTTGACAGGTTTGACAGGAAACATCACGGCAAAACACAGAACAGAAAAAACCCACTATAAGTCGAAAAATTACCCCACCTTGATATGCAACCAACAGTACCGATAGGTAGATATCTTTCTTTCCCCGAGGGTGATTTTACAGGATTCTTCGAACAGCGTAGAAATACCAATCAATAATCGTGTACACCATCTCGGGCCTATAACAAGGAAGAGACAAAGCCATGACGCTAAATCGATTGATTACCACACCTTAATCAGCAGTAGTACGCTAGGTAGATTTCTTTCTCCCAAGGATGGTTTCCACTTTACACCGCCGCGGGTGGGATTCCCAATCGATACACGCGACCAATCGATCCCTCACAGCGAGATACACACACACACACACACACACACACACACACACACACACACACACACACAGGGGAGAAACGGTAATGTAATCTGATATCAGGGGAGGATTAAATTTAGTATTTCACTGGGTTAATTCGATGTGAACGGAATGCGGTCATACGGGGTGTTACATTTACAGGGTGATACGCATAAAATAAATGTATTAAACGGAATATTTGTTAGATATTTCGTCTAATACAACTATCGAAACTAGGATTTGAACCAAGGACCTTGAGATCTACAGCCTCCTGCTCTTCCAATTGAGCTATGTTTTTGGTGTACCCAGATATGTTATAATAGGTATATTTTAAAGAAAAACAATGTATTTCACAGACTTTTTATTTAATTGACAGTATCGCAACCAACAAATTCATGCCATCAATTCACAATGTCAACAATTCATCACAAGTTGGGAGAGGTTTATTTGACCATTCTTGTGGAATACCCAACAGAATAACTAGTTGTAAATAACATTTTTCACAGTTTACTATACAAATAAGGTTATACATTATACATCGGGAAATGTTATGTCGCCTTTTGAACCTATCGCTGTCGGTTCGTTGGATTTCCCCAATTTTCAGGTATTTCTAGGTTGTGGAGGAAATGAATAGGTACTTTGAGATCGTGTAGCATTTCAATGAAGCACCTAATGCAACCTGCCTGCTCACAAATAATTTTCACTTCCTCAATGTTTCAACGAAGGATGTCAGTAGGGTTATCGCCCAAACAATTAGAAAATTTATGTAGTTCCATTTCTTATGTGTTGTAATACGTGTATGATGAAACGTACTGAGAGGATGACGGCAATATACCAAACTAATCCACAAACTAAAGAACTCGTGTAGTTATTGATTATGTTATTGTTGGGTGTGGTGGTGGTTATGGTAAAGGGATTTGTAACATTTTTCCACTCACTCTCACTAAGCGTACGATTGTCATAAACGATCCTCAACTTGTATTGTGTGGTGTTTTTAGGTACATTTATTTTGAGAGCAGGTAAATGAGAAATTACACATACTTCCATCTTCTTCCAAGCGTCAGGCCCATTCTCGTTATTTCGATCGAAACAAATAAATACATCACATGCGTTCGAAGGGCGATTAATATAAAATACCCCATTAATAAAAGCACTTAGTAAAACATAAGTCGATGCTACCAGCACCATGGTTGAAATGATACTAAATTATGATTTTAAAATATGATTATTAGTAATATTTAGGTATTGAACTTATACAATATTTACACCAATATTTTATAAAATATGCATTTTCTAGGCTACAATTCAAGTTATTATTTTCATGTAACACAATGATAAGATTTGAAAACTCTTTTCATTTCATTAAAATTCGGGGAATTCTCATCAGTCGATAAGTCGATAATTAGATTTCCTATTAACTTCTGTAACCATTCCTTCTTCTGCGAACCTCTGACGAATACGGTGGTATTCAATGGCACCCAAGCTCGGAGAAACGATGTGATTTCTTCATATTCTAGGACGTTATCCTGCTGCTGCTTGTCTATCCCACTGTTCCAATCGAGTCCATGTATATGTCGTTTTAACCATTCCACTTGGTTCCGGAAACTGAGGGTGTACACTTGTAATGGCGATGGTAATTTAATAAATCTATGAACCCATTCGTCTCTATCGATGTTTACTATGGCTATTTCTTTACACCAGAAACTACTGGGATCATACTGAAAACCTTGGATATCGATGACGACGACGGTAGTAGGAATCATTTTGAGGGTGTGTGTGAGTCGAGGTGAGAAATGAAACTGAAGCGGTGGTGTATAAATGATATCCTTTTATTCGTTTTTAGCTAGGGGACACTGCAGCACTATTTGGTAGTATAATGGGAATGTAGTAGCTTTCAGTGTCCAAAAAGCAAACCTATCTCCTTTACTTATATTCTCACCGACGATTTTTTTTTCGTCGAGACTCATTTTTTCATCATTAATGTCAACATGCACCCCTTTGGGATAAACTTCTACAGCTTCCACTTTACCATCGACAGGAGCGTTGTAAACAGTTTTTGCATTGTCTAATACGTAAAAGTAAAGGTTGTTGAGAGGAACTTGGTCACCTTTTCCTTGAATAGTAATTAAAAGTTTGCTGTGATGTTCCAACGGCGAACAAATGTAAAAAGGGGAAGAGAGTCTGGATGCTCCGACGATCTCATCACGATCAACAGGTGGACGTTCATCTGTGGCTGAAGTGTGCGGGGTCAACATGTGTCTTCCAAATTTATCGAGAGACATCTTTGTTGTTGTTGTTACGAATGCTTACGTATGATTAAAATCCATCCATCGAGGTTAGGTGTTTTTGTAAACTTAAGAGATTTTTCTGACAATTTCGCTAAGCGGTAGGTGTTCCATGATACAATCGTGAACTAGGATGCAGTATGCTCTGGTGTTGGCGGGGAAACCTGATCTAGCTTCAATTTCCAATTTTACATCCACCGTCGAAGATTTAATGCTTTCGTCACGATTTGCACAATCCAGTACGAATATGGTGTAAGATTTAAATTCGGTAAATGTTAATAAAGGCTGTTTTTGGTATGTAGGACTATTTGTAAATTTCGGATAAAATTCTGTGTAGATGTGGTAAGCCTCCGAATAATCATTTTTCTGGAAATCGAGATTAGGACGCTCGTATGGGTAATATTGTCCGTTTAAGAACACTATGATATTCGAGATGTCACAATAATCTATGTGATTACACATACATATGTGAATCTATGCACATGCACATGCACATGCACATGCACATGCACATGCACATGCCCATGCACATGCCCATGCACATGCACATGCACATGCACATGCACATGCACATGCACATGCACATGCACATGCACATGCACATGCACATGCACATGCACATACACATGCACATGCACATGCACATGCACATGCACATGCACATGCATATGCACATGCACATGCACATGCACATGCACATGCACATGCACATGCACATGCACATGCCCATGCACATACACATGCACATGCACATGCACATGCACATGCACATGCACATTCACATGCAAATACACATGCACATGCACATGCACATGCACATGCACATGCACATGCACATGCACATGCACATGCACATGCACATGCACATGCACATGCACATGCACATGCACATGCACATGCACATGCACATGCACATGCACATGCACATGCACATGCACATGCACATGCACATGCACATGCACATGCACATGCACATGCACATGCACATGCACATGCACATGCACATGCACATGCACATGCACATGCACATGCCCATGCACATGCACATGCACATGCACATGCACATGCACATGCACATGCACATGCACATGCACATGCACATGCACATGCACATGCACATGCACATGCACATGCACATGCACATGCACATGCACATGCACATGCACATGCACATGCACATGCACATGCCCATGCACATGCACATGCAAATGCACATGCACATGCACATGCACATGCACATGCACATGCACATGCACATGCACATGCACATGCACATGCACATGCCCATGCACATGCACATGCACATGCACATGCACATGCACATGCACATGCACATGCACATGAACATGCACATACACATGCACATGCACATGCACATGCACATGCAAATGCACATGCACATGCACATGCACATGCACATGCACATGCGCATGCACATGCGCATGCACATGCACATGCACATGCACATGCACATGCACATGCACATGCACATACACATGCACATGCACATGCACATGCACATGCACATGCACATGCACATGCACATGCACATGCACATGCACATGCACATGCACATGCACATGCACATGCACATGCACATGCACATGCACATGCACATGCACATGCACTAGCACATGCACATGCACATGCACATGCACATGCACATGCACATGCACATGCACATGCACATGCACATGCACATGCACATGCACATGCACATGCACATGCACATGCACATGCACATGCACATGCACATGCACATGCACATGCACATGCACATGCACATGCACATGCACATGCACATGCACATACACATGCACATGCACATGCACATGCACATGCACATGCACATGCACATGCACATGCACATGCACATGCACATGCACATGCACATGCACATGCACATGCACATGCACATGCACATGCACATGCACATGCACATGCACATGCACATGCACATGCACATGCACATGCACATGCCCATGCACATGCACATGCACATGCACATGCACATGCACATGCACATGCACATGCACATGCACATGCACATGCACATGCACATGCACATGCACATGCACATGCACATGCACATGCACATGCACATGCACATGCACATGCGCATGCACATGCGCATGCACATGCACATGCACATACACATGCGCATGCACATGCGCATGCACATGCACATGCACATGCACATGCGCATGCACATGCGCATGCACAGGCACATGCACATGCACATGCACATGCACATGCACATGCACATGCACATGCACATGACCATGCACATGCACATGCACATGAACATGCACATACACATGCACATGCACATGCACATGCACATGCACATGCACATGCACATGCACATGCACATGCACATGCACATGCACATGCACATGCCCATGCACATGCACATGCACATGCACATGCACATGCACATGCACATGCACATGCACATGCACATGAACATGCACATACACATGCACATGCACATGCACATGCACATGCAAATGCACATGCACATGCACATGCACATGCACATGCACATGCACATGCACATGCACATGCACATGCACATGCACTAGCACATGCACATGCACATGCACATGCACATGCAAATGCAAATGCACATACACATGCACATGCACATGCACATGCACATGCACATGCACATGCACATGCACATGCACATGCACATGCACATGCACATGCACATGCACATGCACATGCACATGCACATGCACATGCACATGCACATGCACATGCACATGCACATGCACATGCACATGCACATGCACATGCACATGCACATGCACATGCACATGCACATGCACATGCACATGCACATGCACATGCACATGCACATGCACATGCACATGCACATGCACATGCACATGCACATGCAAATGCAAATGCACATGCACATGCACATGCACATGCACATGCACATGCACATGCACATGCACATGCACATGCACATGCACATGCACATGCACATGCACATGCACATGCACATGCACATGCACATGCACATGCACATGCACATGCACATGCACATGCACATGCACATGCACATGCACATGCACATGCACATGCACATGCACATGCACATACACATGCACATGCACATGCACGTGCACATGCACATGCACATGCACATGCACATGCACATGCACATGCACATGCACATGCACATGCACATGCACATGCAAATGCACATGCACATGCACATGCACATGCACATGCACATAGACATGCACATGCACATGCACATGCACATGCACATGCACATGCACATGCACATGCACATGCACATGCACATGCACATGCACATGCACATGCACATGCACATGCACATGCACATGCACATGCACATGCACATGCACATGCACATGCACATGCACATGCACATGCACATGCACATGCACATGCACATGCACATGCACATGCACATGCACATGCACATGCACATGCACATGCACATGCACATGCACATGCACATGCACATGCACATGCACATGCACATGCACATGCACATGCACATGCACCTGCACATGCACATGCACATGCACATGCACATGCACATGCACATGCACATGCACATGCACATGCACATGCACATGCACATGCACATGCACATGCACATGCACATGCACATGCACATGCACATGCACATGCACATGCACATGCACTAGCACATGCACATGCACATGCACATGCACATGCACATGCACATGCACATGCACATGCACATGCACATGCACATGCACATGCACATGCACATGCACATGCACATGCACATGCACATGCACATGCACATGCACATGCACATGCACATGCACATGCACATGCACATGCACATGCACATGCACATGCACATTCACATGCACATACACATGCACATGCACATTCACATGCACATGCACAGGCACATGCACATGCACATGCACATGCACATTCAGATGCACATGCACATGCACATGCACATGCACATGCACATGCACATGCACATGCACATGCACATGCACATGCACATGCACATGCACATGCACATGCACATGCACATGCACATGCACATGCACATGCACATGCACATGCACATGCACATGCACATGCACATGCACATGCACATGCACATGCACATACACATGCACATGCACATGCACATGCACATGCACATGCACATGCACATGCACATGCACATGCACATGCACATGCACATGCACATGCACATGCACATGCACATGCACATGCACATGCAAATGCACATGCACATGCACATGCACATGCACATGCACATGCACATGCACATGCACATGCACATGCACATGCACATGCACATGCACATGCACATGCACATGCACATGCACATGCACATGCACATTCACATGCACATGCACATGCACATGCACATGCACATGCACATGCACATGCACATGCACATGCACATGCACATGCACATGCACATGCACATGCACATGCACATGCACATGCACATGCACATGCACCTGCACATGCACATGCACATGCACATGCACATGCACATGCACATGCACATGCACATGCACATGCACATGCACATGCACATGCACATGCACATGCACATGCACATGCACATGCACATGCACATGCACATGCACTAGCACATGCACATGCACATGCACATGCACATGCACATGCACATGCACATGCACATGCACATGCACATGCACATGCACATGCACATGCACATGCACATGCACATGCACATGCACATGCACATGCACATGCACATGCACATGCACATGCACATGCACATGCACATGCACATGCACATGCACATGCACATGCACATGCACATGCACATGCACATGCACATTCACATGCACATACACATGCACATGCACATTCACATGCACATGCACAGGCACATGCACATGCACATGCACATGCACATTCAGATGCACATGCACATGCACATGCACATGCACATGCACATGCACATGCACATGCACATGCACATGCACATGCACATGCACATGCACATGCACATGCACATGCACATGCACATGCACATGCACATGCACATGCACATGCACATGCACATGCACATGCACATGCACATGCACATGCACATGCACATGCACATGCACATGCACATGCACATGCACATGCACATGCACA